>JAPPVO010000032.1:122683756-123076382 GCA_030407325.1 Camellia japonica
ACAAAAGGATTTGAAAAAACAAACTATTGTTTCTGTAGCAGCGTAATAGATACTCATCAGCAATATGAAGATAAATATAATAGGAAAAAATACAAAAATATGGAAAATATAGAAAAGAAAAATATTGGAAGAAAAATTATAGAAAACCATGGAAAAAATAAAAATTCATTAGAACAGTCGAACTTTTAATAGGATATATTATAAGCGACTACCCAAAGAAGAGAAAGATAAAAAAAGAAAAACAGAGATATGTTAGAAAACCTAATAGTAAAAATGCAATTGTTTTATATGTGGAGAACCCAATCATTTTGCAAAAACCTGCCCAAAAAGACAAAGGCCTAATACTAATAAACATATAAAAAGACTACATATTATAGAAGATTTAGAAGAAGATATAGTTAGCATAAACAGTGATGATTCAGAAGTCTACAACATAGCCAGTGATTATGAAATTAAATAGAAGCCATAAGTTTAGATAGTGATTCAGAAAGTGATATAGACATAGAATCTTTTAGGACAACTTAACCAAGAAATAGGAATGTCTCCTTCTCATGACACTTTCTTTATGATGGAATGCAATGCAGATACTGAATGTCAGCATAATTTTCAAATAGGATTAGAATTTGACACCATTAGATGCAGTTATTGTAATTGGTTTCCGGTTAAAAATAAGAGAGCTCATTGTTTATTATGCAGTATAACCTATTGTGTAGTTTGTCTTGCAAAATTAAACATGACACACAAGATAACATTAGGAAATAATAACGAGATGCTAGAAGATCATAGTATAGAAAGCAGAGAATTACATCTAACAATACAGAATTAGAAATACAAGTAAGAGAACTTAAGTTACAAATGCGAGAGGTAAAAACTAAGGTTAATTTGACATAGAATGTTTAGAAGCAAAATAAATAGCTTAAACAGTAGTTAGAACAATTTCATACTAGATACCCCTTAAAAGATAAGCTGGTTAAGAACATATGAACTCTTTAGAATAGTCAACCTAGTTGATTCTCAACCCGCTTTGGTCAGTACTCCCAAGCACAGTCAGATAATACATATTTACCATTTAATTACCCTGTTATACCCAAGCCAAATTTAGTTGAGATTTCTTGTGTAATTAAATTTGTAGAAAAACCCTTAGTATAGATGCCATGATAGATACAGGAGCCAGTAAATCATATATTGAACAACACATAGTTCCACCAGGATAGATCACAGCTTTAACAACCCTAGCTTTAGTCAGTATAGCGATGGCACTAAACAAACATGCACACATTGCATCAATGGAGCACAAATTAGTTTTCATCACATAGGATCTCAAACTCAACATATAGAGTGGTTCCCTTTACCTCAAGTGTTGGATTGGAAATACTCGAAAAACCTCCTTTCATCTTAGGACTTAACTTCATACTTAGTCTACAAGGCGGCATGTTTATCAGCCAAAAAACATCGGTTTCTTCAAACAAACCATACATACACCCACAACATATGCCCTTAGCACTATTGCCCATTCATCAGAGTTGTGTGCGAAGCGTGGTGGCACCATAGGAGTAGATTCTTCCCGCTAGTTTTTTTTTCCTAGTAGAAACATTTTCCTGAGCTAGCCCAAAAGTATATACCAAATGAAGAGATAGCAAATACTTCTTTAGAAAATTTAGACATAGAAAATTCTGAATTAGAGGATATAGAAGAGTTTGAATTTGAAGAAAAAAGCGACTATTGGAACCTAGAAGATTTTCAACAAATTCTTAACCTAGAGTTAATTTTTGCAAAAATAGGAAAATTGAAGAAAAAACCAGTATACAAAAGAGCAAAAAATGATTTAGATGAAATAATAAGATTAGCTGAAATAACAGAAATTTTAGGTGAACAGCCCATGAAATATTGGGAAAGAAATAAAGTTTTAGCCAGTTTAGATATAAAAAATAAAGATTAGAGGATTATATCAGCACAAATAGATCATACACCAGCAGACATAGAAGAATTTAGGACACAGATTAAGGAGTTATTAGATTTAGGAGTAATTCGACCTAGTAATAGCCCACATAGGAGCGCCGCATTTATGGTAAAAAATCATGCAGAAATAAAAAAGGAAAAGTTAGAATAGTTATAAATTATAAAAGATTAAATGACAATACAGAAGATGATAAATATAATATACTAGATAAAGATCAGCTCATAAATAGAATACAGACAACAAAAATATTTAGCAAATTTGATTGCAAGTCAAGATTTTGGCAGATAAAAATGGAGAAGGAAAGCATACATTGGACAACCTTTTGTTGCCCACAAGAACATTATGAATGGCTAGTCATGCCTTTTGGACTAAAACATGCACCTTCCATATTTCAGCGTAAAATGGATAGTATATTTAATAAATATAATTTTATACTGGTATATATAGATGACATATTAGTATTTAGCCCAGATAAAAATAGTCACATAGATCATTTATATATAGTATTAGAAGAATTCATAAATAATGAAATAATAATTAGTAAGAGAAAAATTGTATTAAATAAACCTCATATAGAATTTTTAGGAATGGAGTTAGGAGATGGAAAAATTAGGTTACAACATCACATAGTTAAGAAAATTTTAGATTATCCAGATAAATTAGAAGATACAAAACAACTTCAATTATTTTTAGGAATTTTAAATTACGCACGAATGTACATTCCTAACCTTAGTAAAATAATAGGACCCCTATATAGTAAAACCACACCTATAGGGCAAAAATATTTCAATCAACAAGATATAGCTTTAGTTAGAAAAATAAAAGACATTTGTAGAAATTTACTCGACCTACAACTTCCTTTAGAATCAGAATATATAGTCGTAGAGACAGATGCGAGTTAATTAGGATGGGGAACAGTATTATTAGATAAACCTAGTAAGTATGATAGTAAAAATAAAGAGCGCATTTGCAGATATAGTTCTAGAAAATTTAAAGAAAAAGATACGACCATGACCAACCTAGATTTTGAGATATTAGGAATAGTGTATGCAATAAACAAATTTAGATTATTTTTGCACAAACCCTTTACAATTAGAATAGACTGTCAAGCTATAGTTAGATTTCATAATAAACTTAATGAGCGCAAACTAAGGACCAGAAGATGGGAAAATTTTTTAGATTGTATAGTAGGACAAGGATATAAAGTAGAATGTGAACATATTAAAGGGAGTGATAATAAATTAATAGATTGGCTAAGTAGGAAGATTTATTTAGAAAAAGAAAATAACCAACTTAATTTTTGTGCAGATAATGGAGAACAGCAAAACAATGAACTTTGGGGGATTTGCTCTTTCCATTTATGAAAGCAAAAACAAATTTAGACCATTAATAGGAATCGAGCTAGACCTAGTTCAACAGTGTCTTTTAGATAACCTTTGGAACAACCATAACCACCCATCTAAACGTTTGTCAACCTTCAACTCTCTTAGTATATATTTTTCAAAAATCAAGAATAAACCTTTGTCTAAAAGCTTTTCTTTTTATGTAGTAGCTAAAGGAACCAAGCCCGGTATTTACCATGATTGGGTAGAAGTTGAACCTTTAGTTAAAAATTTTCCCATACCTCAGTTTAAAGGATTTTATGATTTCGAGTCAGCCAGTACCTATGCCCGCAGACAGATAGGAACCAGTTATTTTATCAGCCAAATAGCTAAAGATTATCTGGACACATTGAGCAAGATAAAGTCAACAACTCTTGCTACTAGTGGAGTCCCAGTTAGCCAGATAACAGGAAGCAGTAGTACTAACCCTCAACCAGATTCTCAAAATCCTCTTCAAATGTGCAGACATTGTGAAGACCTCACTAGAAATTTCAAGAAAATTATGGATAAAGGCAAAAAGGTCAGTGAAGAGCTAGACCAGCTCCGAGACGAAGAAAAACAATTAAGAGCAACTATTTGAACCCTAACCAACCAACTTAAAAAATTAGCTCCAGAAAAAGCAACGGCTCCCTTTCCTAACCCAGAATTCAGACAACTTACCAGTGAAGAATTTAAACAATTGAGTGTTAGAATGTATTTCTTCAGGCATTCTATCATTCAATCTTTTTGTGAGAAAAGCCGAGAAATAGAAGACCTTAAACCCTATATATAAACCTTAGCCGAAGATAGCAAAAATAACAAGTTAGTCACTATACAGTAGTTTCTTCAGGACCTCTCCATAGCAGGAGTTCAATGCCCTGGTATGGCTTATCAATGGACTTATCTCTACGAGGATGAAGAGCAACCCTGTTTACAAGAAGAAAGATGTATAGATAGGCTAGAATATTTCGGTAGATGTCAGTGTAATTTAGATTTCAGCATCTACCTTTGCCAGATAAATCTAACAATGTTTGAGCCATTGGAGATAGAGATTAGGGGTGAAAACGCGTTATCTAACAACCTCACAGTTGTTAGATTACGGTTTTATCTCTAGAATAATTTTCTCAGATCTATATCAGACATATAATTTTGGAAATAAACTTACTCATTCAGTACTCTGTGTAATGGAGGAGCATCATCCATTTGTAGAAGTATTAGTTGATAGCAAGCTACCAGAATGGAAAGGAATAAGATGCATTCCCGCCAAGCATAAAATGTACCTTAGAGGAACTTCAACATTTCCTGGATACCCAGGACTTCTCAATCGGAGACCCTAGCCATGCAGAAAATTTTCACTCAGAGATCAGCTCAATAAATGGAGGAAATTTGCTAATAATCATCTATTAGCATATAATGGAAATTATGGTCATCTAGTTTGTGAAGATAGAAATCAAAAGATATACTGTAACCTAGCTATCCCAGGTTATCCCTTCAGCAAAGAAACATTTGTCAATGAAAGTCAGTATCCCAACTATCAGCATAGCGTCTCTCATGAGTCACCACTAGTGGGAAATGGATATAACCAATGGGAAAATGAACCAGATAATGGAGACAATTTTTACGATCAACTCTCGGCAGCAGATCTTGAAGACCTTTCAGATAGAATGTATGGGTGAAAAATATATATATACATATATGTTTGTAGGGATGTCAAATAGTGTCTTAGTCAAATGTTTAATTAATAGGGTTATAGGGTTGGATGGATATTATTATTTTATGGACTCACAATTTTATATTTAATTGTAAATTTTATTAATCAGATTACATGTATGATGGTCATTAAATTTGATGAAATTAACAATTTTATAATATTGAAAGAGACTAACAATCATAATTTTAAGTATGATATAAAAAAATTAAAATAAATACTTAATAAATTATTATTTCACTAGAAGACTTACAGTTCTAGTTGTTGTTGTTCTAATTTGTAAATTTAATAACTTTTATAAGGATTCGTTTGGCATTGGCTTTTTTAGTCAAACATTTTTAGCCTGACTTTTTTGGCCTTGTTTGGTTTTTGTTTTGGAACTTTTTTGACTTTTGTGAGAGAAAACGTGTAATGATTATGGGTAAAAGGTAGTATTTTGTCTTATTGACTTATATAGCCTATTTTATTTTTTGTGATTATTTAGCCCAAAAAGTTTGTCAAATCGGGGCTAAGTTGTATTTGTAATTTAATCTTTTTTTTTTTTAATTTTTAATTTCATTATGGCCGGCCAGAAAAAACTAGTGACACACACTTTATAATTTTTTAAATTTCATTAAGATTTTATTACAACAGTACTTGATTTTACATAGTTTTCACAATACTTTATGTTGTTCGTTTATAACACTGCTGTCAATGAGTAAACTTATAAGACTATATATATATATATATTAAAGTAAAAAGACTACACTAGAGAAATTGAGAAATATAGTAATTTGACCATCACTATCAAGTAATAGACAATTTGCAAAAATTAAAAATTAAAATTTGACTGTTATACACACTATTTTAAGGATTAGTATGACCAAACTTATATAGTATGGCTATGTTTGGCATGTGAGCTGGAGGTTATTTTAGTCACAAAAAGATAAAATAGGCTAAAAAGTCAAAAACATAAAATGTTATTTCCAAATCATAATTATTTTATTTTTTCTCTCACAAAAGTAAAAAAAAAAAAAACTAAAAAACGCATTCCACGCGAGATTTTTTAGCTTACGTTAAAAAAAGTTAAAAAGTCAAAAAGCCAACCCACTTTCCAAACAAAGGCTATATGTTAAGTTTAGCATCTCATTTGTCACAATAATAAGATCTCGTTTGAGAATAAGTTATTTTAATATTTTTTTAATTTTTTGATTAAAATATGAGACAAACAAAAAATAGTATGTTTTAGATCATTTTTTTAGTTTTTTCGAAAGAATATGTAAAAAAAAATAGAAGAAAAAAATTTATTTAAATAAATTAATATATTTGATATATTAATAAAAATAAATATTAATTTATATTTAAATTTGAATAACCCACGTCAAATTTGAAAAGTAAATGTAGACAAAGAAATAGCTAACTCTATATTTTAGGTGACAATTTTTACTCCACAACTTTTGAAAAGTAAATGTAGACAAAGAATGAGTTGAGACTATCTCCAACGATGAATCAGATTGATCACCAGATTTAAATTTGATAAAAACAGGATCACTTTTATCTCTCCAACAGTTTTATCAAAATGATATCAAATTGAAAACAGGGCAAAACTTTCACCAAACTGAGGAGATGGGCAGATTTCACAAAAAATACTATGCGTTTAAGTTGGAGGTGGGTCCCACGAAACAATCGGCCGGACACCGGTCGTCCAATTTATATAGAAAAATGCAATGCTAATGGACAAACTGTTGGAACAATTCGTATTGAATTCTTCAGTTGGTGGTCTTCGAGTCTTCAAAATTTGGCGATGATTGTGTTTATGTAGAACATAAATTAAGCGCTTCAAGTCGTGTTACCAAGTCGCTTTCCTAAAGACAATATTTGCACCTACCAAGAGGTGTACAGAGGGCTACAGCAAATTTACCTCCACGATAAAATGAAGCCTGATCTAAAGATCAAATCTACCGGCGTCTGCACTAACGACAATAGATGAAAATACTTTTGATATAATCAAGAAAACCAAGACACTGATAATCAAATCTGCAGAACTTGATTGCCAGTAAGAAAAGCAGAAATTTGCTTAAGAAACTCTTGATCGAAAAATCTAAATCGAGAGAGAGAGAGAGAGAGAGAGAGGAGAGAGAGAGAGAGAATTGCAAGAATGCTTCTGAATTTTTGGATGGAATGAAATGGCTAATTTCGCAGCCTATTTATAGGCCTTGATGGATCTGATCGAATGGTCATGTCCCTTGATCGCATCCGATCAAATCTAACCGTTGGATCGACGATCTATGGTGCAGATCATTCTCACACCGAATAACTTCCTTGATTGATCACACCTGAGCACGATCGGGTGCCATCTTAATCGTACGATCGCACGCATCTCTAATCAATGGCTATGATCAAACCGCTCTAGATCGAACATGCAACTGTTCGATTGGTTGCTTGACTCATCGCCAATGGACGCCACGTGGAGCTGATTGCACTCCACGTCACCCATGCCACGTTGGATCCATGTCATCACTCCAACTTGTCCGATGCAAATAGGAAGCGCCCTCATGGCGCCTTGCACCAATACGTCCGTGCTAAATGCAAAGTGCGCCATCAAATGCCACACAGCCCACGCCATGCGCCCGCGCGCGCGTGTGTGTTCGTGTGTGTGTGCAGATGGTGCCGAGCACCATCCTTGCGGTATGAGTGCATACACACTAGCTTTCACCTCACAATTCCATATTCGAAAGAATATTCTATGTAGCACTTTATTAAGTGCTCCATATTTTCCTCTCTTTCCGATGTGGGACAAAGTCCCCAAGCTTAATTAATGCTTTCCAAAGAAAAACATGGAAGGTTTTTAAAACACCGAAAAACTAAACAATAAATTTTGAAAACCCATTTTGAAAATTTCCCAACATTTCCCCACAATTTTCAAAATACTAGATGATGACTCTTGGTTCACTTGGCAACCTTATGCATAGGTGAAGATATCTTACAATTTGAATCATTCACTTAGTAAAGACACCTCAAAGTTAGTCAAGATGGCATAGTAGACTTATCTTTGAACTAGTAATCTTATACGACTAATCGGACATGTCTCACGCACAGTACAGGTTACCTCAAGTATTCAAACAAACTAACATGTGGATTGGCCTTGTGTCTATATCCTATTTCATAAGCGCTCTAGAGTCAAGCCCTTGGACTCATAGGAAGCGGCACCACCTCCTAAACTCACATAGGTAAGCTTACTGAGAGTACCCCTGTAATTTACAATACCCTAACAACCTAGTTGTAAGCTTATTAAGAGTTTGCTAACTCATCCTCTTCTTTTCACATTACATGTACCAAGCACTTCAACCTTGGGATGAAAATCAAATAAAACTAAGTGCTTGCAATTATGACATATGGTGTACTTGGGCTCATTGAACTCAAGACTTGATATTTTTCAAGCGTTGAGTCGAGTTTCCACCAGGAGTGATTATGTTAAGTGGGCTTAAGACCCATCCCCTCTGATGTTTTCCACACCAAATCCCTTGTAAGTCCCTTTGTTAAGGGGTCAGCCAAGTTTTTACTTGACTTTACATAACTAATGGTAATCACACCTTCTATGATTAACTGCCTGACACAGCTATGTCTTAGTTCTATATGCTTGGACTTTCCATTATAGACATGGCTATAGGCCCGTGATAGAGTTGCTTCACTATCACAATGCAAAGATATATGTGGCATAGGTTTTGGCCATATCTTAATCTCTAACAAGAGATTCCTTAGCCACTCTACCTCTTTGCTACAAGAAGCCAATGCTACAAACTCAGACGCTATGGTTGAGTCTGTTATGCATGTTTGCTTCTTAGAACCCTAGGAGATAGCTCCACCTCCAAGAGTAAAAATCCAACCACTCGTGGACAAGTGATCTTCACGGTCAGTTATCCAACTGGCATCTGTGAATCCTTCCAGCACTGCTGGATAGCCATTATAGACTATTCCATAGTCTATGGTTCTTCTCAAGTACCTAAGTACTCGGTTAACAGCATGTCAATGCACACTACTAGGATTACTAGTGTATCTACTAAGTTTTCCCACTGCAAAAAGAAATATCAGGTCTAGTGCAAGTCATGGCATACATCATGCTACCTATCACTCTTGAATATTCTAGCTGATCAATAGCTCAACCAGTATTAGGATACAATTTCAAATTTGAATAAAAAGGTGTAGACATGGGTGTGCAATTATATTGATTAAATTTCTTAAGAATTTTCTCAATATAGTGTGACTAGGTACGAATCAAATTATTATCCTCTCGTTTGATCTTAATACCTAGAATTATATCATCCAAGCCCACGTCTTTCATACTAAAGCTAGACGACAAGAAACTTTTAGTACTTTCAATAAAATCATTGTTAGTACCAAAGATAAGCATGTCATCTACATAAAGGCATATGATTACACATCTATTGCCAGTAAACTTACTGTATACACACTTATCAGATTCATGTATCCTAAAACCATTTGACACTATTACTTTGTCAAATTTCTCATGCCACTGTTTTGGAGCTTGTTTCAGTCCATATAGTGACTTCACGAGTTTACACACTTTGTGTTCTTAACCCTGTACAACAAATCCTTTCAGTTGTTGCATGTAGATTCCTCATCTAACTCTCCATTTAGAAAAGCAGTCTTAACATCCATTTGATGGATTTCAAGCTTGTAGATTGAGGCTAAGGCAATCATACGTATCAAAATAATTGATACCCTCCTTTTGAGTAAAGCCCTTAGCAACTAATCTTGCTTTGAACTTGTCAATTGTGCCATCAACTTTCATTTTCCTTTTGAAAATCCACTTACAACCAGTTGGTTTGGATCCAGGTGGCAAATCAACAAGTATCCAAGTATTGTTACCCATGATAGAATTCCATCTCATCGTTTATTGCTTCTTTCCAGAAAGCAACATCTTGATACTTCATAGCCTCCTCAAAGGTTAATGGATCTGAATCCATATTCAAAGAAATCATTATTTGCTTACAAAAAACTTTCCTAGTTCCTTCTACAAGGTAAACAATGAAATCAGGGCCAAATGACTTCTCTGTCCTAGCCTTCTTACTTCTCCTTAACTCAACATGCTCATTAGGTTCATTAGGCTCAATGGGTTTATGTCGTTCACTTTCCTCTATAGACATCAAAGGAGTTGATTCATTTTCGTGATTAGAATCTAACCTTAGAATGGTTGTGAAACAATTCTCATAAAATACAACATCACATAATTTAATGATGGTATTTGTTTCTATTAAACCATTAGGTTCTACTATGAAAAACCTATATGCTTTGCTATGTATAGCATAGCCAAGGAATATGCATTCAATTCCTTTTTCACCTAGTTTCTTCCTTTTAGGTTCAGGCAATCTGACTATTGCTCTACAGCACCATGTTTTCAAGTAACCAAAGTTCATAAGGAGTAACATTTCTTCCCTTGAGAGGAATTCTATTGAGTATGTGACAAGCAGTGAGCAAGGCTTTACCCCAAAAACCAAAACTTAAACTGGAGTAAGAAAACATAGCATTAATCATTTCTGTTAATGTCTTATTCTTTCTTTCAGCTACTCCATTTTGTTGTGGTGTGTAGGGTGCAGACTTCTCATGAATAATACTAACATTTTCACAATATTTCTGGAAAATGGTATTCACCACCTCTATCAGACCTAAGTCTTTTTATTTTGACATTACACTGATTTTCTACTTCTGTCTTAAAAATCTTGAATTTATCAAGCACCTCATCTTTTGAATGCAAAAGATAGATATGGCAATACTTAAAAAAATCATCAATGAATGTTACAAAATATTTCTTACCACCTCTAGTGGGGGTACTATGCATGTCACATATATCACTATGAGCAAGTTCAAGCAGAGATGTGGTTTTATCTACTTTAGGAAATGGAAAGCAAGTAATTTTAGATTGCATACAAAATTTTCATTTTTTAAACATATCAATGTCGTAATTAGGAATTAAATCTAAATTAACCATATCATGCATTTTCCTACTATTAACATGACCTAAACGAGCATGCCATAAAGAAAGAGAATCAACAATATACGCAGAAATAGATGTATTATTGATAATGTTAAGTTTGAACATTCCTTGATACATGTAGCTCTTTCCAACAAAAATCACACCATTAGACAGGACAAATTTGTCTGATTCAAATACTAACTTGAAACCATGCTTATTAAGCAGGCTTCTAGATACAAGGTTTTTCCTGACATCAAGTACATGATATACTGTCCCTTTGCCGTTGATAGCAGCAGTTGAAGAGTTGCCCATGTAGAGAACTATTCTATCACTAACTTGTTCATAAGTAGTGAAACGGCTCTTGTCGTTGCAAATGTGCCTTGTTGCTCTTGAGTCAATCCACTAGTCATCAGCATCTTCGAGCATGTTCACCTCGATACAATAGTCATGAACTTGTTCTTCGCATTTGATGCTTCTGACTTCTTCTTGTATGACCGACATTCATTCCTGAAGTGTCCTGGCCTGCCATAGTGCTAGCAAGCACCTTTCGGTTTCTTAGCATCCTTCTCAGGTTGGGGGTCACGCTTACGCCTCTTGTTGTTGAACCTTTTTCCATCATCTACCATGTGAATCTTGGAAGTCTGAGCCAATTGGTTTTCTTTACTTTCAAGAAGTCTTGACTTTTCCTCAACTTGGAGGTGTTGAGCCAATTCTTCTAAAGTTAGATCTTCCTTTTCGTGTTTTAGAGTTTTCTTAAAATCCTTCCAAGAAGATGGCAGTTTCTCTATTATAGACGAAACTATAATAGATTTATCCATGTTCATATTATTTTGTTGAAACTGACTCAGAATATGTTAGATCTCATGGAATTATTCCATAATGGGTTTTGTATCAATCATAATAAAACGCATAAAATTACTAACAATAAATTTCTTACTGGTGGTATCCTAGGTGAGGTACTTTGACTATAATATGTCCTAGAGTTGCTTTGCCGTTTCCAAATGTTGATACACATCAAACAGAGAGACTGACAGCGCATTCAAAATGTGTCCTCGGCAAATGTAGTCGTCATTCTCCCATTTGGTTCTGGCACGGGTTTGCTCCATAGTCATGTCTTCTTGCTCCACTGGATAGGGGGTGGTCAGTACATAGACCACTTTGAGAGTGGTGAGGAAAAAGTGCATCTTCTTTTGACAGCGATGGAAATTTCCGCCATCAAACTGGTCAAGCTTCATGAAATCTTGAGTCATTTTCTAAATTGACATCGCCATATCTAAATATTGTCTTTAAATTGTTAGAACAATTTGTCTTGAATTCTTCAGTTGGTGGTCTTCGAGTCTTCAAAATTTGGTGATGATTCTGTCTATGTAGAACAGAAATTAAGGTCTTCAAGTCATGTTACCAAGTTGCTTTCCTAAAGACAATATTTGCACCCACCAAAAGGTGTGTAGGGGGTTACAACAAATTTGCCTCCAAGATACAATGAAGCCTGATCTAAAGATCAAATCTACTGGCGTCTGCACTGACGACAGTAGATCAAAATACTCTTGATATAATCAAGAAAATCAAGACATTGATAATCAGATCTGCAGAACTTGATTACCAGTAAGAAATGCTTAAGAAACTCTTCATCGAAAAATCTAAATCAAGAGGGAGAGAGATAAAGAGAATTACAAGAATGCCTTATGAATTTTTGGATGGAATGAAATGGCTTATTTCATAGCCTATTTATAGGCCTTGATGGATCTGATCGAATGGTCATGTCCCTTGATCGCATCCGATCAGATCTGACCGTTGGATCGACGATCTATGGTGCAGATCATTCTCACACTGAATAGCTTGACTGATCACATCTAATCATGATCGGGTGCCATCTTAACCATACGATCGCGCGCATCTCCAATCAACGGCTATGATCAACACGCTCTAGATTAGACACACAACTGTTCGAACGGTTGGTTGACTCATTTCCAATGGACGCCACGTCACTGCTACGTGTAACTGACTATATTCCACATCACCCATGCCACGTTGGATCCACGTCATCACTTCAAATAGAAAAGCGCCTTGCGCCGATGTGTCCGTGCTAACTGCAAAGTACGCCATCAAACGCCACACAGCCCACTGCCCACGCCATGCATGCGCGTGTACGAATAGTGCTTGTGTTGTGAGTGCATGCACACTAGCTTTCACCTCACAATTCCATATTCAAATGAATATTCTATGTAGCACTTTATTAAGTGCTCTATATTTTCCTCTCTTTCCGATGTGGGACAAAGTCGTCAAGCTTAATTAATGCTTTCCAAAGAAAAACATGGAAGGTTTTTAAGACACCCAAAAACTAAACGATAAATTTTGAAAACCCATTTTGAAAATTTCCCAACACAAACCATCTATATAAGAAGCCAACCAAAATGGACAAACCAAGCCTCAGTACAACAAAAATACTTTTAATAACATTTTTATAACATTCTTTTTAAAAAGCTATTGAATATGATATATCAATAGCATTTGGTTATAAAAAGCTATATATAAAAAAAAAAAGAAGAAGGAACAACGCGAAACATTTGGCCCTGTTTGGTAACCATTTCGTTTTCAATTTTCAGTTTATATTTACAAAAATTTTAAAAACAGTCATAAATACTTGTTTGACAATTTTTTTGGTTTATAAATGATTGTCTTAGTTTATAAATTTGAGGAGAAAAAGTAAACTCAAAAAATGAGTATACATTGGTTTTTAAATAGAAATTTAAAATTTTGACTAACAAATTTTTTAATTAATTTTTTTTCAATTAATTTTTTTCAATGAATTTTTTTAATTAATATATTTTTTTTCAATTATAATGTGTATGATCCCATTGTCATAAATAATAAAAAAATAAATATAAATATTTTAGGCCTGAACAAACATATTTTTTGCTTATGTTTTTAAATTTTTTCAAACATTTTGTTCAAACCAAACACGTTTGTAGTTTATGTTTTTCTAAAAATAAACAAAAACCAATTTATAAAATTTTTGTAAACATTAAACAAAAACGTAAATATTACCAAACGCTACCTAGGTTTTCTATGACGTTTTGTAGTAGTTTTAATAACGTTTTATAAAGGCAACTAAATTTGTGTAATTTTCACATTTAATAGCAACTTATCAATGCTATCACCAAAAATATGAATGCTATATATTAAATTAATAAAAAAAGAATTTTAGAGATAAACATGCCCACCCTAATTGCTTCACTGCTATTATCTCAAAACCCACTTCCCCACAGTTTCCAACCCTTCATGGACTCTCGTCTAATTCATTTTTCCATTCTTCGATCATCAATAATATTGTAACAAGGTTCCAAATTCAATTCCAGATTCAAGCCAATTGCTACTTCTCTTTCACGATTTTGCTAAACGTATTATATATACTCATATACATATATATACACACACGATAGAAGATTACGATTGCAAAAAAAAAAAAAAAAAAACATATTGACATATGATAAATTTAATTGGTTTTAATTTATATTCGTTTTAATTTGAAGCATCTATGACCATTGTAGCAATCTCAAAAGTTGGTAAAGGAAGAGATGCATACAGGTTTAGATTGTGTTTGTGGGTAGCCATTTGACCATTTTCTCTTATTTTCTTTGTGTGATTTTAATTTAAGTTCTTATTAGGTATAGTTTGTTTGTTTTGTTGACCTGTGCATATTCTTAACATATATGGGTTGTGTATATACATATATGAATTGTATTGATTTTAGTTATATATATATAAATTCTAATATATGCATATATATATTTCTAATTTGGGTAGTCTTGATTTTTATTACAGAGAATTGAAAGAATCTCCTATCAAAAAAATAATAAAAATTATGTGATATTTCAAATCAATCACAGATGAATTTTTTTTTACATGTTGAATATAATGACTGATCATTCTTCAATAATTAAGAAATGTGAGTTATGATTTTTTATTTGTGAGGAATATCATGTACACATAGTACTGCTACAATATTTAATAATTTTCCCTTAATTAGTTATCATTTTTTTTTTGGTGCTTGGAAATAAGTTACTAGAAGATTCAATATGTCATTGATTATGAAACTAATATTTTTTTTTTTTTAACATTTTGTTTAATGCTTTATAATATGCATGATCTAATTAATAGATAGAGTAGTTTATATATGATTTAACGCCTGGGCCAAAAAGGGAGAGTAGATATTTGGGATTTTGGAGGAGTTAGAAAGTTTTGTTGCTACTCTGCTAGACATTTACTAACACACTCAGGTGTAGCTTGACTTTTCGTGCTCCTTTCGGAAGAAGATAAGCCCTACAGTTCAAACTCCGGTGGTTCTGAATCTAATTCCACAAGTGCAATGTGAAATAGAAAAAACACAAAAGAGTCCAAATTCGGCCAATCTTTTGGAAAATTGATTTTGAATCAAAATGTCAAAAATGGACTGCTTTTCCAGATACAGAGTCGCCAACTAAATATTTTTAAAAAAAATTTAGGAAACTCGGGACTCGTGCCAAAGGCCATGTGTCTGTCATCACCAAGAGTGTCTCGGCTTGGAAACTTAGGTACAAGAGAGGAAGGTCATGAATTGAGCACCCCCGCTCGCTCGATCAAAGATCGGCCTCTACTAATCATGATGTGATTCTTATTTACATTATATGCTTTTGTTTCGATTTATTAGGCTAACTTACTATGTGGCACACACAAAAGTATAGACTAATTTGCAAATATTGGAACATTTGATTTCATGTTTGTTTTTGAAAAAGAGTTTGTGAATGTCCCACTTGAAAAAGTAAACTCAAATGTACATTGATCAAATCATCCCTAAGCAATTAGCCTTCATCCACAGGCATTCAAACAGTTTATCACTTAAGCACTTAGTCTCATGGTCAACATGTTTTGACATGGCAACACTAACATACAATGCAATATGCTGAAACAAGTAAAAGCTCACCTAGTACTCCAAGCCAAAAAAAAAAAAAAAAAGTAAGATGAAAGAGCTAGAAAAATGCATGATTCTAACTATGTAATATGACTAATGCAACATATGCGATATGCAATCTAAATAGGCTCGGCTACTTAACATGGCATGTGAATCAATTTGATAGCATGCAGTAAGACACATTCAAAGAAGTATTTAGCTAACAAATGCAAGTTAGAATGATGCGCCGAGCTCAATGCATGCAAGACAAGTGGATGCAAGGCATGAGAAATGCTAAACGAAATATGACGCTCTAAGCTAACCATCATAAGTAGGTAAATAAAAGCGAGAAAGATGTGGGGTTGGAAGACATACACATTATTACAATTGTGCCCTCACGCAGGAGGGTCTAAATAAACTAACTAGCTAACTAATTACTGCTAATTAACTAACTATTACAAACCAAATTAAATAAACTAACTATTCTAGCTAATTAAGTAATTCCAACGCAAAATTAATTAATCTAACTAATTAATTAATTACACAAATTAACTAGCTACTCTAATTAATTATAATTACAACACAAATTGAATTAATTTACAACACCAAATGAACTAGCTAGCTAGTTATTACAAGTCCACAAGTGAACGGGCCTCGATAAGTAAGGGAAATGCTTATGCATGCACAGATTTCCACCCGAAAAGCCCATTGTTTTGCTGCCAGAATGCATTTGATGCATAGTTAGAACATCTTTTCATCTCAGTCTCTGCTATGTTCTGTTCCAAAAAGTCACTGCACGATTTGATAAAAAGTGGCCGATAGGCCAAAAGTAGTGGCCGGCCGACCACAAATAGTAGCCTGCCATCCAAAAGAGGTGGCCTGCCAGCCACTGAAACCTGGTTCCTCCTACTGCCACAGAGAACAAATGGAGCACAGGCAGAGCATCCTCAAGGCATGTTTGTACACCTTACCTCTCCTTATCATCAAACAGCTCAAAGGAGTGGTAAGCTCAATTCGCAAGCCATCAATAGATGCAATTTCATTGTATGATGGCCTATGAATCAAGGGGTACAATTTCAATACATGTACAATAAAGACTCTGAAACCTTTTCCCTATCATGGATTGATCAAGGGTAGGGGTGGGCGCGGGTCGGTTGCGGCCACGGAACCTCCAATCTGCCATCCGTCCGCCAGATTAGCGAATTGAAGAAAATCAATCCGCATCTGTTCGCCAATCTAGCAGATGTGGATTGAGCGGATTGGCGGTTTGGCGGATGGATGTGAATCGGTTTAGCGGTTTAAAATTTTATAAATTTTCAACATAATTCAACTTGTGCACTTCCTCAAAAAAAAAAAAAAGAAAAAAAAAAGAAGAAAGTATTACAGTCAATAACTTAAAAAAATATTACAATCACTGCATGCCTTATCCAAAGCAAGAAAGTTTGAAATTTTAGAATATCACAATCACTGCATGCTTCATCCACATACTACAATCACAGCATGCCTCATCCACATAAAAGTATTACAATCTGTGGTTCATAAAATATAAAAACATTCAAACCACCAAAACTATGAACAGAGCAGTAGTAGAGATTGTATGTCTCTGTATTGTTACATCTATATTTGTTTTTGAAAACAAAAACCAACCAGCATATATCATATTTTCTATTTATTATTTTTAGAGATAGATTTAAAAACCAAAAAATATAGATAAATAATACGTTTATTTTTTTCAATTCAAAACAGATATTCAAGTTGAAATTTTTTTTTCAACAGAATATTTAAAATCTTTTTTAATTTGAAAACACAAACAGAATATTTAAACAAACTGAAAACACAAAGTCTTATAAATTACTAGAGGTGCTCGCGGTTTGGCGGTTCGGTTGCGGCCAAAGGAATCTCAAATCTACCATCCGTTTGCCAGATTGGTGGATTAGAGAAAATCAATCCGCAACCGTCCGCTCGTCATTACGCATCCGTCCAAAATGCGACGGATCGGTTCGGTTCGGTCGGTTTTAGCGAATCATTATATCCGCTGCTCACCCTTAATCAAGGGAAGTGGTTGACCTTGGAAATTTGAACTATTTTATCTCTAGCAAGTATGAAATGCCCAAGTTTCCATGTGTTCAATTAAAGTCCGATTGAACACCAAATTCTTTATTATCTTGTATCACTTTTAGTCCCAATTTTATTACTTCATTTTAATTACCATCCATTCTTTTGTTCATTGAGTCCAATAGTGAGCTTTAAGTCCTCTAATGGAAAGAAGCATCAAAAAAAGATTTGTTTTGGGCATGAAAGAGACATCATGTTGTTGGTAATGAACCCCCAAAGGGATTAAACCATTAAGCACAATGCCTCAATCTCATGCTTAAACAAGCAATTGGTCTGAAACAACTTTCAAAACAAAGAAAAAAGTCAAGAAACGAGAGAGGTTGCAGAAGTGATTAGAGGTGAATACATGTATGAAAAGCAAGAAATAAACACTATCAACTCAAATAGGTTGGTGGCTAAGGCCTAAACCTCCAAACCTATGAGGACCATTACACTACAAGCATGCAATACAAGGCATAAATGAAGTAACCAGCCTAAAATAGTCCTAAGGTAAGAAAAAACAGTGTTGGAAATAAAGTAAAAAGAGCTAAAAGAGTAAGCTACAACATGGAGCAAGTTAAGCTAGTAAACAAGCACAAGGAGTGTAGACTGCCCTCTCCATTTTTGGGACTTCAAAACATGGTTTTGGCGTCTAAAAAACCTCTTAGATTCAGTTGTAAAAAGCTCAAAAAAAGTTGACAAAAAGGTAAAAAACACAAGGGCAAAGTCTTGAGAAGTTAGGTGCAAAGAAGGGTGATCCAGCCCTCCACCCTTAATGGCCTTAAACCATAAGTTTCAGCTCAAAAATATAGAGTATAAACAGTCCAAAAATAGTCTAAAAATAGTAGGAAAGATGGCAAGTAAAGAAAAGAAACAAGTCAAGAATTATACCTCTGGAAGAGGGGTATTCTTTTTAAGTGACAAACCAACACTTGCACACCCTCAAGAGCTCAAAGTAAGCTCAAAAGTGCCTCAACACAAATACCACAAGGTTTGGTTTAGAGTGTATAGGCAAAGGCCTAAGAACTTGCAAGAGAGAGAGAGAATTGTAAAGAGAGACAAATATTTTTGCTCCAAAATTTCTAACCCTCAAAAATGGAAGAGGAGGTCTTCTATTTATAGAAAAACATGAGACTTCCTTAGAAATATCTATACAGACACGTGGGGGCTGGTGCATGCACCTATGGAAACAGTTGGCATAGCTGGCATAAATATTTGCAAAAACACACAAGTGGCCGGCAGGCCAATAATGGTGGATGGCAGGCCACATAAGTGGCCGGCAATACACTTTAGTGGCTGACAGTCCACACTAGTGGGCCTGCTGGTCCTAGGGTCTTTAGGCTTGAAAAAATGTTGTTTTGGTCCAAAAACAAGGCAAGAGGTGTGTAGGGTTTGAGGGCTTAAAGCTGAGGCATTCTGCTGAGGGTTTCGAGCACTTGGCAAGCATATACAAATTCATCATTGGGTGCACAAGCGGTGTCATCCAAGTCGTAAGGGCAGTCAAAAATGAGGTGTCTACAGTTGTCCCTCTTGGACAGAGCTCGGAGTCATGAAATGACGTGAGTGACCCGCAGATGACCCATTTTGACAAGGTTGTGTGACTTGGGCAAACAATCAAGACATAAATTAAATTGGTCACGCTCGCAAGCTGCCTACGTATCCTTTTGCAAGGAGTCAAACCAACGTAGTTCTGGGCCAAGATGCAAATGATAGGCACGAAAAAAAAAAAAAAAAAAAAAACTTGAAAGCTAGACTCACACGCCTTGCGAAGCCGGCTATTTTGAAAACTAATGATCATGCAAGATGATGCAATAAGGGATAACAGATGCAATAAGAAATTACAACATAATAACATATAAATAAGCAGCTTCAAGCCTAAAACCAACACAGGTTCCATAACAAGTTCCATGCAAAAAGAACTAAAACGTGCTCAAACCACGCCAAAGCATGAGATAAGGAAAGAAAACATGACTCAGGGTCGCGTTTCACGCATCTTGAGAAACTGAGGAACAAAAACTGCTTGGGGTTGCATTTCACGCATCCCGAGATGAAAACCGCTTAGGGCCGCATTTCATACATCCTGAGATAACGTCCAGAGATAAAAGCAAAACTGCTCAAGGTCGCGCTTCATATGCCCTAAGATAAAAGCAAAACCACTCAGAGTTGTGTTTCACGCATCTTGAGATACTCTAATCACACAGAAATCGTAAGAAGATGAGAAAAACTGCTCAGGGTTACGTTTCACGCGTCCTGAGATAAGAGAAAAACCGCTTAGGGTTGCGTTTCATGTGTCCTGAGATACTCTAATCACACTAAAATTGTGAGAAGAGGAGAAAAACTGCTCAGGATCGCGTTTCATGTGTCTTGAGATAAGAACAATAGATGTAAAGAGGAATGAGCGTGTGTGATAGATGCATAAAGTGATCGTGTGCAATAGATGCACAAAGTGAACAAGTGTGATAGATGCACAAAGTGAACAAGATTACAAATCAATACAGTGATAACACATGTTCCATGCAAGACAGACAACTGATGTATGATGTTAATTGAAAACATGTTCTATGCAAGAAACAAGAACATATTCTATGCAAAATTGAAAGCATACTCTATGCATGAATCATGACCGATGCAGGGCACACGTGCAACGTAAGTGCATGTGAAAGTGCATATTTTATGCAACAGAAGAGAACAAATATGTAATTTGACAGAACGAGCAGAACGAGCAAAAGTGATGTTCAGCGACAACTTTCTACTTACCTCTCGGAGACTTTGTAACATGCTAAAAAAGGATACGCCTCATTCATATTGGCAAGTGGGGCACATTCACGCACCAGAATGCAGTTTCAAGCTTCCTAAGAATCAATCTGGACCCAAAAAAGAACCTCGCATACACTGCTCAGGCAATAGAGGCACAAAATAACAGTAGGCCACAAATGAGGACCGCCGGCCACCTGTCGGCCACGAGTGAGGCCTATCGGCCACAATTAGTGGCCTGCCAGCCACCCGTGCATTTTCGGGGGCAAATCAGCCATTTCAACATGGGTCTTTATATACACATCACCACACCTCACTTTTCACACACACTGACATCCAAAATCTTCCTCTCCCTCTCTCTCTCTCTCTCTCTCTCTCTCTCTCTCTGTAGGTACTTCCTCTCTCTAGATTTGTGATTTATACACGTATTCCAACACCCCACGCAAACTTTATTTGCAAAGCACCCTTGATTCTCTGCACTGTGAGTTGATCAGGTTTTGTTTTCATCGCTTTTCTTGAGTTTTTACCACTTTAGGCTTGTTCCCCTTGAGTTTCTCTCAGGCTTTGTGAACTTTCCCAGGTTTTGACTTTTTCTCCCATTTTCTCTCTCCTAGGGTTGACTTTTTCCAAGTTTTTTCCCTTTTCTCCATTTTTCACCCACTTTCCAGATGGTGGATGATGTTCCACATGATGATGATCCTCTCGAGGTTCCACCTCCACTATCACCTCCTGTAGAGACTGAGGAGCCGGCAGTCGCCGAGATCGGTGAGGCAGCGGAGGGCATTGCGGTTGACATTGAGGCAGAGTTCACTCCAGGACTCGAGCTTGAGCCACTACCATTGAGGATATGGCCCTTTGATTTGGTGACTTATCATCCTTACATGAACATACTGCCGCCTGGAGGCATCAGGCACTTCACCGACTTTGCCAATGTTGTACCGGAGGATAATCTGCTGAGGGAGCCGGACTCCTATCTCTCCTTCAGCGCTACTGAGGTATGAACTCTATTTTTATGCTTTCCTGCCTTTCCCTGAACAGTATTCCTTGCATTGCCTTTTATCTGAGTGCTCTCTTATCATTGTCTTTCATTTGATACACTCCTTGCCACAGAGGGACTTCCATTCTTACAGGGGGTATAGGGTAGCGATAGCGAGAGACTGGTACTATGAGCTCCCTACAAAGGTCCGCGACCTTGTTGACGAGGCCGGCTTCGGCCTATTTTTCTTTGAACTTTCATGACACATAGCGAGCCGGGCTCTTCTCGGAGCATTAGTGGAGAGGTGGTTGGACAGCACCAACTCTTTCCACCTTTCTTCTGTTGGGGAGATGATGATGACTCCCTACGATTTCTCCATGATCACAGGCTCAAAAGTAAGGGGTGATCCAATCCCCTTCGACATGGACATGGGCGAGGGGAGGCAGCTTGGATCTGTCTACTTGGAGTGCACCCACCTCTATCCAGACCAGCGATGGTGAGATACAGTTGGTTCTCCGAGCACTTCCATGGGAATGAGCCCGAGACACCGAAGAAGGTAGATCAGTATGCCCGAGGTTCTTGATGTTTCTCCTCGGTACCACCTTGTTCGCGAACAGGTGGAACACCGTAGGTTTATACTTATTGAACACCCTCGTGATCCTGTCCCAGGTCCGATTCTATGACTGTGGTGGAGCTGGCCTCACCACACTCTATGGCTATATGAGTTCCACTTCCCGGATGAGAGGAGAGCGGGGTCGGAGGCTAGTGGAGAGGTTGTGAGGTATGCACTACACCTCCAATTTTGTTACTCATACTTTTTGCTTTACATTTTCTACTTTATCTCTATTCAATATCTGTTTATGCACTGTGCTTTCTACTTTGCACTTTCTATATCTGCTCATGCATTATGCTTTCTGCTTTGCACTTTCTATATCTGTTCATACATTATTGATGACACTGCTGCCCTTTCCTTACAGTTATGGGTTTATGCCTATTTCCTGGCTTTGGCTCCGGAGCTAGTGGATGAGACTTCCCCTGTCATACCTTATTCGTGATGGTATGACAGTTGGTGCTGGTGTCGGTGTTGGAGCCGCGATGATATGACCTTCACCTTCTACCATCAATACTTCGACACGGTGGCTGCCAACGAGGTAACCTGAAACTCACAGTCAATTTTGCTCTACTACTATTCTAATTCATATTTCGATATTTGACGGAAACTAACAATCTGTACATTCTCTATTTGCAGATCATGTGGCAACCCTGGTGACGATGCCAGCTGGAGTGTGAGACCAGTATGCTGGGGCTTGGGCCACGTCTCGATTCTGGATTTTGCTAGGAGGCCTGGTTTGGTTCTTGAGTGAGCGATTTGTACACCAAACTGTAGGCTCGCTAGATCCGGTTGTTTCCATGCCACTCCTAGCATCTATGAGGGTAGCAGACAGCCTCCTAGTTGAGGCAATTATCCAGTTCATAGTGGGCTTAGATGCTGACTTCTTCAGAGTGGAGGGCGACCACACGACGTTCATCCAGACTCATCTCATACCTCCCTTGATAGGCATTCACGCGGGCAAGGTAGCAGGTGCTCCTGTGGCAGGTGAGGCGACTTAGGCGGCCGGGGCCGATATTAGAAGGGCCCCTTCCGTTGGGCAGATTACTTGTTGGCTAGAGATTCCTACTGTGCTTACATGTTGGCGGCCGACAAGGACAACCTACCAGATTCTGATCGAGCCGGCAGAGGTAGGGCACGGGCATGTCAAAGCTCGAGGCGCACCTCAGGTATGGGCCACACTTTACAATTTGCACTCCATATTTTCCATTTCAAATATTGATTATTCTAGATATTGATCATTTAAATGCACTTGCAGGCACCCACAGAGTATACAAAAAGCCTCATCGAGCTAGTTGCTTCTCTGATTGGCATGGTGTAGAGGAGAGAGACGCTACTTGGTCTCCAAGGTATTCAAGTATTTCCTCTCTTTCAGGATGCATTTCACTACTAACTCTATTGGGCACCACACTATCATATTCCCACTAATACATTGGCACTTCCACTGTAGTCTTCCCCAAACTACATTGATGCACTACATTAGCACAAGGTACTCATATTGTATTTGGTTTCTACATGACGCTCATTCTGCATACTACATCCTGTAACAATACATACATTGTATCTGATATGTCAACACCTGTTTTTCCAAATTCCATCTATGCCGAGGGCACCAGTGGCAACAGCAGCACTAGTACCAGCAGCATCTCCTCCAGCAGTAGGGAGGAGAGAGAGACAAGCCCAGCACATGGCCAAGATGAGCGTCGCGGTCGAGGCAAGGATAGGGGTGTTCGGGGTCGGAGCAATTCCTCGGAGCCTATTTTGAGTGACGATGCTGAGACCAGCAACTCCGAGGAGGCAGTGAGCCGACATTTTGAGTTTGAGGCGGGGACGATGATGTTGGCTCAGGATCAGGGAGCGGAGAAGACGCCGAAGCTGGCTCTGGGGCATAGAGCAGAGATGATGATATCGGCTCTACCTTGGAGTCTATTCTGACAACGGTGCCGACAGAGATAGAGCCCCTGAGTCCCCTCCGAGGAAGAGAACGAAGAGGGCCTCTCAAGGTTGAGATGACTAGAGCCGATTTTGTGTACTTTTGCATAGTTTCTTTTAGTTTGGTAGTTTAGCACATGTATAGCTTCAGATAGGTTTTACTTTTGTTTTTGAAACATGTTCTCCCTTTGGTAAAAACCATGATCGGAATAAAACCTCGCAATTTTTATGAAAAGAGTTTTTGTTTTTGTATCATAAGCACCATATTTGCATAGAATGAAAATGGAATTGAGTGTGAAACGAGAATGCTTGATTGAAATAATATTCTTAATTGGGTAATGAGCCGACCAACAACCAAAATACAACTCGATTTAACCAAAAAACAAAATAAAAACAGAATAAACACAGCTATGCACATTTGCTAAAACCAACAGACTCAAAACAAGACCGTATAACACAAAGATCAAGACAAAACCAGGCTGCCAAAATTGCCCGGCCCACAAATGGACGGTCAGCCACCATTAGTGGATGGCAGGCCACAAAAAGTGGACGGCCGGCCACTAATGTGAGGAACCACCAGAAAGTTGACAGCTGGCCTCCACTCACAACCTTATCTTCTATAAAAGGTCCTCCTTCGTGATTTCTTCTCCAAAACCTTATTTTAGCTGCTGTTTCTTCCACAAATGGAGACATTTTTAGCCGAGAAGCTCACGGATTGGATCTACTTTAGACAGCACGGAAAAGGTAAATTTTTGGGGTTTCGGCATAAATGCACTTTTTTCGTTGAGCTATACTCCACTTTGTTTTCTGTTCCTCCATGACGCAGTCCGATGCTGGGACCTGATTACGTATGTCTTTTGCTTCAGAATATAAGAAATATGTCTAACCCTTGAAGAATTTTTGGTACTAATGCAATCCCGGCGTGATGAGGAGATCATGCCTTAGCCATGTTTTGGCCATGCCCTAGCCTTGGGATAGATGTGTGGGCTTACTTTGTAGGAAGCTCGATCTCTGGCTCATGATGGGGAGCTGGATATACCTGGCTTGGTTCACTGATTTTCTGACATCGAAGACAGAGGCGACCTCCTCTGGCGAGGCTTTCTGCAACATGCTTTCTGTTTATGTATGCTTGCACACTACCTTCTTGCCCGTAGCTACGGCGGAGCCAATATCAAGTTGATTGAGGCGGTGCAATGCTTGAAAGAAGGTAAGAGCTGTATTGGTTTGGCCCTAGCCGAGACCCTGATGGGTTTAGACGCTTTTCATCTGCGAGAGACCACTAGATTCGCAGGGAGTCTACTACTACTCCAGGTATTGTTTTCCACCCTTTCTAATATATGTGTCTTACATTACTCGGCATTCACACTCTATTTTTCTCTCAAAGCCCTTTCTTTCCTTTTCTCCCAACGTACATCTCTCTATTATTTAATTTCTCTTATTTTTCATCCCTTCCCATGTATGGCTCATGGGTAAGTTAAAGGTGGTTGACCCTTGCCCCGAGTATTTAGCTCGAGCTTACTTTTCTGCCAGCAGCTAGTGAACTTTCCCAACGAGAGATGGTGGTGCAATTGGATGTGCATTAGATCTACAACTAACATTGCTTGGCATTGCCCTTGGCTTAACTTGACCGAAATGAGCTACAACATGTCTCGACAGCTGGGTATTGAGTTGATTGGCCTCACACATAGCGTATTCTACTTTTCCTTCTGATTCAGACGCCAGTTTGGACATGATCAGACTTGCCCAGAGGAGGGGGTAGAATACCCGGCTCCAGTTTCGCTTCGTGCTTTACACTTAACTCAGTATCTTGCTGCCTGGAGGATGAGAGAGCTTCTGGCCCCTACCCCTATTTTAAATTCTGCCCTTTCTAGCAAGTGCTTGGCTTGGCTCGAAGATGCGGCACAAGTCGGGCCAACTTTGGCTACAGAAGCTTTTGTAAGCACGAGTAGAGGGCCGCAGGAACACCTGAGTCGCCTATGCCCCTAGTTTATTACTTTGACCCTTTTTTTTTTTCTTCAAGTTTTATGATATAAAAGCAACTTTGATTTGTATCAAAGAGTTGGAGAATGTACTTTATGTTCGAAATCAATGGAATTAAAGTTGTGAGTACTGAAAATTTTCCTTTTGGTCCCAAAATGGTCTAAGTTGTAAAAAGGTAAAATTTGAGAAAAATCAGCTTTTATTAAAACTTTTCAAAGCCATTTTTGAAATTGATCACCACCTAACATGCACAAAATCGACCATCAAGATGTACAACCCCAAATCAGAAGATCCTGACTACATATACTGGCTCTCTTGCCTAAAATGAATGTCACAACCAAGCTCACAGATAAGGACCAAAGATGACCTGATTAGACAAATGGACAGGACAGTTGAGTTGGAGATGATTACGGCCGAACTTCAAGATGAAGTTGTCTATGTATCCCAAAGATGGGAATAAGGCCTTACGTAGTTCAATTCAGGTCCACTCGAGTATTAACTCTTTCCTTTTGTGCTCTAACTTTTGCCAAAGTCGCCCTTTAGCATTTTCAACATTGTGAGCTCAGTTTTTCTTTATTTCTAATTTTTCATGCTTGAACTTTTTCCTAGGTCACCCTTTCTAGCTTTCGGCCTAGTGAGCCTCTTAGGGATAATATTTCTTAAACTTGTCCATGTTGATTGGTTGTGAAAATTGCAGGCCATCTAGGTCCATAAGAATAATTTCCCCTCCTGACCAGATAAACTTAATGATGTAAGGACCAGTCCAATTGGGTCTAAACTTGCCCCTAGGGTCATAGATGTAAGCTTGGTTGTCTTTCAACACCATGTCTCATTCCTTCAGATTTCTGGATTTAACCTTTTTGTTAAAAGCCCTGGCAATTATGTGCTGGTAGCCTTGAACATGATACAACGCCCACAGTCTTCTTTTATCAAACAGCATTAATTCTTCGAATCTGCTCTGTTGCTAGTCCGCTTTCGCTATCTGACACTCGGCCATAATCCGCAGAGAGGGCACTTCGATTTCAATTGGCAGAACAACCTCCATCCCATATACTAACGAATAAGGGGTTGCCCCAGTGGATGTTTAGATTGACGTTCTGTAGCCCCAGAGTGCAAACGACAGTTTATCCAACCAGTCCCTATATGTTTCCACCATCTTCTGTAAGATGTTCTTGATATTCTTATTTGTGGCCTCAACAGCTCCATTAGTCTGTGGTCTGTATATGGATGACTTGTGAAAAGTCACATTGCATTTCTTGAGTAGATCCACGACTTCTTTCTTGAAGTGCGAGCTGTTATCTGAGATGATCTCGTTCGGAACTCCGTACCGGCAAATGATGTTGTTTCTGATAAACTTGGCCACATGCGACGCCTTTAGAACTGCATAAGATTGAGTTTCCACCCATTTCGTGAAATAGTCAATCGCCACCAGGATATACTCATGCCCATTCAACCATTTCGGCGAGACTGCACCAATAATATCAATCCCCTAGACTGAAAAAGGCCATGGTGAAGTCATGTTGTACAGCTTTGACGACGGGATATTCATGCGATTGGCATGGATTTGACATTTGTGGCATCGCCGCACAAAATTAATACAATCCTCCTCCATAGTAGACTAGTAATAGCCTTGCATGAGAATCTTTTAGGCCAGCATCACACCATTCATATGCTCCCCACACTCTCCTCCGTGGATGGCCTCTATAAGGTGCTTTGATTCCTCTTCTTCAACACACAACTTGTGCATTCCCAGATGACCTCTTTTGTATAGTTTTCCTCTGCAGATGATGAACTGGATGACCAGACGCCGTATTCCCGTTTTTCTTTGGCATTTGCCCCTGGTGGGTATGTTTCCTTTTCCAGGAAGTTCCAAATATCGTAATACCAAGGGTTTTTATCCTGAACTTCATCTATTGCGGCAATAGTCTCATAGGCTGGCATGTACTTCTATTCAATGATGATCGGACGCATCTAGACTCCAAATGAAATGTCTACCATAGAAGATAGAGTTGCTATAGCATCGGTGAACCGGTTGTTCTAGGTGTGTAAATGTTAGTTTTTCAAATCTCGGAATCAGCATATCTAAAGTTTGATGGTAAACCTTCATCTTTTTTTCTTTGACTTGCCAATCTCTGTTTGCTTGAGAAACAACCAAGTTCGAGTCCCCAATGAGGTCCAACCTTATTGCCCCTAGTTCTAGGGCAGCTTCCAACCAGCAATACACGTTTTGTATTCTGCTTCGTTGTTGGACACCTTGAACTGCAGTTTAACGGCTAGTGGTATATGGGAATCATTGGAGGCTATCAACAACACACCTATCCCATAACCGTATTGATTAGATGCTCCGTCAAAGTACATCATCTAAGTTTCCTCTTCAACATGCAAAATGTCTTCATCTGGGAACAAGTATTCTATTGCTTCATCTCTTTCAGCTGGGTGGTCCGCCAGAAATTCCGTCACAGCTCTTCCCTTGACCGACTTGAGGGTGACATATTTGAGATCAAATTCGGAGAGAAGAAGCAACCAACGGGCTAGCCTACTTGTAAGTGTTGGTTTCTCAAAGACATATTTGATGTGATCTAATCTCGAAACCAACATTACAGAGTGAGCTAACAAGTAATGCCTCAACTTCCTGGTAGCCCATGCAAGGGCTAGGCAAGCTTTCTCCAAAGAAGTGTAGCGGGTCTCATAATCCAGCTTCTTCTTGCTCAAGTAGTAGATGGCTTTCTCCACCGTATCTTTATACTCCTGAGTGAGCATGCATCCTATGGTCGAATATGTTACTGATAGATACAGAATCAGAGGCTTCTCCGGCTCTAGCGGCGACAACACAGGTGGATTCTGGAGGTACTATTTAATTTGTTCAAAGGCAAACTGACATCGATCATTCCATCGAAATTTCTTTCCTTTCTTCAGGAGACCAAATAGTGGTTCACAAGTCAAGGTTAATTTGGAAATAAACCGTCTTATGAATTGCACTTTTCCCAGAAAGCCACGCACCTCCTTTTCAGTCCTTGGTGGTGGCATTCGTAAGATGGCCTTGATCTTGGAAAGATCCACCTTGTTGCCCCTCTGTGTGATAAAAAAAGCCTAGCATTTTTCCTGCTGTTACGCCGAAGGTGCATTTTTGCGACTTTAACCTCAATCTGTATTCCTTAATCAGTTGAAAGAATTTCTCTAGCGCAGTGTAGTGGCCCTCTTGTTCTTTGGACTTGACAATCATGTTGTCCACGTACACCTCAGCCTCTTTGTGGATCTGTAGACACCCCATTTTGACCGGCCCTAAGACTTGGGCCTTTTAGTTTAACCACCCTCACCAGAAAAATCAAATTGAAATTTCAAATTCCAAACCTCACCCATTTTCACTAATATTTTGGTAATTTGTAGTGTTTTATAATTTTATATGTGTGTATTAAATTAGGTGTGTGCATATCTTTTAAGTGTGTTTTATAATTGATAACTATTTTTAACTATTTTAAAACAAAAGAAAAGAAAAAAATATAAACAAAAGAAAATTGAAAACAAAAAAATATATACATAATAAAAAATAAAAAGGAGAAAATAATAAAACAAAAAAAATAGAAAATAAAAAAAAAAAGAAAAAAAAATGGTGGAGAATGATGAGTGTTTTGAGTGGTGAAAGAATATTTGTTTTGTTTAAACAAAAGAGAGATAGAATGATGAAAAAAGGGGGTGTTCCAGGTGGGTGGGTACAAAAGAAAAATTTTTAAGAGAGTGAGAGTGAGAAAGAAAGGTTCGGCCAGCATGATTTTGATAATTAAAAAAGAAAAGGGGAGGACCCAAACACCATTCAAAAGGAGATACACACTCAGGCACAGAGCACTCGGGGAGACACTACACGGGTGGAGGGGGAGAACAACTGAGAAAAGGAGGTTTTTTGGGTTTTAAAATGTAAAGAGGAGAAGACACTCAGGGGGGATTGGTTTTAAAAGAAAAGAAAAGCTGAGCACAAGGGGGAGCTCACGGGGAGACTCTCTCTCTTAAGACCCACTCACACACACAACTCTCCCGGGGGCTAAAAAAAAAAAACACACAACATGCACATTGAGGGACCGAGAGATTCACCATGGACATGGAGGTACACACATACAGGAGGGCTCCTCTCTCTCTCTCTCGGATTGATGATGCTTGCTACATTCCAGCTGTGGTGGTGTGCTTTACTGTATTTGTTAGAGAGGTCAAACGCATGGTGACAAACCACATGAAGATTCAGCTCAGTTCAACCCTTATTCACTCACCTCTCTCTCTGCACCGAGCCACCACCGTTGCTCCACTCCACCGTCATCGACCGCTGTGAACCACCACTGTCATGACCCACTGATCTCTCTCTCTCCTCTCTTCTCCCTCTCGGCAATCTCATCCACTCCCTGGCCATACACACACACGACCGACTCCCTTGCCATGCACACCCTCACACATGCAAAGACATGCAACACACCCACAAGACATCTCTCACCTCTCTCTCAGACCAACCCAGCCACTGATATACACACTCACAGGGGCTGAATAGAGGGACACACGGGTAGAGGGAGGAAGAGAGAGCAACACACACACCCCACCTACTTCACCCTCCCTCTCGGCCCAGCACCAACACAACACAGCACCACCAACTTCACTAACACACACGGTACAAACCCAACTCTCTCACCTCTCATGCACAACCCACCCCTCACACGGCACTCTCTCTCTCTAACATTCACTCACCACACCCACCAACTTGACTCTCCCTCTCGGCACCTCATTGAATACACACGACACCCATGCACGCTGTTAACCACACACACACCCAACACCACACTCACGGCACAGCAACATACGGCATCACCCACACACCGTGCACAACTCTCACACACCCTCGGCACCTCACACACACATCCAACCCATCTCTCCACCCATACACTCTCTCTTCTCTCTCTAGCACACCCACGGCATGCACACCACTCTCACTCTCTCTTCACCATGCACGTACACACACCCGTGCACAACACACTTCATACACACACCCACTCTCTTCCCTCTCTCGGCTACACACACCCATATACACTCTCTCTTCTCTCTCTAGCACCCCACGCATGCACACCACTCTCACTCTCTCTTCACCATGCACGTAACACACACCCGTGCACAACAACTTCATACACACACCCATCTCTTCCCTCTCTCGGCTAACACACACCCATATACACTCTCTCTTCTCTCTCTAGCACACCAACCGCTGCATGCACACACGAGACACACACACTTCACGCCCTCACAGCTACACACGGCAGAACAACCCACATACACGAGCATCATCAACATACATCTCATATGCAGCACCTCCTCTCTTTGGCTTTCTATGCACCAACTCTCTCTCTCAACGTTATCTCTCTAGGCTGGGTTGGTTGGGCATGAGGGAGTAGTATGTGATTTGGCTTAAATAAAGGAATAAGTGGGGTTGGTCTGAACTGGGTGTTTTGGGCTCATTGGCTAAATCAATTGGCCAGTTTGGGGAATTGGGCTGATTTTTTTTATTGGGCTTGGGTTAGGGTGTATGGAGTTACATAATTGGAGCTAGCAATGTAAATTTGTCTAAATTCAAATCAGAAAAGACTGGTCGTGGTCCATGGCAGATTGCCTTGCTACTCTCCTAAAGTTAACATGATTTTGGTGGGGTCTACATGGAAGATGTGTTTACATGGGCTGGATTGGAGTGAAGATACATGAATGTTTGTTAGTTGGTGAATGGCTCGGGGTTTAAAACTTTTATTTTTATTTTGAGTGTTTGTGAGGTTTTATTTTATTTTTCTCTCCTCTCTCCCTCATTCGGATCTGTAATAATTCAAGTATTGTAATAATTCCCCCACCCCGCTTCTTTCTATCCCATTCTTTTATCGCTTTCCCTAACTGTGTGTATGTATATATCTTGACATGCCATGCTTCCATGCTTTGCTTTACATTTATGTCTCATGCATTAAGATTCGGCTATATTTACATGTGTGGATTTAATCAATTCTTCTGTGATTCTATGCGCTACCCCATGTTTTGAGATGATTCACATGCCATATTTTAGAAGCCGAATCTTTAGTGCATCTCATGAGTGAATTGCATTAGGATCCTGTATATAAGATCATGCATATTTTACTAACTTTGTTTTGTAGCTGTTCGAGGGACGTCGATATCTCTGTGAGTTTTTTTATGCTTTAGCATCCCATTTGCGTGTGATTTTCTTATTATGTTTAGCATCCTACCATGTGGCTATTTGCTTAAGTGATAAACTGTATGAATGCCTGTGGATGAAGGCTTGTTGTTTGAATTGGAATGATTCAACGAATGTACGTTTTCGCCCACTTTGTAGTGGCAAATTCACAAACTTTAAGCCCACTTTGTCAAGTGGCAAATTCAAACCCCCGTTTTCAAAACAAACATGAATTGAATTGTTCCAATTTGAGCAAACTAGTCTATACTTGTATGCTTCACATAGTAAATTGTAGGATTTATTCAATAATCAGAATATGAACATATAAAGAAAATAAAAAGTCATATCATGGTTTAGTAGAGGCCGATCTTTTGATCGGTGAGCGGGGGTGCTCATTATTGACCTTCCCCTCTCATACCTAAGGTTCCGAGCCAAGCATCCTTGGTTACGACGAACAGTGGCCTTGGCACCGAGTCATGGGTTTCCTAATTTCCCAAAATATTAGGTGGCGACTCTGAGTTCTGATGACGCAGTCCATTTTTGACAAAATTGTAATAAAATGGATTTTCAATAAAAGTTGCCAAATCTGGACTCTCATCTACGTTTCACATTGCACTCGTGAGACATTGAGATCAAAGAGATCTCGGGAGTCCGAACTGTTTAACGCACGCGGGTACCCCCTGGGCATGTTATAGTTTATGGTGACTCTGCTGGGGATTTTATGAAACCTTGACTCGAACTCCATGATATGACCTTTATTTTCAATTATATGTTCATTGCATTGCATTCATTGGTGCACTTCAAGTCCTTGTGTTGCCTGGATGCTGGTGGGGGCACAGGTAAGCTTTTTGTGACACTACACCTATTTTTACGATACTTTAGAGGCCTTGTGTTGTAACCTTTTGAGATTTGTCAAAAGGGTAGCTTTGCTATGTAGCCCTGCTATCTAGCTTTGCTATCTAAGGTTCTCAGACTCCGAAGAAAGGCTATTTGACTCTTCTGATTTCCTGGGATCTTTATTGGTTATGACCCAAAGGACTCTTTGGTAGCGTCACCTTGACTTCAACCCTTAGAGTAGAGCTAACCTTGTGCCTATAATGAGCTATAGTACCTTCCAAAATTAGGACAGGATGCTCTCCCATTTCTAGGATGTATGATGCCACTTGTTTGAATAGTGAAACCCTAGATCATTTCAAAAATAGGACAGGGTAACCCTAGCCCCCATAGGGGTGTTTGTTCTCTTTCATGCTATGTGTTATGTGCAATGTATGGGAATTCTCAGATTCAGATGAGTGGTTCAGTCATTTTGTGGGGTTGAGTTCAGTTTTTCAACATGAGTTAGCAGTAATCAGTTGAGCTCAGATGCTAATAAAGTTCTGATTGGGGGTCCCGTTTTGTTTCAGCAAGGTAATTGGGCACTATAGCTTCCAAAAGGTCTGATGTCCCCCAAGTTTTGTGGACTTGCGTTGGTAGACTTTGTAAAAGTGCAGATTTGGTTCAGGGTCAGCCAGTGTTAGTTTCTTTACCACCAGCTACACGAAGAAAAGCAAAAGCTTCATCAACTGTCCAGAATACCCCTTCTTCACCTGCTAGATCATTACCACTCAACTCACCAGAATTAGTGATGGCTCAGATTCCAGAAAATATAGCAGACATACTATTGGCTCTTCAACGGAGCATGGATACTGTTGCCACTACAGTTGCTGCCCAAGGCATTACTCTTGCCGCTCAAGGCAATACTCTTGCTGAACTGCAACGCTCATCTGGGGCGTTCGTTACTCAACCACCTCCAGTGACTCATCAAGTTCCACCTCCACCTCCACCAGCTGACGAGTTTCCCGAACTTAACTTATCAGAAGACCAGAGGGTTCCCGTACAAACTTCAGGAGGATCATTTCCTCTTCCACAACCAGTGGGAGGGCTCCTTCCCTTTGAAGCACCTGAGTCTGACTCAACTATGTTGAAGCTAGCCAAGTTGGAAAAACTTTTCACACAGGCACAAGTCAATCCAATCCCGGACATCGAAGACGGGTACACTGAGACAGCTGTGAAATTGCCAGAACGGTTCAAAATGCCACACATTGATAGGTTTGATGGCTCTGGCGACCCAATGGTGCATATTCGCCTATTTTCTGATGTCTTAAAGCCTATGGGTTTGACTCGTCCGCAAAAGCTCTCTTTTTTGGGCGAACTTTGTCAGGAGTGGCTGCCATCTGGTATGCCAAGTTAGAAGACTCGGTAAAACACAATGTTGGGAAGAGTTGGCCGGGGCCTTTATCACCCAGTATGCTTATAACACCCAGATTGAAGTGACTACTCGGAATTAGAGGCTACTCGTCAAGAGCCCAATGAAAGTTTCGTGGCCTTTATCACCAGATGGAGGGCAAAAGCAGCAATGATGACCAACAGACCACCTGAAAAAGAGCAAATCCGTATGATAGTCAGAAATCTGCATGGAAAGATGTTACGGAAAATGATATTTCTTCCGCTCTTCACTTTTAATGACTTAAAAGAGATAGGGGTCCAGATAGAGGATGCCATCAAACAGGGAATCATTGTGAAGGATAAGGAACCTATTCGAAAGCCTTTTGGTCGCAGTTCCAATGCTATCACCAGTGGTAGCACAGCTGTGAATCCCTCTGAAATCAACTTGGTTGCCACCACCACTAAAATAGCCGACCCCTTTGCTCATGCTGGCCCGCAAAACACAACCCGAGCCCCAAGTAGAACATTCACCCCTCTCTATATGTCACTCTCTAAAGCAATGAACATCTTAACAAAAAGAGGGTATTTGAAGCCTTTGGACCCACGACCTCTTTCCGACCCACTCCCAGCCAAACATGACCCTACCAAACACTGTGCTTTCCACCAACAACCAGGACATGACACAGACTGGTGCTTTCGTCTCCGTTATGAGATCCAAGATCTCATAGACAAAGTCATAGCTCATGCTCCCCACAACCGCCAAAACCCAATGTCACTACCAACCCGTTGCCATCCCATGAAAGAATTCCACCACCTTCTCATCTTAACCTCATCCATACACTTTCATCCTTTAACCCCAATATTTATATCACACCCACCCATTTACCAAAACCTGAGGTACATATTCCTGAAGGCACTGAGTTGTGCATGATGGATGCATCTCCAACCCAGCAAAACCCAAAAACCCTATGGTGGTAGTACCTATGCTTGAGGCTGGCAAACTATCACAGAAAAAGTATGATCCTAGCCGGTATATTATTCCCAGTGGTCAACTAAAGCTTGAGGTTGATCTGCCTGACTCATTTTCTATCAATGTTGTCAGAGATGATGTACTTGAACAGGGTTTGGATGATTTGGCCGACCTAAAGGAGGACTTGGCTAATCTTCATTTCTTTGAAGAATTAGATCTTGGGAATGTGCAGATGGAATGGTGGGAACCGAGGAATTACAGTCACTGTCGGTCAAGCGGTGACGAAGCTTCTAATGAGAAAACTGAAAGAAAAGGGGATGAACTAAGACTTGATTTCGAAAAACTTGTTGAAAATGGTAAAGGAAAGAGTTCCAGAGGAAGAGAAGAAGAACCAGAAAGCCAGTCAGAGCATACTGTTGGAATGATTCAAGCAGCGCTAGATAATTGTCTTTCAGTCAATGAAGGCGAATGGTGGGATGATAATGACCTACAACTGGCCCATACTGATGATGAATGGGTAAACCATGTGCCGGATGAGACTTGGTATGCAGACGAAATTGATCATTTGACCAGGAGTGGGCGCTACTTCAAGCCTCCACATCTAGACCAAGGAGAGCCTTCTGGCAAAGATAAAGAGGTAGAAAAAGAGAAAGAGGTAGAAGAAGACCTGGTTCTAAAACAACTGAAAAAGATCCAAGCAAACATTTCCATCTGGGGTCTTCTCATGGCTTCTCGAGAACATCGACAAGCAATGTTGTCAATGTTGAGCAAGGCTAAGCTGTCAATTGACACCACTCCCGAGCAATTAGTGTCATTAATCACCCCAAGAGAAATCATCCCGGCAATAACTTTTGCTGACAAAGAGTTGCCACCAGAAGGATCAGAACATAATAAGCCTCTGTACATATCCCTGGAATGCAGAAAGAAATGGATCCCAATTGTTCTGATTGACACCGGATCAACCATCAATGTCTGTCCTACACGCACTGCTTATGCAATCGGGCTAAAGCCGGCAGATTTCACGCCCACTACTCAATTGATTCGGGCTTATGATAATACTAGTCGAGAAGTGATGGGGACAATCAAACTACAAATAACAGCGGGTCCATCTGAGCACGAAGCTAAATTTCATGTCATGGATGTTCCCGCAACATTCAACTTGCTATTGGGGAGGCCCTGGCTTCATCAGATGAAAGCTGTATCATCCACACTACATCAATTGGTAAAGTATCCATATGGCGGAGGAATTGCCACTGTCTTCGAAAATTCATCCATTCATCCTCCCCCAGAAGTCTCAACACCACTGCTAGAAATACAGCATGGGGAAGAAGATGTGTTCCTATCAGGTTTTACATTGGCAGAGGCCCAGCTAGTTCAAACGCTCATGGCAGAAGACGAAGGTGTATATGTCAGTGCCCAATCAATCTATTTCATGAGTAAACTAGGTCATATTCCAGGGATGGGATTAGGACAAAGTGGAAGGAAAGGTATTACTACAGCCAGTAAAGTACCTCATAACCCACATGCATTCGGACTAGGGTATGCACCCACGGCTGATGACTGGAAAAGGAAAACTGAAGAGATCAGGGAGAGGATCAAGGCCAAGAGAACTGGGCAACAGTTTGAGTTAATTCATAAGCCAATTTATGGGACCTTGAACGGGCGCTTTGTCCGCCAAGGAGAAGACTTCCCTTTCTGTGGTTTCCCTGAGCCCTGGATTGATCAAGTGGAAAAGAAGAGATACCCTGGGTTTGAGATCTTCTTCGATCATCAGCTCTCCAACAGTGATGAGGAATGGGTAGATCCTAGTATCGACATCAAGCAAGACAGAGAAGTCAGCTCGGAAAGCAGCACAGAGGAAGTTCTGGGTCTAACACTGGCTGACTTACTGACAGAATCGCATACTAGCGCTGAGCCGATGAATTTGGGGGACATGACCATTGCCGTAATCGGGGAAGAGGTACCTGCTGACTGTTCAAGCTTCATCATGGATGCAGTGAATAGCTCTCAAATAAATTAGCATTTTGAAGAGAATTGTATTGGGAATTCTGAATTGGCTATTGAGTTTGAGTCTGGTGGGCCTGTGGGGTTAGAGGCAGATTTAAGTTTGTCTAAGTGTCTGAGTGTTCTTTTTTTATCTTTCTATGTCTGAGTCTTCTTTTTCTTTATCTTTCGAGTCTGTGCAACTTATGAGCCCGAGGCTTTGAATGAAGGTGTGATTTTCGCTTACTTTTCTGTGCCCATAGTTCATAACATTGACCAAAATTTTCAAGATTTTGATAAAAACGAAGAGGAAGAAATTCCTCGGGTTTTGAAAAATTTAATCGACTGGGAGAAAGAAAAGCGTGCTAAGCCATTAGTGGATGAAATTGTTTCTGTAAATGTGGGTACTGAAAAAAATCCTCGCTTGATCCAAATTGGTTCTACATTGTCTTCAAAAGAACGTGAACAATTAGTTGCTTTATTAAAAGAATTCAAAGACGTTTTTGCATGGTCCTACGAAGACATGCCAGGAATTGACCCTGAGATTGTACAACATAGGATCCCTCTTGACCCTGAGGCCCGACCTGTCAAACAGAAGCTTCGCAGAATTCGTCCGGATTGGGCCTTGAAAATTAAAGAAGAGGTTACCAAGCAAATCAATGCTGGATTTTTGCTTGTATCAGAATATCCTACTTGGTTAGCCAATATTGTGCCAGTTCCGAAGAAAGATGGTAGAATTCGAGTTTGTGTTGACTTCCGGGATTTGAATAAGGCTAGTCCGAAGGATGATTTTCCATTGCCACATATTGACGAATTGGTAGACTTCACTGCAGGGCATGCCTTATTGTCATTCATGGATGGTTTTTCAGGGTATAACCAGATCCTTATGGCTCCAGAGGACAGAGAAAAGACAGCATTTACCACAGCATGGGGGACATACTGCTACAGGGTTATGCCATTCGGTTTGAAGAATGCTGGGGCCACTTATCAGAGAGCTGCTACCACTCTTTTGCATGATATGATCCACAAGGAAGTTGAGGTGTATGTAGATGACATGATTGTCAAGTCCAAAGATCGGGAAAGCCATTACACTGCATTGAAGAAATTCTTTGGGAGAATTAGGGAATACAGGCTAAGGCTGAATCCACAGAAATGCACCTTTGGGGTAACTGCGGGCAAGATGTTGGGATTTATGATCACACAGCGGGGAATCGAAGTTGATCCATCTAAAATTAAGGCCATCTTAGAAATGCCACCACCAATGACGGAAAAAGAGGTACGAGGTTTTCTAGGAAAGGTGCAATTCATACGGAGGTTTATTTCAAAGCTAACCTTGACTTGTGAACCACTGTTTGGTCTCCTAAAGAAAGGGAAGAAGTTCCAATGGGATAATCGATGCCAGTTTGCATTCGAGCAAGTCAAGCAGTATTTACAGAATCCACCTGTGTTATCACCGCCTGAGCCAGGGAACCCGCTAATCCTGTACTTATCGGTGACCGAATCAACTATGGGATGTATGCTTGCACAAGAGTCAGATGAGAAAGTGGAGAAGGCCATCTACTACTTAAGTAAAAAGATGCTTGAATATGAGACCCGCTATACTCCTTTGGAAAAAGCTTGCTTAGCTTTGGTATGGGCCACCAGGAAGTTGAGACACTACCTGTTAGCTCACTCGGTAATTCTGGTTTCAAGATTAGACCCAATCAAATATCTCTTTGAGAAACCAGCACTTACCGGTAGGCTAGCTCGTTGGTTGCTTTTGCTTTCCGAATTTGACCTTAAGTATGTCACTCGCAAATCTGTCAAAGGAAGGGCTGTAGCAGAATTTTTGGCTGATCGCCCAATTGAAGGAGGAGAAGATATAGAGTACTCATTTCCAGATGAAGAGATCATGCAGATGGAAGAAGACACTTGGAAATTGTATTTTGATGGAGCGTCCAATCAATTTGGCTATGGGATAGGCGTGTTGCTCATAGCGCCAGATGATTCTCATATCCCCTTAGCTTTCAAACTCCAATTTAGGGTATCTAACAATCAAGCAGAGTATGAGGCGTGCCTTGCTGGATTGGAAGCAGCCCTAGAACTAGGGGCAATAAGGTTGGATGTGATCGGGGACTCGAACTTGGTCGTCTCTCAAGCAAGCCAACGGAGATTGGAAAGTTAAAGAGAAAAAAATGAAAGTCTACCATCAGACCTTGGACATGTTGATCCCGAGGTTCGAAAAACTAACTTTTACACACTTGGTAAGAGAGAAGAACCGATTTGCTGATGCATTGGCGACCCTGGCATCAATGATAGATATACCGGTCGGGGTCAAAATGCGCCCGATCCTTATAGAACAAGGTACACCCCCGCGTATGAAATGATAGCCACAACGGAAGAAGTTCAAGATGAAAACCCTTGGTACTTTGATATTTGGAATTTTCTGGAAAGAAGTACATACCCACAAGAGGCAAACATCAAAGACAAAAGGGGGATACGGCGTCTGGCCACTCAGTTCGTCATTTGTGGAGAGAAGTTATATAAGAGAGGGCATTTGGGAATGCACAAGCTGTGTGTAGAGGAAGAAGAGGCAAAGCGTATCATGGAAGCCATCCATGGAGGAGAGTGCGGAGCCCATATGAACGGTGTAATGCTAGCCAGAAAAATCCTTAGACAAGGATACTACTGGTTAACCATGGAGAGTGATTGTATTAACTTTGTTAGGCGATGCCACAAATGTCAAATCCACGCCAATCACATGAACATCCCGCCATCAAAACTCTACAACATGACTTCGCCTTGGCCTTTCTCAGTCTGGGGCATAGATGTCATCGGGGCAGTCACACCGAAAGGTTCAAATGGGCATCAGTTCATCTTGGTTGCCATTGACTATTTTACCAAGTGGGTTGAAGCACAGTCGTATTCAGTGTTGAAAGCATCACATGTGGCCAAATTTATCAGGAACAACATTATCTGCAGATACGGAGTGCCAAATGAATTAATTTCAGACAATGGCTCACATTTCAAAGGAGAAGTGGCAGTTCTACTTGAGAAGTATAACGTGGCTGTTCACAAGTCATCAACCTACAGGCCACAAACCAATGGAGCCATTGAAGCTGCAAACAAGAACATCAAGAACATCTTGTGTAAGACGGTAGAAACTTATAGAGATTGGCCAGATAAGTTGCCTTTTGCACTTTGGGGATACAGGACATCAATCCGAACGTCTACAGGGGCAACCCCTTACTCTTTGGTATATGGAATGGAGGCTATTTTGCCAATTGAGTTGGAAGTGCCTTCATTGAGGATTATGGCTGAATGTCAGATAACAGAAGCTGATTGGCAACAGAACCGATTTGAGGAACTGATGCTATTTGATGAGCGACGATTGAAGGCGTTATACCACATTCAGGGGTATCAACGCAGGATTGCCAGAGCATTCAACAAAAAGGTTAGATCCAGGAATTTGAAGGAAGGGGACTTAGTGTTGAAAGACAGTCGAGCTCCTATTCACGACCCCAGGGGCAAGTTTAGACCCAATTGGACGGGCCCCTACTTCATTAAATCAATTTGGTCAGGAGGAGCAGTTATTCTCATGGATTTGGACGGTTTGGAGTTCTCACAACCAATCAACATGGACAAGCTAAAGAAGTACTACCCTTGAGAGGCTCGCTGGGCCGAAAACCCGGAAGGGCGACCCAGGCAAAAAGTTAGAGCACAAAAAAAAATAAATAAATAAATAAATAAAAGAAAAATAAAAAAGAAATAAAAAGCTCGCAAGGTTGAAAACCCGAAAGGGCGGCTTTGGCAAAAATTAGAGCGTAAAAGGAGAGTGTCAATACTCGAGTGAACCTTAGCCAAAACTATGAAGGGCCTGTGATTCAGATTGAAAGCAACCCTTGAACTAGGGGCAAGAAGGTTGGATGTGATTTAGATTTGAAGCAGCCCTTAAACTAGGGGCAAAAGGTTGGATGTGATCAAAGAGTTAAAACTGAATCGTTTCCCAAAGAAGATCGCATAGAAAGGCCAAACCCAGAATTTGAGAGAATGAATTTTATTATTGAAGGACAGTCGAGTTCCTATCCACTACACTAGGGGCAAATTCAGACCCAATTCAGTCTAGTCCCTACATCACCATATCTACTGGTCAAGTGTAGCAGTTGTTCTTATAGAAGGCCTAGAGATTTCACACCCAATCAACATGGACAAGTTAAACTGAAAGTAACCCTTGAGAGGCTCGCTAGGCTGAAAACCCGGAAGGGCAACCTAGGCAAAAGTTAGAGTAGAAAAACAAAAAAAAAAATAGAAACTCAAAAAAAAATGATAAAAAAATGAAATGAAAAAAAAATGATGATCAAAATCAAAAAAAAAAAAAAAAAAAAAAAAAAAAAAAAATCAAAGCTCGCAAGGTTGAAAACCCGAAAGGGCGACTTTGGCAAAAGTTAGAGCACAAAAGAAGAGTGTCAATACCCGAGTGACCCTCAACTGGAACTACGATGGCCTGATTCCTATCTTTGGGATACGTAGGTAGCTTCATCTTGAAGTTCGGCCCTAATAATTTTTTTAACTCATTCATTTCGTCCATGTTTGATTGGTGTATCTATAGTCGACTTGGTTGTCCTACCCGTGTTTGATTGGTGTATTTTCATTCTGTTCAGTTCAGTTGGTTCGAGTCAACTTGGTTCGGTTCGGTTCGGTTCAGTTCGGTTCGACGGTTCGGTTCGGTCCAGCTTTACTTGGCTTCAATCGGTTCGGATTGGCTTGGTTCAAATCGGCTCGGTTCGATTATCCCCTTTGATTATCTGGCTTGGGACTATGCACCCCAATAGTTGATTCCATGTTAGTTGAGTAGTGACCATTTGCAAAAATAGATTTTGATTAATTTGAATGAAGCTGACTAATTTTTCTCGAAAAGTGTTCCATTTTTGCAAAACTTGGACCATTCTTTGGATTTGAAAAGGGAAAATTTTCAGTGCTCACAGTTTAGCTTACATGATTTCAAAACAGAAAATGGAATAAGTATGCTAATCTAACTCTTATGTTGGTCAAAACATTTTTACAAAAAAATCAAGGCAATGAATTATGGGCATGGTTGAGTCAGTGATTCTATCTTCTCCCCCGCTCGAGTCATCTCGGCAGTATATATGAGTGTGTATTCATACCAGTCAGTGTATATGAGTGTGTCTTCATATGAGCGTGTATTCGTACCAGTCAGTGTATTTATACCAACCAGGGTATTCATACCAGTTCATGTATATCAGTGTGTCTTCGTACCAGTCAGTGTATTTATACCAACCAGGGTATTCATACCAGTTCATGTATATCAGTGTGTCTTCATACTAGTCAGTGTATTTATACCAGCCAGGGTATTCATACCAGTCCATGTATATCAGTGTGTCTTCATACCAGTTAGTGTATTTATACCAGTCAGGGTATTCATACCAGTCAGTGTATATAAGTGTGTTTGGATTGTTTTACTTCGTTTTTTTTCTTACGTTGAGTCAGTTTTATGCTTATTCAGGTCAGTATGGATCGATGTCCAATTCAGAGTTCAAATTTCAATCAATCTAAAATTCGATCAAACAAAAATGTTTTCAAACTCAAAGTGATGTGCCAGTCACGCCATTGAGATACAAAACTGAAATTTTTTATTACAGTCAGGGGAGGACATCCCCGATTACAGAGACTCCAAAAACAAAAAAAAAAAAAATAAAAAAAAAAAAAACAACAGAACATACAGAAAAAAAAAGAAAAAAAAAACAGAAAACCAGAAATACAAAAAAAAAAAAAACAAAAGAGAAAAAAAAACAAAGAAAAAAAAGGGGAAGGATCTTCTTCTTCTCCGCCGATGCCGGCCACTCACGGACTTCACTTACTCGGCTCTCCCGTCGCCGAGCTCTTCCTCTTTTTATCGTCAACCTTCGAAGGCCCTTCTCCAATACTTCCACCAAGGACGACCACAGTGTTTCCGCCGACAGAGTCGGCTCCCCGCCGACCATCAAAGGCGATGTACGAAGATGCCCCAAATCGGGCCATAGAGGTGGAGTGCCTTTTCAGCTCCTTGTTTTCAGCCTTCAGCTCCTTGTTTTCAGCCTTCAGGGCACAAATCTCTACCCGTGCATCTCTGTACATGCGCTGGAGTAGAGAAAGTTGGGCGTTGACCTGATATACCTTACACGCCTTGTTTTGCAGACGGTGAGACAGGTTGGTCACCGCCGCCACTATCTCCATGCAGGACCTCAATGTGTAGTGGTTGGCCTCGATATCATTTTGAGTAGCCATCACTTGCTCAATTGATAGTGTAGGAAGACTAGGTTGAGTGAGAGCAGAGGCACTTGGCCCAGAAGAGCTCGATGGATTATTAAGATCCGGAAAGAGAGAGAAGGGGCGAGATGAAGCCATGAGGAAATAAGGGAATCACAGATGAGGAAAATAAGAAGGAGGAGGAAGACGAAAAAATGATGGAAGAGTAATGGAGAAGGAGAAGAAGAAGAGAATGGTTTAGAAGAAGAAGAGATATGGAAGAGAAGAAGAAGACAAGAGAGAAAGACAAAGGAAGGAGAGAGTCGAGGCGAGCGACGATCGAGGGGGCTGCTTTTGTCGGCCAGCCGACACAAAAGCAGAGCCCACGTGCCAAACGCGGCAAGGGACGCGGGAGAATTGTGTATGCATATATGTATATATATTGTATAGTTATGTAATATAGATATTTGTTTGAACATTTTGGTCATATGAGTGGCTTGGGTTCAGTGGTGTGGCTCAATGGTTAAAGGCTGAAGGCTGAAGGCTGAGTCCGAGGTCAGGGGTTCGAACCCCACATCGAGTCTTTCTTTGTTTCGTTTTTGTTTTGGTTTTGATATATATATGTTTTGTCCACCTATATATAGATATATATATTTGTTTGAATTGTTTCTGTCACCCGAGTGGCTTGGGTACAGTGGTTTGGCCTAGTGGTTGAAGAGTGAGAGGCTGAGCCTGAGGTCAGGGGTTCGAACCCCACATCGAGTGTTTATTTTGGTTTGTTTTGATTTTGTGTATATGTCTCGTATAAGTCTATGTATATATATTTGTTTGCATATCTTGTCACAAGAGTGGATGGTTTAGTGGTTGAGAACTCAGAGGCCAAGTTTGAGACCAGATGGTCGAAACCCCATGTCCATGCATTTTGTATTTTCCTTTCTTTTTGCGTGCTTTGCATACGTGTGCTGACGTCAGCAAACGGAATATGCCTTCCTAGTAACGGCATCTACCCCCACTGACGGTTGCAAACGGAATATTCTCCCTCTATGTATATATCCGTATATGTCTGTATATAGGTCCGTATATGTCTGTGTCGTATATACCTATACTGTATGTGCCTGTATATATACTGTATATATCTGTCTGTATGTTGTCTGTATATGTATATATGTATACCGTATGTATATATCTGTGTGTATTTTTGTCTGTATATGAACATATGTATACCGTATATGCATGTCTGTGTATATTGTCGCATTTGTATGTATTTTGTCTATACATGGTATATGTATTTGGTATTTAGTTCGAACATACAATTCTTTCTTTCATTCTCGCACAATAATCTCACTTCGTTTACCTACCACACAAATTTCAAATTCAATTCAATCGCACTACTTTGTGCAATCCCTCAGTCTAGGAGACCTCAAAATCCCTGGTCTAGGAGACCTCAAAATCCCTGGTCTAGGAGACCTTAAATCCCCGGTCTAGGAGACCTCAAAATCCCCGGTCTAGAAGACCTCAAAATCCTCGGTCTAAGGAGACCTCAAAATCCTAGGTCTAGGAGACCTTAAATCCCCGGTCTAGGAGACTTCAAAATCCACCTCAAAATCCCCGGTCTAGGAGACCTTAAATTCCCGGTCTAGGAGACCTCAAAATCCTCGGTCTAGGAGACCTTAAATCCCCGGTCTAGGAGACCACAAAATCCACCTCAAAATCCTCGGTCTAAGGAGACCTCAAAATCCTCGGTCTAGGAGACCTTAAATCCCCGGTCTAGGAGACCTCAAAATCCACCTCAAAATCCCCGGTCTAGGAGACTTCAAAATCCCCGGTCTAGGAGACCTCAAAATCCACCTCAAAATCCCCGGTCTAGGAGACCTCAAAATCCTGGTCTAGGAGACCTTCAATCCCCGGTCTAGGAGACCTCAAAATCCTCGATCTAGGAGACCTCAAAATCCTCGGTCTAGGAGACCTTAAATCCTCGGTCTAGGAGACCTCAAAATCCCCGGTCTAAGGAGACCTCAAAATCCTCGATCTAGGAGACCTTAAATCCCCGGTCTAGGAGACCTCAAAATCCACCTCAAAATCCCCGGTCTAGGAGACCTCAAAATCCTCGGTCTAAGGAGACCTCAAAATCCTCGGTCTAGGAGACCTTAAATCCCCGGTCTAGGAGACCTCAAAATCCACCTCAAAATCCCTGGTCTAGGAGACCTTAAATCCTCGGTCTAGGAGACCTCAAAATCCTTGGTCTAGGAGACCTTAAATCCCCGGTCTAGGAGACCTCAAAATCCCCGGTCTAGGAGACCTCAAAATCCTTGGTCTAGGAGACCTTAAATCCCCGGTCTAGGAGACCTCAAAATCCTCGGTCTAGGAGACCTCAAAATCCTTCGTCTAGGAGACCTTAAATCCCCGGTCTAGGAGACCTCAAAATTCCCGGTCTAGGAGACCTCAAAATCCTTGGTCTAGGAGACCTTAAATTCCTGGTCTAGGAGACCTCAAAATCCTCGGTCTAGGAGACCTCAAAATCCTTGGTCTAGGAGACCTTAAATCCCCGGTCTAGGAGACCTCAAAATCCTTGGTCTAGGAGACCTTAAATCCACGGTCTAGGAGACCTCAAAATCCCCGGTCTAGGAGACCTCAAAATCCTTGGTCTAAGAGACCTTAAATCCCCGGTCTAGGAGACCTTAAAATCCCCGGTCTAGGAAACCTTAAATCCCCGGTCTAGGAGACCTCAAAATCCATGGCCTAGGAGACCTTAAATCCCCAGTCTAGGAGACCTCAAAATCCCCGGTCTAGGAGACCTCAAAATCCTTGGTCTAGGAGACCTTAAATCCTAGGTCTAGGAGACCTCAAAATCCTTGGTCTAGGAGACCTTAAATCCCCAGTCTAGGAGACCTCAAAATCCTACGGTCTAGGAGACCTTAAATCCTATGGTCTAGGAGACCTTAAATCCTATAAAGGTGCAATTCCTTTGGTGTTTGTCGTGCCCGAACGACTTTAGGTGGTCTGGTATAGTCACCTGCCTGTGATTGCAATGAGTTCCTAGGAGACCAACTGCGACGGTGGAAACTAGAGTTCGAATGGCGATGCCTAGAACGCAAAAGGTTTGGAATTTTCGAGACTAAAGTCTGGTTTAAATACCCAGGAGTGTATCCCCGGCTTGAAGTCTGTATGGCAGCCCCATAGGTTGAGGTAGCTTGTATGCGCCTCAATTCTGGATACTGAATCAACCTAGTCTGTCACCCCGTTGGAGAATAGGGAAAATTGTAAATATGATCAGAAAAGTAGCATCCGTGGCCACCCAAATCGGTTAAAAACAGCAGGTGCGCCTGTCTGTTCACACCACCCAATTGGTTAAAAACAGCAGGTGCGCCTGTCTGTTTACACCACCCCTTCTCCTCTCGCGTAAGACGCGTTAGGATGTTGATTCACTCGGTTAAAAACAGCAGGTGCGCCTGTTTGTTTATACCACCCTTTCTCCTCTCGCGTGAGACGCGTTAGGATGTTGATTTCTCTTGGTTGAGGTCTTCCCTTTCTTGCATAATCGTGAATTTTCAAACAAACCGGCTTCGCGAAGCGTGTAAGTCCAACTTTCAAACTGCATTTTGAGTATATCATTTGCATTATGCCCCTGAACTACGCTGGTTTGATTCCTTGCAAAGGGATACGTAGGCAACCTTCGTGTTCAACCACATGCATTGCATTTTTTGTGATTGCCCAAGTCTTACGGCCTTGTCAAAAGGGTCGTCTTCTGGCTTTGACATTCACTCACGTCATTTCATGACTTCGAGCTCTGTCAAAGAGGGGCAACTGTAGACACCCCATTTTGACCGGCCCTAAGACTTGGGCCTTTTAGTTTAACCACACTCACCAGAAAAATCAAATTGAAATTTCAAATTCCAAACCTCACCCATTTTCACTAATATTTTGGTAATTTGTAGTGTTTTATAATTTTATATGTGTGTATTAAATTAGGTGTGTGCATATATTTTAAGTGTGTTTTATAATTGATAACTATTTTTAACTATTTTTAAAACAAAAGAAAAGAAAAAAATATAAACAAAAGAAAATTGAAAACAAAAAAATATATACATAATAAAAAATAAAAAAGGAGAAAATAATAAAACAAAAAAAATAGAAAATAAAAAGAAAAGAAAAAAAAAATGGTGGAGAATGATGAGTGTTTTGAGTGGTGAAAGAATATTTGTTTTGTTTAAACAAAAAGAGAGATAGAATGATGAAAAAAGGGGGTGTTCCAGGTGGGTGGGTACAAAAGAAATTTTTTTAAGAGAGTGAGAGTGAGAAAGAAAGGTTCGGCCAGCATGATTTTGATAATTAAAAAAGAAAAGGGGAGGACCCAAACACCATTCAAAAGGAGATACACACTCAGGCACAAAGCACTCGGGGAGACACTACACGGGTGGAGGGGGAGAACAACTGAGAAAAGGAGGTTTTTTGGGTTTTAAAATGTAAAGAGGAGAAGACACTCAGGGGGGGATTGGTTTTAAAAAGAAAAGAAAAGCTGAGCACAAGGGGGAGCTCACGGGGAGACTCTCTCTCTTAAGACCCACTCACACACAACTCTCCCGGGGGCTAAAAAAAAAGAAAACACACAACATGCACATTGAGGGACCGAGAGATTCACCATGGACATGGAGGTACACACACATACAGGAGGGCTCCTCTCTCTCTCTCTCGGATTGATGATGCTTGCTACATTCCAGCTGTGGTGGTGTGCTTTACTGTATTTGTTAGAGAGGTCAAACGCATGGTGACAAACCACATGAAGATTCAGCTCAGTTCAACCCTTATTCACTCACCTCTCTCTCTGCACCGAGCCACCACCGTTGCTCCACCGTCATCGACCGCTGTGAACCACCACTGTCATGACCCACTGATCTCTCTCTCCCTCTCTTCTCCCTCTCGGCAATCTCATCCACTCCCTGGCCATACACACACGACCGACTCCCTTGCCATGCACACCCTCACACATGCAAAGACATGCAACACACCCACAAGACCATCTCTCACCTCTCTCTCAGACCAACCCAGCCACTGATATACACACTCACAGGGGCCTGAATAGAGGGACACACGGGTAGAGGGAGGAAGAGAGAGCAACACACACACACCCACCTACTTCACCCTCCCTCTCGGCCCAGCACCAACACAACACAGCACCACCAACTTCACTAACACACACGGTACAAACCCAACTCTCTCACCTCCCATGCATAACCCACCCCTCACACGGCACTCTCTCTCTCTAACATTCACTCACCACACCCACCAACTTGACTCTCCCTCTCGGCACCTCATTGAATACACACGACACCCATGCACGCTGTTAACCACACACCCAACACCAGCACACTCACGGCACAGCAACATACGGCATCACCCACACACCGGTGCACAACTCTCACACACCCTCGGCACCTCACACACACATCCAACCCATCTCTCACCCATATACACTCTCTCTTCTCTCTCTAGCACACCCACGGCATGCACACCACTCTCACTCTCTCTTCACCATGCATGTAACACACACCCGTGCACAACACACTTCATACACACACCCACTCTCTTCCCTCTCTCGGCTAACACACACCCATATACACTCTCTCTTCTCTCTCTAGCACACCCACGGCATGCACACCACTCTCACTCTCTCTTCACCATGCACGTAACACACACCCGTGCACAACACACTTCATACACACACCCACTCTCTTCCCTCTCTCGGCTAACACACACCCATATACACTCTCTCTTCTCTCTCTAGCACACCAACCGCTGCATGCACACACGAGACACACACACTCACGCCCTCACAGCTACACACGGCAGGACAGACCCACATACACGAGCATCATCAACATACATCTCATATGCAGCACCTCCTCTCTTTGGCTTTCTATGCACCAACTCTCTCTCTCAACGTTATCTCTCTAGGCTGGGTTGGTTGGGCATGAGGGAGTAGTATGTGATTGGGCTTAAATAAAGGAATAAGTGGGGTTGGTCTGAACTGGGTGTTTGGGCTCATTGGCTAAATCAATTGGCCAGTTTGGGGAATTGGGCTGATTTTTTTTATTGGGCTTGGGTTAGGGTGTATGGAGTTACATAATTGGAGCTAGCAATGTAAATTTGTCTAAATTCAAATCAGAAAAGACTGGTCGTGGTCCATGGCAGATTGCCTTGCTACTCTCCTAAAGTTAACATGATTTTGGTGGGGTCTACATGGAAGATGTGTTTACATGGGCTGGATTGGAGTGAAGATACATGAATGTTTGTTAGTTGGTGAATGGCTCGGGGTTTAAAACTTTTATTTTTATTTTGAGTGTTTGTGAGGTTTTATTTTATTTTTCTCTCCTCTCTCCCTCATTCGGATCTGTAATAATTCAAGTATTGTAATAATTCCCCCACCCCGCTTCTTTCTATCCCATTCTTTTATCGCTTTCCCTAACTGTGTGTATGTATATATCTTGACATGCCATGCATATCCATGCTTTACATTTATGTCTCATGCATTAAGATTCGGCTATATTTACATGTGTGGATTTAATCAATTCTTCTGTGATTCTATGCGCTACCCCATGTTTTTTAGATGATTCACATGCCATATTTTAGAAGCCGAATCTTTAGTGCATCTCATGAGTGAATTGCATTAGGATCCTGTATATAAGATCATGCATATTTTACTAACTTTGTTTTGTAGCTGTTCGAGGGACGTCGATATCTCTGTGAGTTTTTTTATGCTTTAGCATCCTATTTGCGTGTGATTTTCTTATTATGTTTAGCATCCTACCATGTGGCTATTTGCTTAAGTGATAAACTGTATGAATGCATGTGGATGAAGGCTTGTTGTTTGAATTGGAATGATTCAACGAATGTACGTTTTCGCCCACTTTGTAGTGGCAAATTCACAAACTTTAAGCCCACTTTGTCAAGTGGCAAATTCAAACCCGTTTTTCAAAACAAACATGAGATTGAATTGTTCCAATTTGAGCAAACTAGTCTATACTTGTATGCTTCACATAGTAAATTGTAGGATTTATTCAATAATCAGAATATGAACATATAAAGAAAATAAAAAGTCATATCATGGTTTAGTAGAGGCCGATCTTTTGATCGGGTGAGCGGGGGTGCTCATTATTGACCTTCCCCTCTCATACCTTAAGGTTCCGAGCCAAGCATCCTTGGTTACGACGAACAGTGGCCTTTGGCACCGAGTCATGGGTTTCCTAATTTCCCAAAATATTAGGTGGCGACTCTGAGTTTTGATGACGCAGTCCATTTTTGACAAAATTGTAATAAAATGGATTTTCAATAAAAGTTGCCAAATCTGGACTCTCATCTACGTTTCACATTGCACTCGTGAGACATTGAGATCAAAGAGATCTCGGGAGTCCGAACTGTTTAACGCACGCGGGTACCCCCGGCATGTTACAGGATCATGTCGTGCAGAATGGTAGTCCGCAGCTCTTTGATAGGTACCCCAGCATTTTTCAGCCCAAACGGCATAACCCGGTAGCAATAGGTACCCTATGAAGTGGTGAACGCGGTCTTCTCTCTATCCTCGGGTGCCATCAGAATCTGGTTATACCCGGAAAATCCATCCATGAATGATAACAGGGCATGGCCTGCGGTGAAGTCTACCAACTCATTTATGTGCAGCAGAGGAAAGTCATCATTCGGACTGGCTTTGTTTAGATCCCGGAAGTTTACACACACCCAGATTCTGCCATCCTTCTTCGACACTGGGACAATGTTGGCCAACCAAGTCGGGTACTCAGATACTAACAAGAAACCTGCCTTGATATGCTTGGTGACTTCGTCCTTGATTTTCAGTGCCCAATCTGGGCGAATTCTGCACAACTTCTGCTTAACTGGTCGGGCCTCAAGGTCAAGAAGGATCTGGCGCTGTACAATCTGAGGATCGTTTCCAAGCATGTCTTCATAGGACCACGCAAAAATATCTTTGAAATCTTTTAATAAAGCGATTAAATGCACGCATTCCTCCAAAGACAACGTGGACCCGATCTGGACCAAGCGTGGATCCTTCTCAGTACTCACATTAATGGCAATGATTTCATCAGCATAGGGTTTAACATAGCTCTCCTCCACATAGCTCTCCTCCTCTCGATTAATCAAGTCTTTCAAAGCCAGAGGAATTTCTCCCTCTTCGTTTTCATTAAAATTCTGAAAATCTTGGTCAATGCAATAAATAAGCGGCACAGAGAAGTACTCAGAATCGGCAGCATTCTCATTCAAAAGTTCCGGCTCCTCGGTTACAACCGACTCAAAAGTAAAAGAAAAAGAGGGCCTCGACAGGACTTTGGCATCCGGGTTACCACTTCCAGAAATGCCAGACTCAGACTTCCCAGACTGACTTGAATCTGATTCTGACTCCACAGACTTAGTGGAATTAGATTCTAGCTCATCACTTGATTCAGAATTGGAAAGAAAGCCTTTCTCCAGCTACCAAGTAAGATGTGGTGCTTTGATGCATCCAAAATACCACTGGTTGGGTCAACCCCCAGTTATTCCCTGATCATGGAGACAGTAAAGTTATCCCCCAAGTTCTCTAGGTCAGTCGCAGGATCTGTCAGGGGATTAGCCAGTGCTACCCCTACTCTAGGCTCGCTGCCATCTGAGTCATCCTCGGTGCTTCGGATAGCCTTGCTGTTTGGTTCAGCCCTTTCCTCATCACTATCCTCCAACTGCAAATCAAAGAAAATCTCAAACCCGAGGACACGTTGTTTAGAGGAATTTACCCAGGGCTCAGGAAAGCCATAAAAAGGAAAATCCTCTCCCTCTCAAGCAAAATAGCTGTTGAGCGTGCCCTGGATTGGCCTGTGGATAAGCTCATACTGATTCTCAGCTCTCTTAGCTTCAGCTCTGCCTTTCATCTTTTTTCTTTTTCTGATCCAATCCTTTTTGGTAGGCATATAGCCCAATCCAAAGACATACGGGTTGTGTGGCACCTCAGTTGACGTCGTAACGCTTTTTCGACCACTCTTTCCAAGTCCCATTCCTAGGATATGCCGCAGTTTGTTCATAAATTATATAGATTGGGCGCTGACGTACATGCCTTCGTCTGCGGCCAGAATGGTTTGCACAACTCGGGCCTCAGCCAAAGTAAATCCTGAAACGAACACATCCTCGTCCCCATGGTTGATCTCTAGTACTGGCGTAGTCACTCTTGGAGGTGGGTGGATGGATGCATTCCCAAAAATAGTGGCCACTCCTCCCTCATGAGGATATTTCAACATCTGATGAAGGGTAGAGGAGACAGCCTTTACATGACGTAACCAAGGCCTTCTTAACAGCAGGTTAAAGGTAGCTGGTACATCCAAGATGTGAAACTCAACCTCCTATTCTGACGAACCAACTTGAACTAGCACCTTCACTGTGCCCATGAACTCTCTACTTGTATTGTCGTACACCCTTATCACCTGGGCTGTAAGAATAAAGTCTACTGGTTTGAGGCCAACCGCGTAAGTAGTACGGGAAGGACAGACATTAATGGCCGAACTAGTGTCTACCAACACCACTGACACCCACTTCTCCCTACATTCCATAGAAATGTACAACGGTTTGTTGTGGGCTGGCCCTTCCGGTGGCAACTTTTTATCAGAGAAAGTGAGCATTGGTTTGGCACTACCCGAAAAACCAATCCCACAAGTTTCTCAAGCGTAGTGTCAATGGACAATTTAGCCTTGTCTATTGTTGACAACACTGCTTCTCGATGCACCTGGGAGGCCATGAGAATACCCTAGATAGAGATATCGGCTTGGATATTCTTGAGCTGCTTTAACACCAACGCCTCTTCTAGTTGTTTCTCCTTCTGTTTCTCAACCTTCCTATCCTTTCCAGATGTCTCTGTTTGATTCAAGTGCAGCGGCTTAAAATACTGTCCACTTCTTGTCAGATAGTCTGTCTCCTCGGCATACCAAGTGTTATCTGGAGCGCAGTCACCCCAGTCTTCATCAGTATGGGCCAGATGCAGGTCATCGTCATCTCACCACTCACCCTCAATTGCTGACAAACAGTTGTCTGGCTCCACCTGACGTATCTTCATGGCACAAACATCTCCCTCAGGGCAAGATGCAGTTACAGTTTTCAAGTCATCAACTCTTTCTCTTTCAAACTACATCAGCACAGCTTTTTGTTTAGCATTTATAGTGCTCCCAATACCCACTTCCTGGGTTATACTCTCTAGCAATTTTCCCTTTTCATCAGCCTTTCCAGGCTACTTCAGTTACCTCTAGTTCCTTTCGCTCTTACCTGATCTCAATTTCTTCTTATTTGTCCAACTCATCACTCAGCCATCCGATATTATCTGTTGACCTATCTAGGTTGAACCACCCAATCTACACATCTCCTTGGTCACGATCATTGAAGAATTGCAGGTTATCTAAGTCTTCTTCAAGATGTTCCAAATCGTCCAACCCTTGGCTTGGGTCGTCCTTTCTGACCATATTGATGCCTACTGAGACTGGCAACACCACTTCAAGCCTGACATGATTGGCTGGCATAATCTAACAGCTCAGATCATACACCTCTTCAGATAAGTCCTCAAGACACTCTGGCAATAGACTAGCACCCTCATCCGAGATCGCCCTCCCTCCTACTGCAAGTGTCATCACCATAGGCTTAGGTTGAGGTGTGGACATATCTGTCATGCACATATTTGTGCCTTCGGGAATGAACATTAGTCTTGGTAGGTGGGTAGAGGTAATATATATACACTGAGGTCATAGAGGGTGGCTAGTGTATGGATCAGGTTTAGATTTCGAGGTGGGGGAACGTGATTATGGGCCAGGAGTGGGTTTGTGGTTACATTTGGTTTCTGGGGTGGTGCAATCACCTTGTTATCAATGAGATCTTGAATCTCATGATGCAGTTGGAAGCATTGATCTGTATCATGACCATGCTATTGGTGAAACGCACAGTACTTTGCAAGGTTGTGTTCGGATGGAAGAGAATCTGGCAGTAGGCAAGGTTCTAACGGCTTGAGGTGCCCTTTTTTCACTGACACTTGCATGGCTTTAGACAAAGTCATGTGAAGTTGGGTAAAAGTCTTCTGGGATCGGGTAGGATTGGCTGAGGTTTATGGATTTGTGTTGGCAAAGGGATCAGCAGTCTTTGTTGTGGTGGTGACAACGCTTACATCCGACGGCCTCGCAACTGTGCTACCACTGGTAGCATTGGAACTGCGAACAAATGGCCTCTTGGCCGGCTCCTTCTTTTCAGTAATAAGGCCCTGCTTCATAGTATCCTCGATTTGCACTTCCATTTCATGGAGTTCAGTGAACGTAAACAGAGGTAAGACAATCATCTTCTACAACAACTTATCATGCAGGTTGCGAACAACCATCCTTATCTGATCTTTCTCAGAAGGCCTCATGGTCATCATCGAGGCTTTGGCCCTCCATCGTGTCACAAATTTAGAGAACCCCTCAAGATCACGAGTTCTAAACTCGATTTGAGTGTTGTAAGAGTACTGAGCAATAAAGGCTTCGACCATCTCCTTCTAATTCTGTTTGATGGAATCTTCCAACTTGGCATACCAAATGGCCACTATACCTAACATGGTGCGACCAAAGTGAGACAACTTCTGTAGTCTAGTTAAGCCCACCAGCCGTAAGATATCTGAAAACAGATGTAGGTGAACCATTAGATCTCCAGAACTGTCGAAATGGTCTATGTGCGGCATTTTAAACCGATCCGGCAATATAACCACAAAATCAGTGTACCCATCTTTTATGTCTGGGATGGAGTTAACCCCTTGCGCTCTTTTGAATAGTTTCTCCAGTTTATTGATCTTAAGCGTAGTTGGGTCAACCTCAAACTCGAATGGAGCCTCGTTCTGATAAACTGGGGCTTTAGATGCTTGTACTAGGATTGGCTCTGCCAGATGGTCCTGGTTTTCTTGAACATTGGTAGTCTGAGCAGTGGCTCCAGGTGCCGGGATAGCTGTGGTAGGTACATGGGATGGAAAGGTCGTAGCCGGCTGTGGTTGCTGTTGTTGTAGCCTAGTTATGACCTCATCCTGACAGGCTGTGACTTCGGCCTGGTGGGCTGCGTCTTGCTGCAGTGTTTGAATTGCCTGTTGCAATTGAAATATTAACTCCTCCATATTGGCTAGGGGATACTGTGTCATTTGAAGAGGTGACCGGTCTTGAACTGGACTAGAAGTAGATAACTATTCCTGAGCTAGACTAGATACAGGTGAGCTGAGTGGTGATTGTTGTAAAAACCAGACTGGTGAAATCTGCCCAACCATCCTCCGTTTTGTAACTGGTGAGAGTGAAGCAAACATGGGCTGTCCTCGAATAAGATCCCCGACTTTGTAAAGTCTTCCGAACTCGGGTCCAGAGTGCTTGGAGGATATCCGAACTTTCTGAAGCTATGGTTTTAAACTACCTAGCAAAAGAAATAAAGGAAAAGAGTAGCAATCAAAAACCGCACAACACTTTTAGCTAAGATGTTATCAACACAGACATAATCAAAGCTATAGGACTATACTCCACACTGAATTTTGCCCCAAATCAGATACCACTGTGCAACTGATATATACATTCATGTACAGTTTCACTATAAAACACATACCAGTTAAAAGAGAGCCAAAACACCCCTATGATGGGGTAGGGTTACCCTATCCTAATTTCATTAGGAACTGGGGTTCACTATTTCAAACACGAGGTTTCATAAAATCCTGTGTTCGGGTGAGCATCTTGTCCTAGTTTGAAACAGTCTCTATGGCTTCATTATATGCAACAACGCCAAATGGTTAAATGGGTACCTCAACAAGACTACCTAATATACCTCTCACACCTAACATTAAGAAGTGAAATGATAATCAAACGGTACAGCGGTAGTCCAGATCCATGGGTTGTGTTCCCAACATGGCAGAGCCCACGATCGGTCAGCCTTTTGGCAAGCTTTTAGGCAAACCTCCAGCAAACCGTCCAGGAATAGCAGTCGACAAACACAGTGACGTAAGCGCACCAATGCAAATGCAATGCAATGCAAAGAACATATAATTGTAGATAAAAAAATTCACATCATGAAATCCAAGTCAAGTTCTCTAATTTCCCTAGTGGAGTCGCTAGAAACTATAGCTCGACTTTTCGTGCTCCTTTCAGAAGATGATAAGCCCTACAATTCGGACTCTCGTGGTTCTGAATCTAATTCCACAAGTGTAATATTGTAGACAAGCCCGCGGGGGACCTCGCTACAGCTCGGACTCGAATTTTTTCACGGTTCATGATCTGAACCAAAGAGTCCAAATCCGGCAAATCTTTTTGAGAAAACAGATTTTTGAAAGAAGTGTCAAACATGGACTGCTTTGCCAGATACAGAGTCGCCACCTAAATATTTTATTTTTGGGAAATTTAGGAAACCCTGACTCGTTGCCTAAGGCCACGTGTCCGTCATCACCAAAGTTGCCTCGGCTCGGGAACTTGGGTACGATTGGGGAAGGTCACTTCGTGAGCACCCCCGCTCGCCCGGTCAAAGACCGGCCTCTACTAACCATGATATCTATTTTTGAAAACATTGTGTGTTCTTATTCCGGTTATTAGCCTAGGTTACTATGTGATGCGCACAGCATACAAGTATAGACTGAGTCGTCTGAATTGGAACAAAACCCTTCATGTTTGTTTGTGAAAATGGTTTGCTACTCGCAAGTAGGCTTAAAATGCAGATTTTGCCACCCTCGCGTGGGCTTAGAAAACATAATTTTGCCACTGTCTAGTGGGCTTAAAACAAACATTTGATGAATTGTTCCAATCCAAATAACCCAACCTTCACCCACAGGCATTCAGGCAGTTATATCACATAAGCAGTTAGCCTCATGGTAAGCATGCTATTCATGGCAGTCACTCACACGCATGCAAGGATGCTAAAGCATAAAACTCACCGAGTACCAAGCCAAAACAGAAGCTCATTAGAAATCATGCATGATCCTAGATACACAGAATTGCCTAATGCAACACATGCAAAGATGCAAACTATAGCAGGCTCGGCTATTCTAAACATGGCGTATGGAATGCTACAGCTAACATGTATTCAACTTGGAATTGAAATACAAATGCAGTTAGTATGATGCGCCGAGCCCGGTGCGTGCAAGACAGATGAATGAATGCAAACATGCTATCATATTGTATGCTAATTGAAACATGCCCTAATCTAACCATCATAAGCAGGTAAATAAAAGGGAAGAAAGACGTGGGATTGGAAGACATACATCACACTCACCCACACTTATTACAATTTTGCCCTCGCACAGAGAGTCCGAATAAATATACAGTCCCGAATAAAAGAATAGTACAGTCCAAATAATACAGTCCAAATAATGTACAAATTCCTAATTAATTAACAAATTAACTAAGAAAGCTGTAAAACTGGCATGCAAGCCAGGGACTGCCTTGATTCCGCTCCGGGTGATGAATGATGCATGTTCGGGTTGCCTTTGTGCGGAAATCCATGACGATGCCCCAATTAGCCTCTGTTTGCACCTGTTCTTGAAATGCGTGCCAAGCTCCAAAAAGTTACTGATTCTTCATTTTGCTGCAACAGAGAGCAGGAAAGGGGCATGGCAATGTATTTTCACAAATGTATGCATGTCTCGATCCTCGTGCCACCAATCACGCATATCGATGCATGATGGCCGAGGAATCGAATTGCACAACTCGATATGGAATGAATGCACATGGAAACACGACAAAACCTAACTCCATCATGGATAATCCGGAGTGTCGGTGACTGGAGAATTGAGACACGTTCCGTCACTCGGAGTACGGAACGTACCTCGTTTCCTGTGCCCGGGCTAACTTGTATCCCGAACACGATGCAATATGCATGATATGCATGAAATGCAACTAAGATACAACCTAACATGCGAAAGGCTATGAAATGGCATACACGATGCACGAGGAAACATGGCATACACAATACGCTAATATACGGCCTAGCATACGCAATGCTATGGAATGAAATGGCATACACAATGCATAATGGACTTACACCAACACAAGTGGACCTCAGCCACACTCACATAGGAGGCCATCAGATGAAAACAAGACAACTCGAAATGCGTGCACGTGTGCACGCAAACCGAGGACCGACCCTCAGGCACCGAAATGCCACTCTAACAAGACATGGCAAAACAAAAAAAATGGCATACTATCATGCAAAAATCAGAGGTAATAAATGATGCAAAACAGCCCCGAAACCCGGTCAAATAAAACCCGATGCATGGAACGAGTCCCGAAACACGGATTTTGGCGCATGAAATGGCCTATAGCTATACAATGCAAACATAATTTGAACATGAAATGAAAAGACAGAAGCAAGGAAGCCCCGAGAAAATTTTTTTATAGTTTAGAGTGAGGCCAAAAAGTGGGCCCAAGTAGGGCTAAATTAGCATACAAAAATGGCTCCGCAAGGGAGGCAATGAAGCAAGTGGTAGATGCTAAGCCCAAACAGAAAAAGGCCCTTCTACAATGTTGAAGAGGGGCCTAAAATATGACCACTTACAGTTTATGGAAACCCCAAAACAATATACAAATATGCTCAAAATGTCATGCAAGATGAGGCTCAAAAGAGGTTATAACACAAAGTATACAAAATATGCCTCAAACAGCCATAGACCCTTAATGAAACATGACAAGGGGGTCAAAATATGGCCACTTTCAGTTCGGACCAAAGTCCAAAAACAGAGACACAATAGGCTAATAAATCATGCAAAAATGGGGACCAAAGAGGGGTTCAATGGCAAGTGACACATGGAGGTCCCAAACAAGGATGAGCCCTTCTTCAATGTTTTTTAAGGGCTCAAAATAAGCCTATTCACAGTTTACATCAGAGCTAAAAACAAATACACATAGGCTAAAAATATCATGCACAAATATGGCACAAAGAGGGCTAAAGAGGCAAGTACCAAAAGGGGGTCTCAAACAGTAAGAAACCCTTAATTAAAGATGAAATAGAGCTCAAAAAAATGCTACTTTCAGTTTTGGTCGGAGCTCAAATGTATAAGCAAGAAGGGCTAAGATATAGACCAAGAAAAGAGCAAAAAAGGGAAAAACGAGACTCACCCTTGAAGAACCAAACTTTAGCAGCCTCTTAGTCCAAAATACAGCACTTCTAGCCTCTGAGAAGGTCCTCCAAACCACTGGAATGGAGTGGTGGTGGTGGTGCTAGGTGGTGGTGAAGAAATGGTGTAGGACTTTTAGGGTTTTGGTGCTTGAAATATAGAGAGAGAGAGATTGTATATATGAGACTCAAACCAAAGTCTTTTAACCCAAAAAAAATGCAGCTGCAGCTCTGGTTTTATAGACAAAAAGGGATGGAAAAGAGGGGGAAAAAAGGGGGGGAAATTCGGATTCAAAATTCCCCCCAAAATGGCCAAAAGGTGAGCTAAAGGGGCAAGTGATATCTGCGGGTCCCAAATGGCTGAGAGTCCTTCAACAAAGTTGAAGAGTGTCTCAAAATAAGACACTTTCTGGTTTATATCAAGCCACGAAAATAAATAAAAGTAGGCCTAAACTATTGTGCAAGAAAAGGGGAAAATGGAGGGGTAAAGAAGCAAGTGATAGATGGAGATGTCAAACATCAAGAGGTCCTTAATCAAACATTAAAAGGAGTTTAAAATATGACTATCGTAAGTTCAGGTCAGAGCCCAAAAATGTAGAATGAAAGTTCGGGAGCCAAAACACGCAGTTCGGGGCCCCGAAAGTGGGCTGTTAGGCACCGGAAGTGGTGTCCGACCACGAAGTTGGTCTCTCGGACCACAGTGTCCCCAAAAATGGAGGAAATAAGGTGTGTGCCAAAAACCGGAGCAAACGGAGGTGGTTAAGCGGTCCCGAACCGAGGCACACGGCCGACAGCTCCGAAAAACCGGGAACCGGGCTCCAAACAGGAAAAATGGCCTACGACCACAAAACGTAGCCTACGGCCCCTGAGAGATGGTCTACGAGACCTCTCCCTCCCTTTGGGAAGAGAAAACATAAAAAAAAGGGCCTGGTTCGCAAACCGAGGCAAAGCACAAAAGAGTCCGGAAGTCCGGAGGCAAGGCTCGCAGCCAGGACTCCGCAACCTCAGAACGAGCACAATATGCAACATCACCAAGCGCTCAATCGGTGACGTCTGAGTCTTAAGGTCGGTCAAAAATGGGGTGTCTACAGTTGCCCCTCTTTGACAGAACTCGAAAGTCATAAGAATGACGAGAGTGAATGTCAAAGCCCAGAGACGACCCATTTTTGACAAGGCCGAAGACTTAGACAAAGCAGACAAGATAGACAAAGATGCGCCCGCAGGCATGCCCGCAGGCAGGGGCAAAATGCAAATGATAATGCAAGAAGCCGAACATAACTTATGATCATGCAAAGAAACATAGGGACGTATCCCGGTGTTTCGGAAAGGTATAAGCATTGGAACGTATTCCAGATGCTCTTAACCAAAGATGGAGAAACATGGGGACGTGTCCCGGTGTTTAGGGACGTATCCCGGTGTTTAGGGACGTATCCCAAAGGTTAGGGACGTATCCCAAAGATTAGGGACGTATCCCAGAGATTAGGGATGTATCCCAAAGGTTAGGGACATATCCCACAGGTTAGGGACGTATCCCAGAGATTAGGGACGTATCCCGGTGATTAGGGACGTATCCCAGAGGTTAGGAACGTATCCCAAAGATTAGGGACGTATCCCAAGGTTTAGGGACGTATCCCAGCGGTTAGGGACGTATCCCAAAGATTAGGGACGTATCCCAAGGTTTAGGGACGTATCCCAGAGGTTAGGGACGTATCCCAAAGATTAGGGACGTATCCCAATGGTTAGAAAAGAAGGAAAAACATAGGGACGTATCCCAGTGTTTCAGGAGGAAGGAGAAACATAAGGACGTGTCCCGGTGTTCTGCAAGGAATGAGAAACATAGGGACGTATCCCGGTGTTCCGCAAGGAATGTAAAACATAGGGACATATCCCGGTGTTCCGCAAGGAATGTGAAACATAGGGACGTATCCTGGTGTTCCGCAAGGAATGAGAAACATAGGGATGTATCCGGTGTTCCGCAAGGAATGTGAAACATAGGGACGTATCCCGGTGTTCCGCAAGGAATGTGAAACATAGGGACGTATCCCGATGTTTTGGAAAGGCGAGAGAAACATAGGGACGTATCCCGGTGTTTCGAAAAGAGAGAGAAACTTAGGGACGTATCCCGGTGTTTCAAAAGAAGAGAGAAACGTAGGGACGTATCCCGGTGTTTCGAAAAAGGGATAAGCATTGGAACGTATTCCAAATGCTCTAAACCAGAGGAAGTCTGACCCGTCGCACGTGCGAGGAGAAGGAAAGACAATTGCAAGTGAAAAGGTACATAACAATGCAAGATAGATGTGCATAATCAATGCAATGAATGAGAATAACAATGCTAGTGAAGTGGGTGCATAACAATGCAATTGGAATGGGCATCACAATGCAAGCATGAGAAGTGCATAACAATGCGGGTGGAAGGATGCATAACAATGCAAGTGGAATGTGCGTGACGACGCATATTTGAAACAAAATGCCGAATAAGGGAATACAAGCCTTAACGAGACCAGATTAAAACGCGACCTCCGATTTACCTTTCGGAGGGGTTTGCAACACATTCAGCTCAAAAACGGGCACACCCTGTTCATATTAGAGAGAGATAACATCTGTTGCTGCTTTAATCGCCATTCTGACTTGAAGCAGGCTTACACTTGGGATAGAGGCACGCTCATTCTTCGGAACACTGACAAGGTCTGAAGAGGTACATCCGGAATACAATCTCAGAATTCGCTGAAGGTGAAACACACTCAGCTGCTTCGATTTTCCCTCTTTTCTTTTGCTTTGCAGTTTGGAACCCACATAGCTTCAGATAGGTCCTTGTTTCACTATTCTCACATGACCTGGGTTAAACCCTATAGTTTTCGAAAGAACAAATTCCTTTTTTGCACAAATGTGGAGAATGGCACAGCACTCTAAGCACACAACAAATCACTTTTGAGATTGGGAAAATGAGTTCTCGACCGGGTATTGAGCCTACAACTGAACACAGCAAAGACGACCCAACAACGAAAAATAAAGGTAAACAACCTAATACACCGAGACACACTCGGGACGACTCAAAGCAAGAATCGAGAAAAACAAAACAAAAGACACGACACACAGACGTGTTACAAAGACAAGAGACCTCTCAGTGCACGAGGAGCCAGTTTCTCTGGGTATTATTTCCCACCCATTCTCATTTGTGATTCTCACATCACTCGGTCCTCAAGCTCTGTTTTTCTGAAAAAAAGCCCTTTTTCCTCACTTTTCCTCTCAGCGCACATCTCTCTATTCTTCAATCTCTCATTTTAAATCCCTCCCCTGGGTGGTTGATGGATAAACAGCAAGTTGTAGCCTCGTGCCCCTAGCATTCTGCTAGATTCTTCTTCTTCTGCGCGCAGCTAGTGAGTTTCTCCCACAAAGGGGCTGTGCTACAACTGGGTGTGTAGCAAATCTGCAGCTGACCTCGGTTGACGATGCTCTGCCGGGGAGTTTGGACGTGATCAGATATGTCCAGATGAGGAAGTGGAATATCTTGCCCCATTCCAGTTCGTGCTTCGCACGTGGCTTGATACCTCGTTGCTTGGAGGGTGAGAGAGCTTTCAGCCCTTTGTTGTTAGCTTCAGTTGTGCCCTTTTCTGGCAAGTAGAGTGCCCTTTCTGGCAAGTGTGTTGATAAAGGGAAAAAGACAGAGAACCTAACTCAACTGTGCCCCTAGTTCATCATGTTGACCATGTTTTGTTTTTGCTTTCTACTAAAACAATTTTGACCAAAATAAGAGTTAGATTAACATGCTTGTTCATTTTTTGATTTGAAATCATGCAAGTCAGGCTATGAGCACTGAAAATTTTCCTTTTTTGGGTCCAAGAAATGGTCTAGTTTTTGGAAAAGATGAAACAATTTTCGAGAAAATTAGTCAACCTCAGTAAAAATTCTCAAAAACTATTTTTGCAAACGGCCACTGCTCAACGAGCATAGAACCCACTCTCGAGATGCACAACCTCAGATTCGAAGGAAAATTGCCCCTTGCTGGAGGGGAGCTGCATGGCAACGGAAAGTTGCCCCTTGTTTGAACGGCACCGCGGCGCATTGAATGGCAACGGAAAGTTGCCCCTTGTTTGAATGGCGCCGCGGCACACTGAATGGCAACGAAGAGTTGCCCCTTATTTGGATGGCGCCGCAGCACACTGAATGGCAACGGAAAGTTGCCCCTTGTTTGGATAGCACCGCGGCGCATTGTAGTCAGTCCTCAGAGTGACGAACACAACCAAATCCTCAGATACAGAGAAGACAAAGATGACCAGAACCATCGCATGGACACAATCAAATTGAAGCATTTTACGGCTGGACTTCAGGATGAAGTTGCCTACGTATCCCAAAGATGGGAATCAAGCCTTACGTAGTTCGGGGTTAAGGTACGTTCGGGTATTTAACCTCTCCTTTTATGCTCTAACTTTTGCCAAGGAGCCCGTTGCAGGTTTTCAACCTTGCGAGCTTTGTTCTTCTTTCTTTTTCATTTCTTTTCTTCTCTTTTTTTTCTTTTTTTTTCTCTTTTCTTCTTTTTTTTTCTTTTTTTCTTTTTTTTTCTTTTTTTTTTTTTTTTCTTTTTTTCTTTTTTTCTTTTTTTGTTTTTGCTTTTTGTATATATCTTTTCTTGCTCTAACTTTTGCCTGGGTCAACCTTTCCGGGTTTTCGGCCCAGCGAGCCTCTCAAAGGGTAAAAGTGTAACAAGTCCATGCCAAATGGTTTTAGGATCTTGAAGCCATCCGTATCCAAGAGAGTGGCTGTTGTTTTACAAGAGGATTTGTCTTCGGCTCTTCGAGCACATCTGACATCTTTGCCCCTAGTTCAAAGGGTACTTCTGTTCTAGCTTTGCAAGCTTCTTCTGATCTTCTGATCTTCTTGACCCGACTTTCCTGGCCTCTTGTTCGAGGGCTGCTTCAAATCTAGCCACACAGGCCTCATGTCGTAGTTGACCGTTGAACCTTCTGAATTCAAGTTCAAGGTTTGGAAGCAAAGGGGTTGAGTCTCGAGGCTGAGAGCGATCCTAGGCTGCACAATCTCAAGAGCGATTCCACACAGGTCTTCGCAGGACCGCGCAAAACATTTTGTTTTTGAAAACTTTTAAGAAAGCGACAAATCACTCGCGCTGAAGATAGTGTGAAACCAGTCTGGATCAAGCCAGGGTCCTTCCCAGTACTCACACTAACAGCCTAGGATGCCCGAGGTAACACCCCCTCCCCCCCCCGGAATCACCCGACTCCTATATAATAGGACTGACTCAATACAACAAGACAGACCCAAAACAAAAGAGACTGACTCAAAACAAAAGGGCAGACTCAAAAACAACAAGACTGACCCAATACCCAAGTCAGAAAGCACAAAAGCTAGCATTCGCAAATGCTCAAAATAGTGCATGCCATCCACCATATCTGAAATAAACTGAACGTCGCCCGTAGGTGGTTCATCCCTTGATCACATCACATTATCTCCCACAAGTTCACTGATCAAGTTCCGATAGACTTTGCAGGACCTGGTGCAGGGATGATCCCGTTGTCAATCAAATTTTATATCTCGTGGCGGAGACGGACGCAACTGTCGGTGTCATGACCGGTTTGTTGATGGAAAGTACAGTACTTAGTCGGGTCATGCTTTGGAGGGAGAGGATCGGGTAGAGGCCGTTGCTCTAACGGTTTCAGATGTCCTTTCCTGAGTAGGACCCCCAGGGCTTTAGACAAAGACATATAGAGTGGGGTGAAAACCCTCTTGCCTCGGGGTAGATAGTCTGAAGTTCGGGGGTTTGAAGTGGATGCACCAACAAAGGGGGTGGCTGCTCTTGGTGTGGTGGTGGCGACCATGCCCACTTCGGAAGATCTTGCAGCTGCGCCACCGCTGGTGGTCGCATTCGAACTGCGGGTAAACGCCCTCCTGGGCTACTCCTTCTCCTGGTCAATGAGGCCCTGCTTCATAGCATCCTCGATCTGTACTCCCATCTCATGCAAATCTGAAAAGGTAGGGAAGGGGAGCACGATTATTTTCTGCATTAGTTTGGGCTGGAGGTTGCGCACAACCATCCGTATTTGATCCTTATCCGTTGGCCTAATGGTCATCATTGAGGCTTTGGCCCTCTAGCGGGCCACGAATTCTGAGAAGCTCTCCTTAGGCTCCTGCCTCGTCGTCTCAAGATCACGGGTCGTAATCTCGATTTGGGTATTGTATGAATATTGTGCGACGAAGGCCTCGGCCATCTCCTCCCAGCTTCGTTTCACTGAATCCTCCAATTTGGTGTACCAGATGGCCGCAATACCCGACAGGGTCCTGCCAAAAAGGGAAAGCTTCTGTAATCTTGTCAAGCCCATCGGGCGCAGAACATCTGAAAACAAACTCAGGTGGACCATGGGATCTCCTGACCCGTCAAAACGGTCGATGTGAGGCATCTTGAACCTGTCCGGCAGTGTCACAGCTGCGTCGGTGTACCCGTCCTCAATGTCCGGGATGGACTTTACCCCCTGGGATTTCTTGAACAACTTTTCAAGCTTGCTCAACTTCAACGTTGTGGGGTCGACCTCGAACTCGAAGGGAGAGTCCGGTAGATTGGTAGGTGTTTTGGATAGTTGGGGTAAAGTTGGGGGCGGAGCCGGCCCTACCGGAATGTCCGTACCTTCCTGGACATTTGGCGTCTCCCCAGGTGCTGGAGCTCCTGCTGGGAAGGAACTTGTTGTGAAGCGGACGCGCCGCTTTGCTGTTGCAGCCTGGTGATGAGCTCGGCCTGCTGAGCCATGATTGCAGCCTGCTGCTTGGAGAATTCCGCTTGGCGGACAGCGTCTTACTGCATGAGTTTCATAGTTTCCTGTATGTGACGCATCATCGCCTCCACCCCTGACGTATTCTGTTGATCCATCTAACTGACTGGTATCTATCCCTGCAGTAGAAACTGAGACCTCAGCCTGACTGTTCACTGGTGGGGTGGATAAGGGCCCCTGATCTGGTAACTGTTGAACTGGTGATTTGTGCCTGACTGGCCCTTTTACCCTGCCACTGATTGCCCTTGAACTGAACCTCTGACCTGACAAAGTCTATTAGCACAAGTTCGATGAACCTCGGGGATATCGGAGCCTTCTGAAGCTATGGTTCCAAGACTACCTAACAAAAGAGAAAACAGACAGCACCTCAGCTCAACTTCACCAAAACATATACGAGTGTAGCAGGATGACTGTGCCCTCTACTGAATTCTGCCCCCCAAAATTCAGCCTTAAATCTGAGTCTGATACCCACAGGTAAAGCTGACTCCCAAATACTGATAGTAATGCCCGCAGGCCTGATGCCCAGACTTGTAAACTGATATATACATTCCTGTAGAGACGCACTCTAAAAGCACATAACAGATAAGTGAGAGCCAAAACACCCCTATGGAGGGGTAGGGTTTCCCTGTCCTATTTTGTCAGGAGCTAGGGTTTCACTACGCACGCAGCGGTTTCAAACAACCTATATCGGGTAAGCAACCTGTCCTAGTTTGGAATGGTCACTACGGATCCGAATATGCACTAGGTCGAATGGTCAAAGAGGGTGCCCCGGTAAAACCGGGGTTTGTGTTCCCATACTGGCAGAGCCCACAACCGGTCAGCCTTATGGTCATGCCTTGACAAGACAAGCCTCCGGCAAAGCGTTCAGGAATAGCAGATGGCAAACACGGTGTCCTAGGCGCACCAATGCAAATGCAATGCAAAGAAACACACAAGTGCAGTCAAAACCAGATATCATGAGTTCGAGTCAAGTTCTCTAAATCCCCAGCAGAGTCGCCAGAAACTGTAGACAAGCCCGTGGGGGACTTCGCTACAGCTCGGACTCGAATTTTGTCACGGTTCATGATCTGAACCAAAGAGTCCAAATTCGGCAAATCTTTTTGAGAAAACAGATTTTTGAAAGAAGTGTCAAACATGGACTGCTTTGCCAGATACAGAGTCGCCACCTAAATATTTTATTTTTGGGAAATTTAGGAAACCCTGACTCGTTGCCTAAGGCCACGTGTCCGTCATCACCAAAGTTGCCTCGGCTCGGGAACTTGGGTACGATTGGGGAATGTCACTTCGTGAGCACCCCCGCTCGCCCGGTCAAAGACCGGCCTCTACTAACCATGATATCTATTTTTGAAAACATTGTGTGTTCTTATTCCGGTTATTAGCCTAGGTTACTATGTGATGCGCACAACATACAAGTATAGACTGAGTCGTCTGAATTGGAACAAAACCCTTCATGTTTGTTTGTAAAAATGGTTTGCTACTCGCAAGTAGGCTTAAAATGCGGATTTTGCCACCCTCGGGTGGGCTTAGAAAACATGATTTTGCCACTGTCTAGTGGGCTTAAAACAAACATTTGATGAATTGTTCCAATCCAAATAACCCAACCTTCACCCACAGGCATTCAGGCAGTTATATCACATAAGCAGTTAGCCTCATGGTAAGCATGCTATTCATGGCAGTCACTCACACGCATGCAAGGATGCTAAAGCATAAAACTCACCGAGTACTCCAAGCCAAAACAGAAGCTCATTAGAAATCATGCATGATCCTAGATACACAGAATTGCCTAATGCAACACATGCAATGATGCAAACTATAGCAGGCTCGGCTATTCTAAACATGGCGTATGGAATGCTACAGCTAACATCTATTCAACTTGGAATTGAAATACAAATGCAGTTAGTATGATGCGCCGAGCCCGGTGCGTGCAAGACAGATGAATGAATGCAAACATGCTATCATACTGTATGCTAATTGAAACATGCCCTAATCTAACCATCATAAGCAGGTAAATAAAAGGGAAGAAAGACGTGGGATTGGAAGACATACATCATACTCACCCACACTTATTACAATTTTGCCCTCGCACAGAGGGTCCGAATCAATATACAGTCCCGAATAAAAGAATAGTACAGTCCAAATAATACAGTCCAAATAATGTACAAATTCCTAATTAATTAATAAATTAACTAAGAAAGCTGTAAAACTGGCATGCAAGCCAGGGACTGCCTTGATTCCGCTCCGGGTGATGAATGATGCATGTTCGGGTTGCCTTTGTGCGGAAATCCATGACGATGCCCCAATTAGCCTCTGTTTGCACCTGTTCTTGAAATGCGTGCCAAGCTCCAAAAAGTTGCTGATTCTTCATTTTGCTGCAACAGAGAGCAGGAAAGGGGCATGGCAATGTATTTTCACAAATGTATGCATGTCTCGATCCTCGTGCCACCAATCACGCATATCGATGCATGATAGCCGAGGAGTCGAATTGCACAACTCGATATGGAATGAATGCACATGGAAACACGACAAAACCTAACTCCATCATGGATAATCCGAAGTGTCGGTGACTGGGGAATTGAGACACATTCCGTCACTCGGAGTACGGAACGTACCTCGTTTCCCGTGCCCGGGCTAACTCCTATCCCAAACACGATGCAATATGCATGATATGCATGAAATGCAACTAAGATACAACCTAACATGCGAAAGGCTATGAAATGGCATACACGATGCACGAGGAAACATGGCATACACAATGCGCTAATATACGGCCTAGCATACGCAATGCTATGGAATGAAATGGCATACACAATGCATAATGGACTTACACCAACACAAGTGGACCTCAGCCACACTCACATAGGAGGCCATCAGATGAAAACAAGACAACTCGAAATGCGTGCACGCGTGCACGCAAACCGAGGACCGACCCTCAGGCACCGAAATGCCACTCTAACAAGACATGGCAAAACATAAAAAATGGCATACTATCATGCAAAAATCAGAGGTAATAAATGATGCAAAACAGCCCCGAAACCCGATGAAATGAAACCCGATGCATGGAACGAGTCCCAAAACACGGATTTTGGCGCATGAAATGGCCTATAGCTATACAATGCAAACATAATTTGAACATGAAATGAAAATACAGAAGCAAGACTGCCCCGAGACAAGTATTTTTACAGTTTAGAGTGAGGCCAAACAGTGGGCCCAAGTAGGGCTAAATTAGCATACAAAAATGGCTCCGCAAGGGAGGCAATGAAGCAAGTGGTAGATGCTAAGCCCAAAAAAAAAAAGTCCCTTCTAAAATATTGAAGAGTGGCCTAAAATATGACCACTTACAGTTTATGGAAACCCCCAAAACAATATACAAATATGCTCAAAATGTCATGCAAGATGAGGCTCAAAAGAGGTTATAACACAAAGTATACAAAATATGCCTCAAACAGCCATAGACCCTTAATAAAACATGACAACAGGGTCAAAATATGGCCACTTTCAGTTCGGACCAAAGTCCAAAATCAGAGACACAATAGGCTAATAAATCATGCAAAAATGGGGACCAAAGAGGGGTTCAATGGCAAGTGACACATGGAGGTCCCAAACAAGGATGAGCCCTTCTTCAATATTTAATAAGGGATCAAAATAAGCCTATTCACAGTTTACATAAGAGCTCAAAACAGACTACAAATAGGATAAAAATATCATGCAAAAATATGGCACAAAGAGGGCTAAAGAGGAAAGTACCAAAAGGGGGTCTCAAACAGTGAGAAACCCTTAATGAAAGATGAAATAGAGCTCAAAAAAATTCTACTTTCAGTTTTGGTCGGAGCTCAAATGTATAAGCAAGAAGGGCTAAGATATAGACCAAGAAAAGAGCAAAAAAGGGAAAAACGAGACTCACCCTTGAAGAACCAAACTTTAGCAGCCTCTTGGTCCAAAATACAGCACTTCTAGCCTCTGAGAAAGTCCTCCAAGCTGCTGGAATGGAGTGGTGGTGGTGGTGCTTGGTGGTGGTGAAGAAATGGTGAAGAAATGGTGTAGGACTTTTAGGGTTTTGGTGCTTGAAATATAGAGAGAGAGAGAGAGATATTGTATATATGAGACTCCAACCAAAGTCTTCTAACCCAGAAAAAATACAGCTGGAGCTCTGGTTTTATAGACAAAAAGGGATGGAAAAGAGGGGGAAAAAAGGGGGGGAAATTCGGATTCAAAATCCCCCTCAAAATGGCCAAAAGGTGAGCTAAAGGGGAAAGTGATAGCTGCGGGTCCCAAATGGCCAAGAGCCCTTAAAAAAAGTTGAAGAGGGGCTCAAAATAAGACACTTTTAGTTTACATCAAGCCACGAAAATAAATAAAAGTAGGCCTAAACTATCGTGCAAGAAAAGGGGAAAATGGAGGGGTAAAGAAGCAAGTGATAGATGGAGATGTCAAACATCAAGAGGTCCTTAATCAAACATGAAAAGGAGTTCAAAATATGACTATCTCAAGTTCAGGTCAGAGCCCAAAAATGTAGAATGAAGGTTCGGGAGCCAAAACACGCAGTTCGGGGCCCCGAAAGTTTGCTGTTAGGCACCGGAAGTGGTGTCCGACCACGAAGTTGGTCTCTCAAACCACAGTGTCCCTCAAAATGGAGGAAATAAGGTGTGTGCCAAAAATCGGAGCAAACGGAGGTGGTTAAGCGGTCCTGAACCGAGGCACACGGCCGACAGCTCCGAAAAATCGAGAACCGGGCTCCAAACAGGAAAAATGGCCTACGACCACAAAACGTAGCCTACGGCCACTGAGAGATGGTCTATGAGACGTCTCCCTCCCTTTGGGAAGAGAAAACAGAGAAAACAGGGCCTGGTTCGCAAACCGAGGCAAAGCACAAAAGAGTCTGGAAGTCCGGAGGCAAGGCTCGCAGCCGGGACTCCGCAACCTCAGAACGAGCACAATATGCAACATCACCAAGCGCTCAATCGGTGACGTCTGAGTCTTAAGGTCGGTCAAAAATGGGGTGTCTACAAATATGAAATAGAAAAAGCACAAAAGAGTCCAAATCCGGCAAATTTTTTGAAAAATCGATTTTGAATCAAAATGCCAAAAATGGACTGCTTTGCCAGATACAGAGTCGCCACCTAAATATTTTTTTAGGAAATTTAGGAAACCCGAGACTCGTGCCACAGGCTAGGTGTCCGTTATCACCAAGAGTGTCTCAGCTCAGGAACATAGGTACGAAAGGGGAAGGTCATGAATTGAGCACCCCGTTTGCCCGATCAAAGATCGGCCTCTACTAATCATGATGTGATTCTTATTTACATTGTATGCTCTTGCTTCGATTTATTAGGCTAACTTACTATGTGGCACACACACAAGTGGCACACACACAAGTATAGACTAATTTGCAAATATTGGAACATTTAATTTCATGTTTGTTTTTGAAAAAGAGTTTGTGAATGTCCCACTTGAAAAAGTTTGTGAATGTGCCACTTGAAAAAGTGAACTCAAATGTACATCGATCAAATCATTTCTAAGAAATTAGCCTTCATCCACAGGCATTCAAATAGTTTATCACTTAAGCACTTAGCCTCATGGTGAACTTGTTTTGACATGGCAACACTAACATACAATGCAATATGCTAAAACAAATAAAAACTCACCTAGTACTCCAAGCCAAAAAAAAAAAAAGATGAAAGAGTTAGAAAAATGAATATGCAATATGACTAATGCAACACATGTGATATGCAATCTAAATAGGCTCTGCTACTTAACATGGCATGTGAATCAATTTGATAGAATGTGGTAAGGCACGTATTCAAAGAAGTATTTTGCTAATAAATGCAAGTTAGAATGATGCGCCAAGCTCAATGCATATAATACAAGTGGATGCAAGGCATGAGAAATGCTAAACGAAATATAATGCTCTAAGCTAACCATCATAAGTAGGTAATAAAAGGGAGAAAGACGTGGGGTTGGAAGACATTTACATTATTACAATTGTGCCCTCACGCAAGAGGGTCTGAATAAACTAACTAGCTAACTAATTACTGCGGATGAACTAACTATTACAAACTGAATTGAATAAACTAACTATTCTACCTAATTAAGTAATTACAACGCAAAATTAATTAATTACACAAATTAACTAGCTACTCTAATTAATTATAATTATAACACAAATTGAATTAATTTACAACACCAAATGAACTAGCTAGCTAGTTATTACAAGTCCACAAGCGAACGGGCCTCGATAAGTAAGGGAAATGCTTATTCATGCATGGATTTCCACCCAAAAAGCCCATTGTTGTACTACCAGAATGCCTCTGTTGTGCAGTAAGAACATCTTTTCACCTCAACCTCTGCTCTGCTCTCTTCCAAAAAGTCATTGCTTGGTTTGACAAAAAGTGGCTGGCAGGCAAGAAGTAGCGGTCGGCCGGCCACAAACAGTAGCCTGCCGTCCAAAAGAGGTGGCATGCCAGCCACTGAAACCTGGTTCCTCCTACTATAATAGAAAACAAACAGAGCACAAACAGAGCATCCTCATGGGATGTTTGTACACCTTACCTGTTCTTATCATCAAACAACTTAAAGGAGTGGTAAGCTCGATTCACAAGCTATCAATCGATGCAATTTCATTGCATGATGACCCATGAATCAAGGGGTACAATTTCAATACATGCACAATAAAATACTCTCAAACCTCCTCCCTATCATAGATTGATCAAGGGAAGTAGTTGACCTTGAAAACTTGAACCTTTTCATCATTAGCAAGTATGGAATTCCCCAAGTTTTTATGTGTTTAATTAACGTCCGATTGAACACCAAATTTTTTATTATCTTGCATCATTTTTAGTCCCAATTTTATTGCTTCATTTTAATTACCATCGACTCCTTAGTTCATTGAGTCCAATAGTGAGCTTTAAGTCTTCTAATGGAAAGAAGCATCAAACAAAGAGTTGTTTTAGGCATGAGAGAGACACCATACCGTTGGTAATGAATCCCCAAAGGGATTAAACCATTAAGCACAATACCTCAATCTCATGCTTAAACAAGAAATTAGTTTGAAACAACTTTCAAAACAAAGAAAAAAGTCAAGAAATGAGGACAGTTGCAGAAGTGATTAGAGGTGAATACATGTATGGAAAGCAAGAAATAAACACTATCAACTCAAATAGGTTGATGGCTAAGGCCTAAACCTCCAAACCTATGAGGACCATTACACCACAAGCATGCAATGCAAGGCATAAATGAAGTAACTAGCGTAAAATAGTCCTAAGGTAAGCAAAAATAGTGCTGGAAATAAAGAGTAAGCTACAACATAGAGCATGTTAAGCTAGTAAACAAGCACAAGGAGAGGAGACTACCCCCTCCATTTTTGGGACTTCAAAACATGGTTTTAGCCTCTAAAAAACCTCTAAGATTCAGTAGTAAAAAGCTCAAAAAAAGTTGACAAAAATGTGGGAAACACAAGGGCAAAGGCTTGAAAAGTTAGGTGCAAAGAAGGGTGATCCACCCCTCCACCCTTAATGGCCTTAAACCATAAGTTTCAGCCCAAAAATATAGAGTATAAATAGTCCAAAAATAGTCTAAAAATAGCAGGAAAGATGGCAAGTAAAGCAAAGAAACAAGTCAAGAATTATACCTCTTGAAGAGGGGTATTCTTTCCAAGTGACAGACCAACAATTACACACCCTCAAGAGCTCAAAGTAAGCTCAAAAGTACCTCGGCATAAATACCCCAAGGTTTGGTTTAGAGTGTATAGGCAAAGGCTTAAGAACTTGCAAGAGAGAGAGAGAGAATTGGAGAGAGAGAGAGACAAATATTTTTGCTCCAAAATTTCTAACCCTCAAAAATGGAAAATGAGGTCTTCTATTTATAGAAAAACATGAGACTCCCTCAGAAATATCTATACAGACACATGCGGGTTAGTGCATGTACCTGTGGAAACAGTTGGCACAGCTGGCATAAATATCTGTAAAAATACACTACTGGTTGGTAGGCCACATCAGTGGCTGGTAGTACACTTTTGTGGCTGGCAGTCTACACTAGTGGGCCTGCAGGTCCCAGGGTGTTTGAGCTTGAAAAATTGTTGTTTTTGTCCAAAAACAAGGCAAGAGGTGTGTAGGGTTTGAGGGCTTCGAGCACTTGACAAGCATATACAAACTCATCATTGGGTGCGCAAGCGGTGGTGCCCAAGTCGTAAGGGTGGTCAAAAATGGGGTGTCTACATCAGGGATTTTTGGGCATAAATATGAATATGGGATGGTTTTATGGACATTTGGATATTTATGTTTTTGGGTATATGTTTTGGATACTAGACACACACATAGGGGATATGATATACTTTGTCTATACACTTGCCTATACACTCACAAGGATCTATTGTGCTCATCTCTATCTCTATGTGCATGTGTTTCATATCCTAATATCATATTTCTAGTGTTGTGGTTTATGGCTTAACAGGTGGCTTGGTGGCTTGTTCTTTGTGTTCTCAACTGTTTAGGCGTGTTTTTGTTTGCTTATTGAGTTTGTTAGTGTGCCTAGTGTGTGTGTTTATTAGAAAAAATTATTAGAAAGTTTTGTCCGAGAATTGACAAAGGAGGAGATTGTTAGGTCCCTACTTATTTCCAGTTCCACGAACAAGCTTGGTTTAATCGAGTTGTAATTTTTCCTTGGTTTTGGTCTTCCTGCTCGAGTGGGGAAAGCTGCGCTCAAGCGGAGGTCTCATACTCTCAGTAGTTTGGCTTGTCTGCAAAAATACTAGGAGGTGCATTTGTACGCTCGAGCGTAAGTTCCAGTGCTCAAGCGTAGACCCTGGTTTGGAACACGCGTTTTGGTGACACCGCTCGAGCGTCCATTCCTGCGCTCGAGCGGGGATCGTGTTTTCAATTACTATAAATCTGCAGTTTGCTCCAATTTTAGGGTACGGCTTCTAGATTTTCTTCTTGGGGTTTTAGGGTTTTCTTCCAAAGGTTTTGTTCCTATTTTCCTTTGATTTCTTTGTGAGTTTATTCATGGATCAAGAGAGTTAAAATCAAAGGGTTGTTAGTTTGTTTTTATTAATACAAGAGAGTTGTTCTTTGGTGGATTCTGGAGATTCAAGGGTGGAATATTCGAAGGAGTTCGAAGCTATGCGTGGTCGTTTATTCAATATGGATGTTGTGGATTCAACATCAAACTGATCAATTTCGAGACGAAGGTGGCGGTGAAAGAGATACAGATCGTTGAAGAAAAATTGATAGAGTTTGGGTAATTTGTTTTGGTAAATTTGTATTCTTTCTTTCTTTCATAGTGGATTGATTAGTGGCGTTTCGGCCATGACTTTTTAATCACAATTGGAGGTGCTCCAATTGTGATTTTTTTACGTAAAAATCGATTGTGTCGATTTATTGTGTTTGAAGCAACAATCTAAATCACTTTCGTACAAGCTAGTTAATTTAGATTGTTAGTTTTAATTGTTTGGGAATTGTTGCAATTACTCTTAGTTCGAATCACAACTCACTTAGGTTTTTCAACTTGGATTCTTTAATGAAATTTGTGTTGAATGTTTTCTGCTTGATGATACATTTTTTTGTGTAATAGACGAAAATATTTTGATTGCCTTGGTTGCTTTGGGATTTTCTATATTCTGTTGAATGGAAAAAGAAAAAAAAAAAAGAAAGAAAACACTTTTTATTAGCAAAATAAAATATAACATTCATATATAGTTACAATTTGATATATGAAAACATTATTAGATTTCTATAAAAGATATTTCATAACATGCACAAACTGCTATGATTATATATTTTTAATAATTTCGTACCATATCATGACATTCCAAGAATGCTATTATACACTGTTCATAGCATTCATTCATAGCATTTTATGAATGTTATAAAAAATGATAGACTTTTAACAACATGGGCTAATATAACATTCCAACGAATGTTATAATTTACTTATGATAGCATTCATTGCATGCTACAAAAAGTCATTTTTGTTGTAGTGCCTTTTTGTCATAACATTCTAGAAAATGATGTCTAATGAATTTTGTACATCTCTGCAACTACCCATTATAGATATCTCTCTGCCATTGTAATCACCATCTTTTCTCTCATCTTTCTCTCAAGCCTGCAAAGAATGGGGTTTCTTCCACATATCCGACCATGGAGTTTCCAAAGAACTATACAACACAGTTAGATCACTATTTGAATACCTTTTTAGCCTTCCTGATGAGACAAAAACAAAGCTTGGTCCTTTGTCTAGTGTAAAAACATACACTCCTCATTGCATTGCCTCTGCTTTCTTTGAGAGCCTTAGGGTCTCTAGACTAGACTTTGCTACCTCTGCTCAAAGCTCTGTAGCTATTCTCTTTCACCACCACAATTCTGAATTCAGGTATTTAATATAATAATTCTAGTTCTGTCTCAACAATGGGCTTGTTCGGTTGTGTATTTGTTTTCTATTTTTGTTTTTCAAAAACACAAAAAACTTGTTTGGCAAATTGTTTCTAAAAACAATATGTGTTTTAAGGAAATATCAACAAGTTAATATTTGAATTTTTGAAAACTATCGTGCAGAAAAATGAAAATGATGAAGGAAATGAACGCATAGCCAAACAATAAATTCAACATTGATCCATGATAGTAGAGGGAAATTCAGTGCCCAAAAATTCATTTCAATAATCTTTCTCTGTTTCTTTCCATTCTCGATGGAATTTCGATGTCAGAAGAGGAAGATCTTGATGGGTTTTACAAGAAATTTGTCGAGTCGAGGATTAATGGTGTGAAATTGGGGGAATTTTTTTTTTTCTTTAGTTTCCTTGTCCGGTCGACCGACCATCGTCCTCCAGACATCCCCTGTCATTGATGAAAGCTACAATCCACCATTGGAGCGACTAATATCAGATTGAGGAGTTTACCATTTTTTTACTCAGATTTGATGAAAAAATTGGTAAACTGTTGGAGATGCTTTAACTCTATATAGGTGAAAACTTTTACTCCCCAACTTTGTGGTCTCTGTAGAAGAAGTGAGAGAGGGCCCACGCCATTGTCACATTCATTCATTTGATCAATTTTTTTAAGGGTAAATTATGTTAAATCCTTTCAAATTATCAATCATTTACATTTTATCTCTTAATATTTTAAATCCAACAATTACCCCTTTAAACTATTTGAATTTGAATATTAAATCCTTCTGTTAGTCATCTGTTAGATAGTTACTGTGCACATGATGATTATATTAAATTTTATGACCAAATTATCCTATTTTATCTTTTGTAAAAATTTAATATAAGCATTATGTGCACAACACTTGATGATTTTTTATCCAAATATTTATAAATGACTAACAAAAGGATTTAATGTTTAAATTCAAATAGTTTAAGAGAGGTGAATATTAAGTTTAAAACATTAGAGGATAAAATGTAAATAATTGATAATTTAAAGAGATTTAATATAATTTGCCCTTTTTTAAAAAATTTATATACTTATCACGTGTTTTTCTGTTTTTAGTTAAAATTATTTTAATTATTAAAAACCAAGTTAAAACACCGCCTAAGTTTTCCGGAGTGCATCAAATCATTTTGGAACATTGACGGGTCAATCATACTGAGTGGACCTACTTACCTATAAATCCGGTTTCTTTTTTCAACTGCCAATACTTAAAACAAATACCCTTGCCTTACCTTATTTAGCACATCTAACTATCTATATTATATATATAACTAAATATAATTATTAGGTTAAAAGGCTCCAAAACTTGAATATTAAATTCTTATAATTTTAAAAAAATAAAATAAATATGTAACACCTCTCTTTTTCCCTCTTCTTATTATTCAAGTATTCTCACTTTCTCTCCCAATTGTTATCTAAAAAAAATATTTAAAAAAATCAAATAATATCTTTTATGAGAGTTGTGGATATAAATATGTATATAGAACTCACAACTCTCACACACTACAAAAAATTCAGGTTTTTGCAACGGCAAAATGCTGTCGTTCATACTCCTAATGCCGTCTCAAAAAAAAATTAACGACGGCAAAGGGGAGGTCACAACAGAGAGCGTTGCAAAACTTTTTAGCCTTTTTTTTTACGATGGCAATTGTTGCTTTTTGCGACGGCATTTTACTGTCGCCTATAATATGTAAAAAAGTAAGACCTTTTACGGCGGCACTGTTTTACCATCGCTAAAAGTCTTATTTGAGATCGCAAGTAATGCTGTCGCGATTTTTTTTTTTTTTTTTTTTTTTTTTTTTTTTTTGCGACGGTGTGGTGCTGACACAAAATATAATAATAATAAATAATAATAATATAAATATTAAAATTAACATCTTTTTTTTTTGTGACGGTGTGGTGCCGTCGCAAAAAAAAAAAAAAAAAACTACAATATAATTATTAAAAATATTAAAATTACCTGTATTAAATAAAAAACAATTGAAAAAGAAACCAATAATTGCATCATAATATAAAAATTCTTGTATAGAAATAACAATTTCTCCATAATAAAAACATTATTGCATCCATAATTACACATCAACAAAATTATCCCACCACATAATGTTCCATAATATATATATATATATAATGTTTAAATATATAAAATTGTTCATAATTCAAAACAACATAAACCAAAATTAAACAGTGTGTTTGGTTTGAGTTTTCTGGATTAAGTTTTTTTAAAATTGAGTTTTTTGGTTTTCGTGTTTTTTTGTTTTAGTGAATATTTTTAAAATTTTAAATATTTTTTTTACATTTTTAGATGCACATTCCTTAGATGTATCTAAAAAGTCAAAAATTTGTGAAAAAATATTTTAAAAATTAATAAATACATAAAAATGCAAAAAAAATGTACTAAATTCTTGTATTTTTTTTTTTTTGTATTTTTGGTATTTAGTGAATTTTTAAAATATTTTTTGTACAATTCTTTTACTTTTTAGGTGTATTTATGTTAGATGTGTTTAAAAAGTAAATAAAAAAAAATTTACTTAAAATATTAAAAAAATTCAGTAAAAACAAAAAAAAACACGAAAAATAAGAAAGTAGAATTTTTTGAAAAGTGTTTTTGGAAAAATGGAACCAAGCAAGCTGATTAATAGTTTTCCTCATCATTCTCCGTGGGTAACAAAAATAAAAGTTAGTCGCATTTTTCACAGGCATGCGTTTCATAAGAAGCAAACTCCTACTTGGAAAATATCTAAAAACAAAAAAATAAAAATAATTAGTGACAATATAATTATGTGTTAATATGTTAATTACAAAAAAAAATATAAAAATTTAACTACTATACAATTATAAAGATAATTAAGTAAATAATTTTGCCTAGACTGAAATTCGACTCTACCTCCCAAACCGAGAACGTGATTCGAGTCTCGTCTTCTCCCACAAGTCTCTCATGCCTAGGCGGTCGTATGTGCCAAGTTTCGTGCTAATCCGACGTCATTTGGTAATTTTGGGGCGTTAACACTTCAAATTCTAAGTTTTTTAAGGAACTAGTTTGCGAGCGTGAAATCCGGCTTTAACTTCCAAACCAGGAACCCGATTCAAGTCCCATCTTCTCCCACAAGTCTCTCGTGCCTAGGCAGTCGTGTGTGCCAAGTTTCGTGCTACTTCGACACCGTTTAGTGATTTTGGAGCGTCAACACCTCGAATTCTAAGTTTCTTAAGAAACTAATTTGTCTAGAGTGAAATCTGGCTGTAACTCCCAAATCGAGAATCCGATTCGAGTCCCGTCTTCTTCCACAAGTCTCTCGTGCCTAGGCGGTCGTTTGTGCCAAGTTTCGTGCTACTCCAACGCCGTTTGGTGATTTTGAGGCGTCAACACCTCGAATTCTAAGTTTCTTAAGGAACTAGTTTACCTAGACCAAAATCAGGCTCTAGCTCCCAAACCAGAAACCCGATTCGAGTCCCGTCTTCTCCCACAAGTCTCTCATGCCAAGGCGGTCATGTGTGCCAAGTTTTGTGCTAATTCGACGCGTTTAGTGATTTTGGGGCGTCAACGCCTCGAATTCTAAGTTTCTTAAGAAACTAGTTTGCCTAGACCGAAAATTGGGAAACAATTCAAATCAAACAATACATCTGGACTAATATGGTAGATGCAAAAGTTGTGGAGCAACAAGGAAAATACATCTAGACAAAAGAACAACCCTTGAAAGCAAGACACATCTGCTCAAGACATGCACAAGAACAAGAGGGAAGCTAATTTAAGCAATGAAGCATCAGAAAAAGATCATGGTTCATGCAAGCAAATTCAAACAAGTACAAACATTCAAATTTCTTTTAAGCTTTGACAAAAAAAAGTTCTTAATTACTTTTGAATATAAAGTTCCAAATATTTGGACAACTTGGTTTGGTCAATCTCTCAAAATAATAATAATTTCAACAACTATTGTTACTTTCATGATGATAATAACTGTAACAATTGATTAAAATGGTATTTGGTCTGTACTTACAATTCAATGCTACATCAGGGTAAGTAACAAGAGCTGGCTTGTCTAGATCTCCAAACATAGTAATAGGCACCGAACCACAACCAGTTTTTATGAGGTGTTCCTAAAGTCAGATTAGAAAATTCAAATAATCACATAAACAACCTTATGTACAGCAAAGAAAAATAATCAAAAAGGAAAGTAAATAGCATATCAAAAGTCCCAACTTAGGGAATACACTACAATATGCCAAAAAATTTGAAAATGCTATAATCATGTATTACTCAATAAAAGAAAAACCTAAAGGGTCCACACTTTCTGGGAGATGAAACTTCTAATATATTTGTTTGATTATGAATAACCACTACGTAAAGACTTAAATGAATGTACCAAAACCAACTCTTCAACCAATTAAAAATTAAAAAATAAAAAGGGCTATAAATGTAATGATCCAATTTCTTTTTTTAAATAGCCAACGCATAATTTAATTGAGCAAATTTTCGAATTTGATTGCCATGTAAATTCTTTGGGAAAATAGTTCGGTTTTTAGTTTTTAAAAATAGTTCCCAATCTCAGAAAATTATGAAATTTTTATATGTTGTTCCCATATGCGTCTAGCACATTGGATAAAAATTTCAGAATTTAATGATGAGTATTTATTTTATGAAAATTCACGGACTGATTGGTGTTTAGTTTGATTTATAGCAGAATTTAAAATTGAGTTTTGGGTGTTCAGACCATGATTTGAGATAAATCAGTTGGGGATTTATTTTAAATTATTAAAGTCCATTCATTTTGGACCAATTGATTGAATTGTTACCCATTAGTAACCATGTAATAGTGTTGTAGTTTTATTATTATTATTTGACTACCATAAAAGAGTTGTGAATATTTATGGTGTGTACCATTAAACGAAATATATTTTGTGGTGAGAAAATATTATATTTACTTTTGTCATTAAAGATGTTGAAATGTATTTTTAATTGATATATATATATTGCAAAACCCAAGTTATTTATAGAATTATTTTGGATAGATTAATAATTAAAATAAATTGTATGGGTAATTTAGTAATCTTAAGAATTAGGTTTTCAACCCTTTTAAAAAAAGAAAGAAAAAAAGAAAAGAATATTAGGTTAAGTAAGCCAACTACCGTGGCTTTTAGTCTTAGAGAAAAAAAAAAAAAAAAAACACACACACACACACACACACACACACAAAGAGAGGCTCGTGTTGCAGAAAGGGTTTGGAAGAGTTAAAGGTGAAGGCAACAAGCAAGGGTTTGGACAAGTTTAAAATTAAAGAAAAGAAACCAAAACCAAGGAAGAGGGAGGATTCATAAGAGTGGTGGTTTTGCTTTATTCATCACTTAGGTAAGATTTATTTTATTGTATTCCTATCTATGATTTTAGTGTTAATATATCAATAGATGATTTTATGGGCATATATGATTAAATAGATATATTGATGTAGTCTATGTTGGGGTTCTCGATTTTGCTCAATTTTAGAGTGTATTTTGCGTCCCGTTTGGGTGGTTCATATTTTGAGATTGATATGTGATGGGTTAAGTTTAATGGTGGTGTATTTGTGGGATACACGATTGACTACAAGCAATTACAAATTTTTACATGTATATAAACAACAATAGAATAATATGGGTTGAGAATTTCTGAAGCCGTGATGGCTTTGTTTTGATGCTAAATCGTGGGAGTTCCTAATAGACTATTGGGTTAATTTATTCTATTGTTATTACAAGAAGAGATGGATGGGTGCACATAATAATTGTTTATGCGGTGTAATATTTTATTAGGTTTGTGAGATTGAGGTGGATCTTGGTAAATTGAGATTAGCTTGGAAAATATTATTTTAGCTGTTTGAAGGTAAGTAACCCTCTATCACTGTTGGTTCATTTTTATTCCTATCGAATCGTTTAAAATCATAAATATTTATTTATAGCCTTCATGTTCTCCTAAAATAAAATATGGGTCAAGTATAAAACAACATCGAATATTATTATGAAAATTATTTGAATATTTGGTGAAACTATTCTGAAAATTGTACTAAACGTTTATTCTGAAAATATCGAATGTTTAATTTAAAAGCTATGTATTGTTTGAATTTTGAACATCACTCTAGTCTGACTATGATTTGGACCCTAGCTAATGGGGGTTATTTATTGGCACAGAAACTAGTTTCTTTTGGGGCTTTACCACCGGCCTATGTGTGGTTCTAGGCCTTGTCACGGGCTACGTGACCGTAGTCATTAAGACTTGGGTTTTGTGAATCAAATCATTGAACCATCTGAATATCGAACCATCGATTTGAACAACGAATTACTTTGAATTATCTTGTTGGCTTTTCATTTAAATGTATTGTACATTGTTTATTTTTAGCTATGAAACCGTCTTACAAATAATTGTTCATTTATTGAACTATAGAAAAAACTATATTTATTGGTTATCGATTTATTTATTTATTTTTGTATACTTGATCCAGCTAGCAGTGATGGTTGGTTATTTACTAGGCTATCTAGCCTACCCTTTTTTTTTTTTCAGATTCTGAAGAGTAGAGCTACGTGGGATTTTTTTTTTACATGTGGGAGTGCCGAGAGTAGGACCATGATTTAAGTACATGGATTATTGTTTTGTTAGTGGATTAAATTAGTGGACTTGGTGGACATTTTCATATAAGAACTATTTATTTTTATGGATTTTGACATTATGACAATTAAGGATTTAATTTGAGTATTTTACATCGTGGGTTATGTGATTGGATTCTTAGCCTTGCATGCTCACTTATATGAGTGTGTGGCATTGTCACGGAGCTTGGGGCGTGACAATTTTGTGGTATCAGAGCCAGGTTGTAATTTTGAAGGCTAGTATAAATAGTGGTGAGATTGGGTAGATGTAGGACTGGGAACGCTTATAAATTGGTATAATGTTAATTTTATTTTTTATGTTATAGGAGCTTGAGAATAGAATGAGATGAGGTTTCATTATTGATGCATATAGGTTGCAATGGAACATGAGGAGACATTGGCAAATATGGCTAGGAATACACGCCAGGGTCAAACGAATCGACGGACTGGTAATAACAATCGGCGAGGGAATGTGGCTAATAATGGTAGTGGTTCTTAAGCAGTCGGAGGAAATCAGGGGCAAGAGCTGGGACAACAAGAACAAGCTGCAATCCCCAATCCAATTGGTATGGTTCAAGTGCTTCAGACTTTGGCCGGGGTGGTGCAACAACAAACCACCATAGGGAATAACTTGACTAGACTTATGGAGCAATAACAACGGATGCAGCCAGGTGTTGGGCCACAACCGAGGCCACGTTGTAACATTACTGAGTTTAAGAAGATAGCCTTGGCATTTGATGGAGCCACAGACCCTTTGGAGGCTGAAAAATGGTTGACAGAAATGGAAAAGTTATTTCCCGTTTTTGAGTGTACGGATGATCAGAAGGTGACCTATGCTACGTTTATGCTACAAGGGATAGCTAATGATTGGTGGCAAATGGAGAAGCGCATACACGAGCATGATGCCAACCCCTATACATGGGAACGGTTTAAGAATGCGTTCAATGAGAAATACTTCCCTAGGAGTGTTCGTCTACAAAAAAAGAGGGAATTTTCGAAGTTAGAGCAAGGGAATAAGACGGTTGCAGAATACGAAGCCGAGTTTACGAAGTTGTCTAAATTTGCATCAACATTTGAAGTAGACAAGGATAACAGAGCACGAAAGTTCGAAGGTGGGCTAAGAACGAACATTATGCAACAGGTGGTTCCTTTCGTGTTACCTACTTTTGGTGCAGTGTTGAATAGGGCTTTGTTGGTTGAGAGTGGCCTCACTAGAGCCCAAGAAGAGAAAGAAGAGAATTATAAGAAGAGTCCTAGTTCTTCTAACTTCCAAACTAACAACAGTTCGAAGGGCAATGCTAAGAGACAAAACACTTCTTCGGTTGGGAGTTGGGGAAGCCGAACTGTGGGTGGTAGTTATAGCGACCCCGGTCTTTTCCCATTTGATTATTGTATCCGGACTTAGGTTCCGTAGATTCTGTCATTGTATAATTGTTGTTGTCATCCTTTACTTTCTCTTTTGGAGTTATAGGATGTGTTGGGCAGGTTTGTTTCAGGTTGGTTGGGTTCGGAAACCAAGTGTTGCTGTCCAGTTTTTGGGTTGGTCGCTCGAGCGAGGACTTGGTCGCTCGAGCGAGGGTTGTATTTTGTGTCTGGTGGCTCGAGCCAGCTTTTCTTCGCTCGAGCGAGCGATTGCGTCTAGTATAGACCTGAGAGCAGTGTTTCTTCGCTCGAGCGAACTTTTCTTCGCTCGAGCGAGCGAGGTGTATGTTTTCGAGTTCTTCGCTCGAGCGAACATTCTATCGCTCGAGCGTGCTTCTGGATTGCAGACCTGAAGCATCGAGTTTTTGGCTCGAGCGAACTTTTCTTCGCTCGAGCGAGGCTTTCTTGTGTCTGGTCGCTCGAGCGACCATGTCTTCGCTTGAGCGAGCCTGTCAGATTTAAATAGGCAGTAGCGGGTTTTAAATCACTTTTTCACATTCTTTTTTATTCCAAAACCCTAGGTCCGTCTTCTCTCTCCCTCTACACATCTTCTCCCTTAGGTTTGATCTAATTAGAGTGCGTTTCTATCCTACATCCTTTATTAAAAAGATAGTGTGGGTTGAGGGCTTCTGTTTAATCTGAACAATCTTGGATTTGGAGCACTTTGGATTTGGGTCGTCATCTCCATCTTCTCCATTCGAGTTCTTTGCTTCGAGGTAGGGATTTCCTACTCCATCTTATAGGTTTTAATCCTAAGTTTTGGTATTTCTGATATGTTGGGGTTGTTTGGTAATATTGAGAAAAGCTAGGGTTTGTTTTATAATTTAAAAAGCCGTAATTGTTGTAATAAAGTTAATTCGTATAATTAATTTTGGGAAAGGTGTGGAAATTGGTTTAATTCATAATATTGGGAAGTTATGAGATTGAATGATGTAGTTGGATAATTTAACCACTCATCTTTGAAATTGAGATTATATGTGTTGTTACATTTATTTCCTGCTTAGAAATAACTGTTTTGGGCTATCGGTGGAGGATAGTCATGATTGTTGTAGACATTGCATGTGGATTAGGGAAAACTGGAACTAATCAATTGGTTAGGTCGTTGAGTATAAAGGTTGGAATAATACATTAACTTTATGTATTGGTTGATTGTGTATATGACTTTGTGTTTATATGCATCACTTGTGTATGGGAGGAGATAGGGGATGTACTCCACGGTTTAGGGGAAGTTAGGGGATGTACCTCTAAACCGGTTAATGTTTAAGGGAAGATAGGGGATGGACCCAGGGTCGCAGCTCATATGCTCGCCCACTATAGTTATGATACAGCTCTTATGCTTATCTACTGGAGTATTTGTTGTTTGATTTGATACGTCACTAAAATGTGTGTCAATTGGGAAGTATGGAAGTGAATTTTGATTGAGGTTGATACAACACCAACATGTGTATCCGTTATGATATAAGAAAGATTTAACTTGATTTGTTATCTCTGTTGAATTGGAAATATTGTTAATAAGAGATGAAACCTCTGTTGAGTTATTTGGCCAGGTTCTGAGCCATATTTGTATAAATGGAAAGTGAAACGTGTCATAGACATTAGTGTCATGAAATTGTATAATGATGTAATTGACTATCTTGTGTTAACCATCTATCGAATGCTACTGCTTTAGTTAATTCTTATATGTGGTTTAGTATTTTTCTACTGGGCTGTGGCTCACCCTTTAAGGGAACATCATTTTCAGGACCAGGTGATTCGCTACCTCCAAGGACTTAGCTTGGGAGGAATTGGACTCAAAGACTTGTCTTTAGTTTATTGGTTTTTATTTGAGATTACATGTAATCATTCAAGCCAAGGGCTTAATTTGTAATTGAGTTAGTACTCAATCTTTGTGTCCAAGTGTTGGCTTGGAAAGATGTAAGCCCTTAGGGCATTTACTTTTAATGTTGCATGTGATGTCTTTCAATAAAAGTACTCTGATGGATAATTTAATGATTCGTGTCGTTTTAGTAATGCATGTTAATGTTATATATTATGGGTTTATTTTGAGGGCGTTACAACTTGGTATCAGAGCGTACCGGGTTTGAATACTTTGGGTACGTGGGAAGTGATTAGTATCACAATGGGTTCATCTCGTTTGATAGAGACTTAGATGTACTGTTATATGCTTATATGATAACATGTTTATGTGATTATGTGGGTATGGAACGTAGTTTCTAGGATGTTGATTGGACCCTTGAGTTTCTAGTAGTCTTGTTGGAAAGGCACTTGATCAATGCTGCTTCCAACCGGAACTATAGTAACGCTTCGGGACTATTATCATCCAGAAATGAAATTCGTAGGTGCTTATGTGATTATGTGCTTACGTGGAATGAATTATTGTTGTCCAATGCATTAGGACGCGAGTGTTTAGTTTCGGCACATCTATTAATGTGCTAACGTCTTTGTTTCCTTTATTAGGATGTCAGGACGAGGATGAGGACGCGGTAGACGTGGTAGGCCGGGTAGGCAGGAGGTGCCTGTGCCAGAGGAGATTTCGGCAGCACAAGAGGGAGTTGGCCAGGCCAATGTGGCCGAGCCAGTAGGCCAGCAGGCTATGGGCGCTTTAGCCCGAGAGATAGCAGGGGCATTCAGGGAGTCAGTAGGCATTCTCAGAGTTGAGAATCAGGTTCAGGTTGTTGTAGCGGATGCAGGACCTTCCTTTCTGAAGAGGGAGTTCTTCCGGTCTAATCCGAATGAATTTGTGGGTGATCCTAAAGAGCCGCTTAAAGCAGATGAATGGCTCAAACAGACAACGAAGACGTTTGAGATGCTTGGCATCGAAGACGAGGAGTTGAAAGTGACCTTGGCATCTTTCCAGCTGAAGGGGGATGCGGGTCAGTGGTGGAAGTTCTCTAAGGGTCGCATAGGAGGTACATGGGAGGCTTTTGTGAATGCTTTCCAGGAGCGGTTCTTATCTCCAGCAGTTAGGGAGAAGCTGAGAGACCAGTTCTGCCAGCTTAAGCAGTCGAGTTCTTCAGTAGCCGAGTTTGAGGCTGCATTTACTAGCTTGTCCAGGTTTGCACCTGAGTTGGTGGCGTCTGAGGAACGCCGTTGTATAGAGTTCGAGAAGAAGTTGAGGCGTGGCCTCAAGTTGAGAGTTGTGGGGTCTATGATCCGAGATTATGGGCGTCTGGTTGATGCTGCAGCCCATACTGAGATTATGATGCAGGAGGAGGAGGAAGGGCAGAAAGGCTCCAAGAGGAGTCAGGATGGCCAGAGTGATGGTAGGAGACAGAAGGGTTTTAACCCTCAGCAGTCTCAGGGTAGCTTTTCTAGATCGACTTTTCCTGTGCCGAGTGCTAGTTCGGGGAAAGGCAGGCAGGGAGACATTACCTATTTCAAGTGTGGCCAGCTGGGCCACAAGTCTCCAATTTGTCCTCAGAGGGGAGGAGTGCAGAGAGCAGCATCATCTTCGGCTCGATCTCAGAGCCAGAGTCAGGGTAGAGGCCAGCCGCTCTCGTGTTATCAGTGTGGTCAGCCAGGGCACATGAAGAGGTTTTGCCCGCAGTTGAGTGGCACATCTGGTGCATCTGGTTTGAGGCAGACTCAGAGTCATCAGCCAGCTCAGTCAGTCCAGCCCTCGAGGGCCAATCAGGGGGCTTCATCGTCCCAGTCTGTGCAGCAGTCTTATGCTCCTAGGGGTGAGTAGGTTGATCAGAGACCATCTGGGCGCGTGTATGCTGTTACCGCGTAGGATCTTGTACCGGCTCCATCTGTTGTGAGAGGTACCTTCTTGTTTTGCAATTCGGTTGCTAGTGTTTTGATTGATACGAGTGCATCTCATTCCTTTGTGTCTGCTGCATTTGCATCTGTTTTGGAGTTGGAGTTAGCACAGTTAGCATCTCCTATTTGTGTAGTGTCACCCCTTGGGGGCGAGTTGATCTTGAAACAAGGTGTTAGGGGTTGTGATATAGAGGTTGACTATCATAGACTTCCGTTTCCTTTTGTAGTTATGCCCATGAAGGGCTTCGATGTTATTTTGGGTATGGACTGGTTATCGTCATACCGGGCAGTTATCGATTGCTACCGCCAGAGGGTCACTTGTTGCAATTTCTATGGCACCTTATCATTTTGCCCCAGCCGAGTTAGTTGAGTTGAAGATTCAGCTCCAGGAGTTGCTACATAAGGCTATATTCGTCCTAGCGTTTCGCTGTGGGGAGCACCGGCCCTCTTTGTTAAAAAGAAAGGTGGTGCTTTGAGACTTTGTATAGATTACCGAAAATTGAATCGGGCTACGGTTAAGAATAAGTACCCTATGCCTCGTATAGATGATCTGTTCGACCAATTGAAGGGTTCCGTTGTTTCTCTAAGATAGATTTGAGATCGGGTTACCACCAGTTGAGGGTCAGGGAGGAGGATATTCCGAAGACGGCATTCTGTACGCGGTATGGCCACTATGAGTTTTTGGTGATGCCATTTGGGCTCACCAATGCACCGGCAGTGTTTATGGATTTGATGAACCGGATATTCCGGGAATTCTTAGATCGTTTTGTAGTCGTCTTCGTGGACGACATCCTTATTTATTCACCTTCGGAGGAGGAGCACAAGGAACACTTGAGAGTGGTGCTTGAGTTACTTAGAGCTCATAAGCTTTATGTTAAGTTTGGGAAGTGTGAATTCCGGCTAGAAGAGGTCAAGTTCTTAGGCCATGTCGTTTCTGGGGAAGGAGTGTCTGTTGATACATCCAAGACTGGAGAAGGAGTGTCGTTTCGGGGGAAGGAGTTTCTGGGATTAGCTGGGTATTATCGCCGATTTGTGAAGGATTTCTCCAGGTTAGCTTCGCCTTTGACTAGATTGACTCGGAAGGGAGTCAAATTTGTATGGAGTGAGACTTGTGAAAAGTCGTTTCAGGAGTTGAAAGTTAGACTGACCACCGCTCCAGTCTTGATTATTCCGGAGAGAGGGTTGGGTTATGCAGTCTATTGTGATGCTTCACGAGAGGGTCTGGGTTGTGTGTTGATGCAAGAGGGGAAAGTGGTTGCCTATGGCTCACGTCAGTTGAAAATTCACGAGAAGAATTACCCTACGCATGATCTAGAGTTAGCAGCTGTGATATTTGCCTTGAAGATTTGGAGGCATTATCTTTACGGTGAGAGGTTCGAGGTATTCTCAGATCATAAGAGTCTGAAATATCTGTTCACACAGAAAGACTTGAACTTGAGGCAGAGGAGGTGGATGGAGTTCATTGGGGATTATGACTTCGAGTTGCATTATCATCCGGGGAAGGCCAATGTGGTGGCCGACGCCCTTAGCAGGAAATCTGTTGGTGACATAGCTAGTATAGCCATCCGGGAGTGGGAGATGTTGGGTGCACTTGGAGAGTTTGATTTGCTTCTGGGCGAATCCGTTGAGGCTGCAGCCTTGTTTTCTGTTGTTGCGCAGCCTACACTTGTGACTCGAGTGTCAGAGGCTCAGGAGGGTGACCTTGAGGTAGAATCCCTCCGAGAGAAGATCTCCAGTGGGAAGGTTGAGAAGGGTTTGACGGTGTATCCCGACCTGAGTGTGAGATACCGAGACTGTTTGTTTGTACCGGAGTCTTGCCGAGAGGAAGTACTCCGAGAGTTTCATCATTCACGTCTTGCAGTGCATCCGGGAGGCACTAAGATGTATTGGGATTTGGGTTGCCAGTTTTGGTGGCGGGGTATGAAGAGAGATGTGGCAGCTTTCGTGTCTAAGTGCCTTACTTGTCAGCAAGTGAAGGCCGAACATCAGAGGCCAGCAGGTTTGTTGCAACCCTTGCCTATTGCCGAGTGGAAGTGGGAGCATGTCACTATGGACTTCGTTGTGGGTCTTCCGAGGACTCAGCAGGGTAGTGATGCTATTTGGGTGGTTGTAGACCGGTTGACTAAGTCGGCGCACTTCATTTCTATGCGCGTGAGAGATTCGGCAGATCATCTTGCCGACTTGTACATTCGGGACATAGTGAGGTTGCACGGGGTCCAGTGACGATCGTCTCAAATAGAGATCCTCGTTTTACTGCTAGGTTGTGGCAGAGTTTGCAGAGTGCCTTAGGCACTAAGTTGACCTTTAGCACGGCTTATCATCCTCAGATTGACGGGCAGTCCGAGCGTACTATTCAGATCCTTGAAGATATGCTTCGGGGTTGTGTTCTTGATTTCAGTGGGTCGTGGGAGAGGCACTTGCCTTTGGTGGAGTTTGCCTACAACAACAGTTTCCAGTCTAGTATCGGTATGGCACCGTTTGAGGCCTTGTATGGCCGACCGTGTAGGTCTCCAGTTTGTTGGGCCGAGGTGGGTGATGTGCCTCTGTTGGGTCCGGAGTTGGTAAGGGAAACGACGGAGAAAGTTGAACTTATCCGTAAGAGGCTTGTTACAGCCCAGAGTCGTCAGAAACCGTATGCCGACCGTAGGAGGAGACCTTTGGTGTTTGAGGTAAGTGATCATGTATTTCTGAAAATATCACCTAGGCGGGGATTGATGAGGTTTGGGAAGAGCGGGAAGTTGTCCCCTCAGTTTATTGGTCCTTTTGAAATCCTTGAGAGGATTGGCGAGGCTGCCTATCGTTTAGCTTTGCCGCCGCAGTTATCCGGAGTTCATGACGTGTTTCATGTGAGTATGCTTCAGAAGTATGAGCCGGATCCATCACATGTGTTGGATTGGACCGATTTAGAAGTTGACGAGGATGTCTCGTACGAGGAGAGACCGGTTCAGGTTTTGGATAGGCGGGATCAAGTTTTGCGAGGCAAGACCATCCCTTTGGTAAAGGTTCTGTGGAAACATCACGGGGTGGAGGAAGCCACTTGGGAACGTGAGTTGGAAGTCCGCGAGAAATATCCGGACATGTTTATTGATTTGTAATCTTGTATTTAGATTTTGTAATATTGTTGAACTTAAGAGCTTTATATATGTCTTAAGTTGGAAAACATTGAGAATGTTTTGGTTTAATGATAGTGTTTTGAAACTTGCCTTACAATGGAAGTGGAATGTAACATTTATATGTTGAATGTGTTATATATATCATGAAATTGAATATGATATGAAAATGGAAATCATGTATATGGAAATTGTTACAACTTGGAAGAAAATTGCATATTAATAATGCAGGTTGAAATGTATTTGTGATGCCTCTTGATAAGAGATGAAATGGCCAGTTTTGGGTCAAGTTGTTTATTATTAAATTGTCATATTGTTGGAATTTGAGAAAAACCTGTTTTCGAAAACTTATGCTTAATTTCGGGGACGAAATTCTTTTAAGGGGGGGAGGTTATAGCGACTCCGGTCTTTTCCCATTTGATTATTGTATCCGGACTTAGGTTCCGTAGATTCTGTCATTGTATAATTGTTGTTGTCATCCTTTCTTTCTCTTTTGGAGTTATAGGATGTGTTGGGCAGGTTTGTTTCAGGTTGGTTGGGTTCGGAAACCAAGTGTTGCTGTCCAGTTTTTGGGTTGGTCGCTCGAGCGAGTTGTATTTTGTGTCTGGTGGCTCGAGCCAGCTTTTCTTCGCTCGAGCGAGCGATTGTGTCTAGTATAGACCTGAGAGCAGTGTTTCTTCGCTCGAGCGAACTTTTCTTCGCTCGAGCGAGCGAGGTGTTATTTTCGAGTTCTTCGCTCGAGCGAGCATTCTGTCGCTCGAGCGTGCTTCTGGATTGCAGACCTGAAGCATCGAGTTTTTGGCTCGAGCGAGCTTTTCTTCGCTCGAGCGAGGCTTTCTTGTGTCTGGTCGCTCGAGCGACCATGTCTTCGCTCGAGCGAGCCTGTCAGATTTAAATAGGCAGTAGCGGGTTTTAAATCACTTTTTCACATTCTTTTTTATTCCAAAACCCTAGGTCCGTCTTCTCTCTCCCTCTACACATCTTCTCCCTTAGGTTTGATCTAATTAGAGTGCGTTTCTATCCTACATCCTTTATTAAAAAGATAGTGTGGGTTGAGGGCTTCTGTTTAATCTGAACAATCTTGGATTTGGAGCACTTTGGATTTGGGTCGTCATCTCCATCTTCTCCATTCGAGTTCTTTGCTTCGAGGTAGGGATTTCCTACTCCATCTTATAGGTTTTAATCCTAAGTTTTGGTATTTCTGATATGTTGGGTTGTTTGGTAATATTGAGAAAAGCTAGGGTTTGTTTTATAATTTAAAAAGCCGTAATTGTTGTAATAAAGTTAATTCGTATAATTAATTTTGGGAAAGGTGTGGAAATTGGTTTAATTCATAATATTGGGAAGTTATGAGATTGAATGATGTAGTTGGATAATTTAACCACTCATCTTTGAAATTGAGATTATATGTGTTGTTACATTTATTTCCTGCTTAGAAATAACTGTTTTGGGCTATCGGTGGAGGATAGTCATGATTGTTGTAGACATTGCATGTGGATTAGGGAAAACTGGAATAATCAATTGGTTAGGTCGTTGAGTATAAAGGTTGGAATAATACATTAACTTTATGTATTGGTTGATTGTGTATATGACTTTGTGTTTATATGCATCACTTGTGTATGGGAGGAGATAGGGGATGTACTCCACGGTTTAGGGGAAGTTAGGGGATGTACCTCTAAACCGGTTAATGTTTAAAGGAAGATAGGGGATGGACCCAGGGTCGCAGCTCATATGCTCGCCCACTACAGTTATGATACAGCTCTTATGCTTATCTACTGGAGTATTTGTTGTTTGATTTGATACATCACTAAAATGTGTGTCAATTGGGAAGTATGGAAGTGAATTTTGATTGAGGTTGATACAACACCAACATGTGTATCCGTTATGATATAAGAAAGATTTAACTTGATTGTTATCTCTGTTGAATTGGAAATATTGTTAATAAGAGATGAAACCTCTGTTGAGTTATTTGGCCAGGTTCTGAGCCATATTTGTATAAATGGAAAGTGAAACGTGTCATAGACATTAGTGTCATGAAATTGTATAATGATGTAATTGACTATCTTGTGTTAACCATCTATCGAATGCTACTGCTTTAGTTAATTCTTATATGTGGTTTAGTATTTTTCTACTGGGCTGTGGCTCACCCTTTAAGGGAACATCATTTTCAGGACCAGGTGATTCGCTACCTCCAAGGACTTAGCTTGGGAGGAATTGGACTCAAAGACTTGTCTTTAGTTTATTGGTTTTTATTTGAGATTACATGTAATCATTCAAGCCAAGGGCTTAATTTGTAATTGAGTTAGTACTCAATCTTTGTGTCCAAGTGTTGGCTTGGAAAGATGTAAGCCCTTAGGGCATTTACTTTTGATGTTGCATGTGATGTCTTTCAATAAAAGTACTCTGATGGATAATTTAATGATTCGTGTTGTTTTAGTAATGCATGTTAATGTTATATATTATGGGTTTATTTTGAGGGCGTTACAGTAGTGTTGATAAGAAGAATGATCGGATACAGTGCACTAGATGTAATGGGTTCCATCGAGATAGTGAGTGTCGCTGGAATACTGGGGCCTGTTTCTCTTGCGGGCAACAGGGGCACAGGATAGCTGATTGCCCTAACCGGAAGGGGCGTGAGACTGAACAGAAAGCATGGACAAATAAAGGAGCATCAACAGACAAAGAGTCTTTAGGAAATCAAAAGAAAAATGGGGGTCATAAGCCAAAGACTCAGGGTCGAGTGTACGCACTCACGCAACAAGATGTTCAGACTTCCAATACGGTGGTGTCAGGTACTGTTTTAGTGTCTTCTGTTTATGCACATGTGTTACTTGATTCTGGCGCTACAAATTCATTTGTGTCTATGGGATTTGTTGAGAAACATGGATGGAAATGTGTCTCTAGAAAGATCGACTTATGTGTTGAAACCCCGATAGGAGGTGTTATGGTTGCTGACTTAATTTGGAAATCTCGTGTGGTTAGTATAGATGACAGGAAATTGCTTGTAGACTTAACTATTTTAGATATGCGGGACTTTGACATAATTCTTGGAATAGATTGGTTGGCAACCAATTATGCTTCTGTTGATTGTCGCGGCAAAAGGGTAGTATTTCATATTCCTAATCAACCAGAATTTTGTTTTGTGGGTAGTGGAGTTAACACTCCTCTTCTGGTAATCTCAGCTTTGCAAGCTGGACGGTTGTTAAGGAATGGTTGCGAGGGCTATTTAGCTTCTGTGAGAGATACCCGTGAGACTAAATTGAAGTTAGAGGATATTCTAGTTGTGAAGGAATTTCCTGATGTTTTTCCTGAAGAGTTACCGGGGTTGCCACTAGATAGAGAGATTGAGTTTGCCATTGAATTGATACCCGGCACGGGTCCTATCTCCAAGGCTCCGTATCGGATGGCCCCAGCAGAGTTGAAAGAGTTGAAGGAACAATTACAAGAGTTACTAGATAAGAGCTTTATTCGGCCTAGTGTTTCTCCTTGGGGTGCGCCTGTTTTATTTGTGAAAAAGAAGGATGGTAGTTTTCGCCTTTACATTGATTATCGAGAGTTGAACAAGGTGACAATTCGAAATAAATATCCTTTGCCTAGGATAGATGACCTATTTGATCAGTTGCAAGGAGCACAAGTCTTTTCTAAGATTGACCTTCGTTCTGGCTATCACCAGTTGAAGGTTAAGGCGGAAGATATACCTAAGATAGCCTTTCGAACTAGATATGGGCATTATGAATTTTTAGTGATGTCGTTTGGGTTGACCAATGCGCCTGCAGCTTTTGGATTTAATGAACAGAGTATTTAAACCCTTCTTAGATCAGTTTGTGGTAGTTTTATTGATGACATTCTTGTGTACTCGAAGAGTAAAGAGCAGCACGAAGAACATCTGAGAATAGTGTTGCAGATATTAAGGGAGAAGAAGTTATTTGCTAAATTAAAGAAGTGTGAATTTTGGTTTGAGAGTGTATCATTTTTGGGTCATGTGATATCTAAAGATGGGGTGTCTGTTGACCCCAAGAAAGTGGAGGCGGTAGTGGAGTGGAATAGGCCTACTAGTGTCACTGAAATTCGTAGCTTCTTGGGTTTAGCAGGATATTATAGAAGGTTTGTTGAGGGATTTTCCCGAATTTCTATGCCTTTGACTCGTTTAACACAAAAAGGAGTTAAATTTGAGTGGTCTGATGATTGTGAGAAGAGTTTCCAAGATCTAAAGAGTCGATTGGTGTGTGCTCCAGTACTTATAGTTTCGTCCAGAGATGAAGGTTTTACCATCTATAGTGATGCATCGAAGATGGGCTTGGGTTGTGTCTTGATACAGAATGATAAGGTAGTGGCATATGTGTCTAGGCAGTTGAAGCCATATGGGCAGAATTATCCTACGCATGATTTGGAGTTGGCTGTCGTGGTGTTTGCATTGAAAATCTGGAGGCACTACCTGTATGGGGTGAAATGTGAGATATTCACTGATCAAAAAAGTTTGAAGTATATTTTCACTCAAAAAGAATTGAACATGAGGCAAAGGTGATGGTTGGAGCTATTAAAGGACTATGATTTGACTATTAATTATCATCCAGGAAAAGCCAATGCAGTGGTAGATGCCTTGAGTAGAAAGACCCCGAGTAATTTGGCTACCTTGATCACTGACCAAAAGAATATCTTGGAGGACTTGCAGAGGTTGAATATTGAGATTAGATGGCATAGCCATGGAGTGCAGTTGGCAAACCTTAGAATTCAACCCACATTGATTGATAGAATTAAAGATGCTCAGGGAAGAGATCCTCAGTTGCAAAAACTTAAGGCTGAAATGGAAATAGGGCTACAGATGGAATTTTGTATGCATAAAGATGGAACCTTGAGATTTGGAGAGAGGTTGTGTGTGCCTAATGATTTAGAGCTCAAGAAAGAAATCCTGAGAGAAGCTCACAGTTCAGGATATACTGTACATCCAGGGAGCACTAAAATGTATAAAGATTTGAAGAGGAACTTTTTGTGGAATAATATAAAGAGGGAAATTGCTCAGTATGTTGCTCAATGTTTGGTATGTCAACAAGTGAAAGTTGAACATCAGAGACCTGCAGGTAAGTTACAACCTCTTCCTATTACCGAGTGGAAGTGGGAACATATTACCATGGATTTTGTAACAGGGTTGCCGAGGACCCAAGGTGGTAACAATGCTATTTGGGTTATCGTTGATTGATTGACCAAATCAGCTCACTTTCTAGCTTTTAAGGTAGGGTTCTCCTTAGAGAAGTTTGCAAAATTGTATATCAAGGAGATTGTGAAGTTGCATGGTATTCTGGTGACCATAGTGTCTGATAGAGATAGCAGATTTGTATCTATGTTTTGGAGGAGTTTGCATACAGCTTTGGGCACTAGTTTGAATTTTAGCACTGCCTTTCATCCTCAAACTGATGGACAGTCAGAGAGAACTATTCAAACCTTGGAAGACATGTTGAGGGCTTGTGTTATTGATCTTGGAGGTTCTTGGGATGAGCATTTGGCCTTAGTGGAATTCTCTTATAATAACAGTTATCATGCGAGCATTCAGATGGCACCATATGAGGCTTCATATGGACGAAAGTGTAGATCACCTATTTGTTGGGATGATGTGGGTGAAAGGAAGTTGTTAGGGCCTGAGATTGTGCAACAAACAGTGGACAAGATCAATCTTATTAGAGAGCGACTTCGCGCGGCACAAAGTAGACAGAAAAGTTATGCAGATAACAGGAGACACAATTTGGTGTTTGGGGTTGGAGACCATGTGGTCCTTAAGGTGTCTCCTATGAAAGGAGTAATGAGGTTTGGTGTTCGTGGTAAATTGAGTCCTAGATTTGTTGGGCCATTTGAGGTTTTAGATCGAATTGATAAGGTAGCTTACAGACTTGCCCTACCACCTTCACTAGCTGGAGTTCATAATGTTTTTCATGTCTCAATGTTAAGGAAGTATATACCGGATCCTACTCATGTGATTGATCATGCACCGTTGCAGTTTAAGGAGGATTTGACTTATGAGGAACACCCTATACGAATTGTTGATAGAAAGGAACAAGTTTTGAGGCGTCGAGTCATCCACTATGTTAAGGTTCAATGAAGCAATCACTCAGAAAGAGAAGCAACTTGGGAACTCGAGGATGAAATGAAACAAAAGTATCCACAACTTTTTGAGACTCCAGGTATGTCAAATTTCGAGGATGAAATTTCTTTTAAGGGGGAGAGAATGTAAAACCCAAGTTATTTATAGAATTATTTTGGATAGATTAATAATTAAAATAATTGTATGGGTAATTTAGTAATCTTAAGAATTAGGTTTTCAACCCTTTTAAAAAAAGAAAGAAAAAAAGAAAAGAAGATTAGGTTAAGTAAGCCAACTGCCGTGGCTTTTAGTCTTAGAAAAAAAAAAAAAAAAAAAAAAAAAAAAAAGGCTCGTGCTGCAGAAAGGGTTTGAAAGAGTTAAAGGTGAAGGCAACAAGCAAGGGTTTGGACAAGTTTAAAATTAAAGAAAAGAAACCAAAACCAAGGAAGAGGGAGGATTCATAAGAGTGGTGGTTTTGCTTTATTCATCACTTAGGTAAGATTTATTTTATTGTATTCCTATCTATGATTTTAGTGTTAATATATCAATAGATGATTTTATGGGCATATATGATTAAATAGATCTATTGATGTAGTCTATGTTGGGGGTCTCGATTTTTCTCAATTTTAGAGTGTATTTTGCATCCCGTTTGGGTGGTTCATATTTTGAGATTGATATGTGATGGGTTAAGTTTAATGGTGGTGTATTTGTGGGACACACGATTGACTACAAGCAATTACAAATTTTTACATGTATATAAACAACAATAGAATAATATGGGTTGAGAATTTCTGAAGCCGTGATGGCTTTGTTTTGATGCTAAATCGTGAGAGTTCCTAATAGACTATTGGATTAATTTATTCTATTGTTGTTACAAGAAGAGATGGATGGGTGCACATAATAATTGTTTATGCGGTGTAATATTTTATTAGGTTTGTGAGATTGAGGTGGATCTTGGTAAATTGAGACTAGCTTGGAAAATATTATTTTAGCTGTTTGAAGGTAAGTAACCCTCTATCACTGTTGGTTCATTCTTATTCCTATCGAATCGTTTAAAATCATAAATATTTATTTATAGCCTTCATGTTCTCTTAAAATAAAATATGGGTCAAGTATAAAACAACATTGAATGTTATTATCAAAATTATTTGAATATTTGGTGAAACTATTCTGAAAATTGTACTAAACGTTTATTCTGAAAATATCGAATGTTTTATTTAAAAGCTGTGTATTGTTTGAATTTTGAACATCACTCTAGTCTGACTATGATTTTGACCCTAGCCAATGGGGGTTATTTATTGGCACATAAACTAGTTTCTTTTGGGGCTTTACCACCGGCCTATGTGTGGTTCTGGGCCTTGTCACGGGCTAAGTGACCGTAGTCATTAAGACTTGGGTTTTGTGAATCAAATCACTGAACCATCTGAATATCGAACCATCGATTTGAACAATGAATTACTTTGAATTATCTTGTTGGCTTTTCATTTAAAATGTATTGTACATTGTTTATTTTTAGCTATGAAATCGTCTTGCAAATAATTGTTCATTTATTGAACTGTAGAAAAAATAATATTTATTGGTTATCGATTTATTTATTTATTTTTGTATACTTGATCCAGCTAGCAGTGATGGTTGGTTATTTACTAGGCTATCTAGCTTACTCTTATTTTTTTTCAGATTCTGAAGAGTAGAGCTGCATGGGATTTTTTTTTTACATGTGGGAGTGCCGAGAGTAGGACCATGATTTAAGTACTTGGATTATTGTTTTGTTAGTGGATTAAATTAGTGGACTTGGTGGACATTTTCATAGAAGAACTATTTATTTTTATGGATTTTGGCATTATGACAATTAAGGATTTAATTTGAGTATTTTACATTGTGGGTTATGTGATTGGATTCTTAGCCTTGCATGCTCACTTATATGAGTTTGCGGCGTTGTCACGGAGCTTGGGGCGTGACATAGATATAGGTGTGTATGTATATATGGTTAGATATTTGTTTAGTTAAAACCAACAAAAAACAAAAAAAAAAGAAATATCTATAAATAGTATCCAAATAGATATTTTGTTCAACTTTGGGAATTCTTGAAGTTCTTGCCTTGGGGAAACAAGAGAAAAGAGGTTCCAAGTTGGTTTTTCTTGGATTCGATCTAGTATAAGTCATTTTTTACCCCTAGTGCTTTGGATCAAAAGGTGTTGTTTGGCTCCAAAAAAATTTAATTTCTGTTGCTGAAAAATTTGAAAGCTTCTTGGCTCGAGGTAGGGATTTTTCCTACACTTCTTTATGCACTTTTACTTGATTATGGGGAGTTTAGAGTTGTATATAATTTAATTAGAATTTTTTTAAAAAAATTATGATTTATTTGCTTAAACGAAAAATTTTAAGAAAAATAAAAAGTTGAAGCCCAAATTGCAAAAGTGTAAACTTGGAATATGTTTGTAAGGTTATGAAAGAGTTATGTTTTAAATTTGAGCAAAAACGGACTTCGATTCAATTGGTTTTGAAATTTTTACCGATTTTGTGACCAAAAGAGCATTTTTAAAGAAAACAAAGGAATTATGTTTAACTTTTGGGACTTTCGATCAAAATAGGATGTCATAATTGAATAATGCTTGAAGAATGAGTTTGGAAAGAAAATGATGCTTTCTTGGGCATTAACGGTATTATTTTGTTTAATGTATCTGTTGGAATAAAACCGACACGATTAGAAATGGACCTTGAGAGGTTACCGGACATGATTATGATATGAAAACTAGTGTAGTTGTTCATATTTGATGAGATGTGAAATAGATTGTATTTATCGAATTTTTTTGGAATTTAATTGTTTAAATATCCATTTAGAAATATCTGTTTTGGGCTATCGGTGGAGGATAGCCATGATTGTTGTAGAAATGCATGAGACTTAGGTAAATTGAACCACATTCCTCATTTGTTGCATTGGACATTGCATTACATTCATTTCATTGGAAATGTATCTGTTTTTGAGAAATGTTTGGAAATGTATTTGTTTGCGAAAAGATGAATACTTGGTGAATCTGGGTAAGGGGTGTAGAACCGTGCAATTAGGTGTCGAGCCTTCCAGTTTACTGGTAAAAATGACAGTGGTAGTGCATGAGGGCCTACTTGCAGACACTCACCTAGAGATTCACAGAGCCTGTATTCATGTAACATATATGGTTTAAAATAGAAATGGTTTTATATCTGTTGTTGCATCTCAACATTACATGCTTTATAAAAAGAGAGATAAATTGTTTTATCATGAGCATGGCATGAGCATACTCCTCTTTAGTCTTGTCATGGTCCATATGTTGTGTACTATATCTTTACTAGGCTATGGCTCACCCCATATGGGAAACCATTTTCAGTATAGGTATTATGCCCCCTCCAAGGCATTGACTTGGAAGGACTCAGAGCTGAGGCTTTATTTTTGTTTTATTATCATTTGTTGAATGTAAGCCTATATTTGCGTTGAGTTAAAACTCATTTTGTGTAACTAAGAATGTTCTTGGATAAATTTGTAAGCCTATAGGGCACTTATTATCTGTTTGGCTTTCATTTCATACTTATTGTACAATGTATGCTTGGGATTGGAACTGGGGCATTGAGATGTGAATAGCATGTATTTGGCATTTGGGATTTAATGGAAATGGATGCATGGAATAGTTAGCTATATATATGTGTTTGTCTATCAGATGGATTTTGTAGCATAAATAGATATACACTACCCAATTTTTGGGGCGTTACAATAAAAAGCAACTATGACGATAATTACACCCAAATATTAAGGCCAAGGCATGGATAATTACAACTATGGACATCAATGCCAAGTCAATGAAAGTCACCCCCAAAGTCAAGGCAATATAGACATTGGACCTAAAAGACAATTGAAATTTAAAATAAAATCATATAAGGCTTTGAACCAAGGATAAGACTAAGGAAAATAAGGCCACTCTTGGGCCAAGGTAATCCAAGGTCATCCCTAGGTCAAGGGCAAGCTAAGGCCACCCCAAGGTCAAGGCAACCAAGGCTAAAGCCAAGGCTCAACGACAAGTAGGGAATTAGGACCAAATCTAGACAAAGCCCAAGTAAACCATTGATTAATAGTGCTATGATTGACACCTATATCAACATTATCGCGTCATTGTATTTGCAGGTCTCTTAAAAAACAATGTTGGTGAAAGATTTGAAATGTAGCAAGGCAAGACAAAGTACACTCAACAGTTTGGTAACTAGTGTTGAAAACCAATCACAATGTGTCACAACCATCTTCAACTTAACCTTTGCTATCATATTTTCCAATTTAGAATTCCATAGAATATTCAATTATAAATATGTCAATAAATACACATCGATTACAATCCGGCTCCTCTAAAGCAACTTTGTAAAGTAAGCTTGTTATTGGTCCAAATCATATTCTCCACCTAGGAAACTAACATTATAATCAAACATTTTCTTTTCTTTTATTATTCTTCTTCTTCTTCTTCTTCTTCTTCTTCTTCTTCTTCTTCTTCTTCTTCTTTATTTATTTATTTTTTCTCTCTCTCTTGAATAGGTAAAATAGGAAATTGGGTATAGTTTCAAGATAAGAGAGAATGTCATATTTTTGTGTAAGGATTTACTGACCACAAAATATTGTAAATTTTCTCAACAAAATCATAACTACATCCACAAAATGTGTAACTTTTTAAAATGTTATAAATTTTGTCTAATGGATTTACTGACCACAAAGTATTGTAACATTTCTAACAAAATTCATAACTATTTCAACAAAATTTATAACTTTGAGTACAAAATATATAACTAATGTGTAACTTTTGCTCACTACAAAATATTGTAACTTTGTCACAAAATTTATAACTCTGACCAAAAAATGTATAACTTGTAAAATGACAACTTTGTGCAATGCATTTACTAACCACAAATATTGTAACATTTTTCACAAAACTCATAACTATGTCCACAAAATGTGCAATGCATTTACAAATTCCTTATATTCAAACTCCAAACTCAAACCCAATTGGTTTTTACTATATTCACATCTCAACTACTAGAAACCCCAAATAAATACTGGTATTTCAATTGGACGCTAAATGCTTAAAACCCCAGCTGTGACATTAACTCATTATCTACCAATATTATATCATTTTCCATTGGAAACACATAATCAATACTCCATTTAAATTAACAGAACTTATTTCCATTTAAAGCCTTAAAAATAAACCAACAAAAATCAGATAATATGAAAATTTGGGACCCCCAGCTATAATTAGTCCTTATTATTTGATTTTCTAGAGCATAAAATGCAAAACCCTTTCAAAGAATTGAACTTCTAGAAAAAAAAAAAAAAAAAAACCATATAAGAAAAAAAAAATTGGGATTACAAAGGAAATGATTACCACTCAACACGAACCCATAAATCAAAACAAATTAATGAGTACAAATAATGTAATATACTGAAAGACTGGACAAAGAAAAATTAAAACACATATTGAGAGAGAGAGAGAGAGAGAGAGAGAGAGAGATGAGAAGGAAGAAATACCAGTTGAGAAATTTCATTTTGCAGAGATGGTCTTGGTTTCATTGTTGAAGGTGGGTCTTGAGAAGCAGATACTTTTTTTTGAAGGTTGGTTTCATTGTTGAAGGTGGGTCTTAAAACACATATATAACATACTACTTCTTTCTCTTTCTTTTTCTTTTTTTCTTTTCAGATACCTTTTTTTTTTTTTTTTTTTTTTGGTTCATAAAATTTGTTTGGTGTTTTAGTGGGTGCCACAGTTAGGTCCCCAAAGTGAAATCATCTTCACCTGATGTTCTAGAATTATTATGAATCATTTGATCAACACACAAAATAGAGAGGAAAAATAAGCAGAGCATTTTTTTTTTCTAGAAAAATATAGAGTAAAAAAAAAACTCAGATTGGAAAAAAAAATTACAACAATTTTCAAAACTCAGATTTGAATATATCTCTTCAAAATCCATTACAAAACTTAGATTTTAATAAGATTGAAAACCCTTTACAAACCATGTGTCCAATACAAGGGAAAAAATATATAACTTCTCTTTCCAGCCCTAGAAAACACAGAAACACCAAATCAAGAAGCAAAAGGTCCAAATCTAGAGACCCATTTCGTCAAAAAACACTATAAAGAAACCCAAAATAGAGAATAAGGGAAAGTGGCAGTAGAAAGAGAGAAAAAAGAAAGCACGTACCAAATCGGCAAGTGGAAAAGATGCGGCGGTGACCAGCAAGGCTGCTAGTGGCAGCGATGACCGGCAAGGATAATAGAGGCGACGACGATGGCGATCGGCGTGGTGGAGAAGCAAGAAATGAGACAAATGTTGGTTACCAGTCTGTGAATACGATGAGATGTTTAGAGCTGTTAGGGTTTAATTTAAGGGTTTTTGTTTAGGGGATTGGGGATTTGAGATCTTGAGAAACAAAATGGGAGAGGGGATTCGGATAGAGCAGGAAAACGAAAACAAAAAGAAAAAAAGAAGAGGAGTGTTAGACTTGGATATAACAGGCACTATTGTGTCAAACCCACAGGCATGGAGGATGAACAAGTGAAGGGGTTTTGGCTCAACATCTTATGCAAAGACTATACAACTGTTGTATCTTCGAAGGCTCAAATCAATACTGGTAAGCTTTTTTTTTTCATTTTATTTATTTTAATTTCAATATTAAATTTTGGGTGTCATATATATATATATCATAAGTAGTGAGGGTTATAAATATGCGGTGTGAACACGTCGTTTGATTTGAACAAATTATTTAAAAAAATTTAAAAATATAAACTAAAAAATATGTTTGTCCAGGCCTAAAATATTTATATTTATTTTTTTATTATTTATGACAATGGGATCATACACATTATAATTGAAAAAAAAAATTAATTGAAAAAAAATTAATTGGAAAAAAATTAATTGAAAAAAAAATATTTGAAAAAAAATTAATTAAAAAAAAATTCTTAGTCAAATTTTTAAATTTCTGTTTAAAAACCAACGTAGACTCATTTTTGAGTTTACAATTTTTCCTCAAATTTAAAAACTGAGAACTATTTATAAACCAAAAAAATTATCAAACCAATTTTTATGACAATTTTGTAAATTTTTTATAAATATAAACTGAAAATTGAAAACGAAATGTTTACCAAACAGGCCCTAAACAATGAATCTGTGGCTTGTTTAGTAATTCTTTTATTTGCGACGGGAGTATTGCCATCACCGATAACCTGTATTTGCAACGGGAGAAGGTTCCCGTAGCAAAAAAAAAAAACTTGTTTGATAAAAAAAAAAAGAAAAAGAAGAGAGATGAGCAAGAGAGATAGAGGGAGATGAGAGATAGAGATGAGAGTTGAGTGAGAGAGATAGAGAAGAGAGATGAGTGAAAGAGAGAGAGAAGAGATTAACGGGAGACACAAAGAGAGAGAGAGAGAGAGAGAGAGAGAGAGAGACCCATTTCATTTTTTGACTTTTTCCTTTTTCAACAACAATGGGCTCAAAGAAAGAGATGAGTGTGATTGAGAAAAATGAACGATTGAGAGAGAAGAGAGATGAGTGAAAGAGAGAGACAGAGAGAAAGAAAGAAAAAAAAAGGGAGAGAAAAACAAGATGAGCAAGAGATAGAGAGAGAGAGAGAGAGAGAGAGAGAGGGCCAGAGAGAAAAGTGATGAGTGAAAGAGAGAGAGAGAGAGAGAGAAAAGAGAGAAAGATAAACAAGATGAGCGAGAGAGAGAGAAAGAGAAAGAGAGAGAGAGAGAGTTGGCAAAAAGAGATGAACAAGAGATATAGAGAGAGACATAGAGAGAGAGAGAAGAAAGATGAGCAAGAGAGATAGAGAGTGCAGAGAGATGAGAGAGCCAGAGAGAAAAGTGATAAGTGTGTGTGTGTGTGTGTGAGAGAGAGAGAGAGAGAGAGAGAAGAGATATAAGCGAGAGACAGAGAGAGAGGGAGAGAGAGAGGGGGGGCCATTTCATTTTTGACTTTTTTCTTTTTCGACAAGTGATTAAGAGAAATGAGAGATGAGCGATTGAAAGAAATGAGAGAGAGAGAGCGAGAGAGAGAGAGAAAGAGAAAAAAAAGAGATTGATAAATCGAGAGGGAGATCGGTAAATCGAGAAGATTGGAAGGAGAGAGTGAGCAATGTAAGCATAGTGTGGGGGAGAGAGAGAGAGAGAGAGAGAGAGAGAGAGACAGGAAGATGAAAAAATGGATGAAACACTACAAAAATTTTAGTTTTTTGCCACGGCAAAATGCTGTCACTAATACTTCCAATGCAGTCTCATCAAAACAGTCCTTTTTTTTTTTTTTTTTGCAACGGCACCTATAACCGTCTCAAAAAACTCTCTTATTTGTGACTGCAGTTCATGCCATCGCAAAAAATAGCTTTATTTGTGACAACATAGGTTACCGTTGCAAAAAATGCGCAGTGTTTGCGATGGCAGTTGTTACCGTTGCAAAAAAGTTATTTTTTTGTGACAGAAAGGGGTGCTGTTGCTAAAAACCCATTTATTGGCGACGGCAAGCGGTGTCGTTGCAAAAAATCACTTTTTGCTACAATAAGGATGCCGTCGCAAATGCTTCCATGTTATAAAACCCCTTTTCTTGTAGTGACAACTCTTATTCCCACTTATTATATATATATATAATAAAATAAATGTTAGCATTTATCTGATTCAAGTTTGCTTTTAAAAAATAAAATAATTTGATTTGTATTTAACAAAATGTGATGTTAAATATCTTTAGCTCCTTATCTCTATCCCAAAGTTAAATTTGAATTTAAATACAAAATGTAAAGTTTCCATATAAATTTGAACATTCACCAACAAAACCCAACATTGGAAACAAACCAGAACAACATCTATTTGTTTTTTTTTTTTTTTTCCTTAATGCAGTCGTGATTATGAAAATTCCTTTAAAGTATTAGTTTTTATATCTCCTAACTCCAACTGTTTATTTGTTTTTCCTCTCTAGGGAAGATTGTATAATACATATAGCTTTACAAGTAATCCCTCAAGGCCCATCATTTTTTTACTTGAAATCTATTTGGAGCCGTAAAACTTCCGTGAAATTTTTTTCATCTTTATTCTATTGATAAAACTTCCATGCAATTTTTCATAACCATATGGGTATTTATTCGTTGCCTAAAAAAATGTAGTGTGCTCTAAAAAAAATTAAAATAATTATTCTTGAACTTTTATAATTTTAATATTTTTCTCTTCTACTTAGCAATCCTCTTTTATTGCCTTCATGTTTTTTTTTTTTCATTTTTAATTGTTAAATTAATTTTTCAATGGAAATTAATTTCATAGCCTATAGATAGGATCAAAATTTCAAAGTTAAAATTTTATTTAATTTATTCTATTTTCTCATGTTTATCTTTAAATTTGAACTTAAATTTTTATTTTCTTCAGAACTCCCTATCTCTTGGAGTTTGTCATCTATTTGAACTTGATTGTTGTAGATTATCATATATTTCAACTTAATCTTTTCAAAGTTTATCTTCAACTTGAACTTTATTTATCTTTAAAAATCATCAATTATATCTATATAAATTTTAAATATGATATAATTCCAAGAATATCTTTTGTCTAAGCTTAATCTTTTCAATATAAAAACAAGTGCTTGAAAAAAGAACCATAAACATGAGATTGAAAACGAAAAAAAAAAAAATCACAATCATTATTGAGCCATTTTCGGCTCTCCTTCACGATACCTAAAAAATTTTGCATTAAATTTCAAGTCACAAGTGATTTTTTTTTCTTTCAATTGTATCAACTTTACATTTGAAATGTGTACCTACATGAGTTTTTGCTTTTGTGGGAAAGGGAGTTTATGTAAATGAATATTATTATTTTATTTTTCTGTAAATTTTATTTGTGTTTTTTGTTTCTTTTTCTTTTTTCTACAATCTGTATCTTTTTATTTATTTCTTTTTTGGCTAATAATGTATCATTTAATAGAGATTTCATTCTACTTTTGAAGTGCTACTATTATTAATTTGTGACTCTTTCACTTATTGACTATTTGTGTTTAATTTTTTTGGATGCAGATGTTATATTGGAAGCGAAGAGATCATCAAAATTTATTTGGATATGGATTTAGGTTTTCAATTTAATCATCAATTATATTTGGTTGTTGATTGTCATGTTGAAATAACTTATGATTAAATTAATTTTCAGAAACTCATTTCTTTTGAGACCTAAACCACAAATTTTTTCTTTTTTTAAATATCTTTTTATGCAGATTCAGAGTTTAAGCAAATGCAAGCGATCTCATATTTAAAATGTTAGGTTTTTTTTTGAATAATTTAAATATTTCTAGTCTTTATGTTTTTCAGTTCAATTTTAATGCATTTTCAAACCTATTTATGTTTGGGTAAAGCACCATTACATCTCAAATTTGGAAATGTTAAGCCATTTAGTCCTATGTTTTTTTTTAAAGACTGATAGGTCCTATTTCAATGTTAAAGACTTTATAGCCCAAGATTTATGCATGTAAGTCTGAAATAATGAGGGTAAATATGGTTTTGTGTTGATGTTAAAATTACTAAAGTGTCCAACAACGAAAAGTAGTGTTCTGTTGTTGTCCTTCCTGCGTGATTGGAACTATGACGGTAAAGATGGAAGGCTTTGGAGTTGGATTTCGATGTTGCAGCGATTCAATAACGTGATTTCTGGGTTTCATGTTCAATTTGGTAATGTTGATGTTAATCCCCCAAATTAACATTAGCGTACCTCCCAAAACCCCCTTTATAGTAATACTTTGCGGTGTTCGTGACGTTGAGTGTGATAACCATTTTGTCCATGTATTAGCAGTGAATACGACATCTACACAATATCGACGCTGGAAATTGTTGCAGGAACACATGGCGACAAGTGTGTAGTATATAGTTTTCTGATGTATGTATTGGTTTTTGGGGTATGGATTGGTGAAAATGTACGTGGTAGTGTTAATGTGTTGGTGTTTTTTTTTATTGGGTTGCTGATGTATATATGTAGACACTCCATTTTTTACCGCCCTTAAGACTTGGGCGCCACTAATTGTTTACTCGGTGTTAAAGTTGTGCAGTGCAAAGGTTCAATTTCTTTGGCAAGAGGAGAGTCAAATCCCAACCTTACACCCCGTTTTGGACCAAAATGATTTTGACCAAAAGATTTTATACTTTGAAACCCTCTCGTTCAAAATATTTTTGAAAAATGATTCTACGATGTTCCGAGGCTCGCATTTCGTTAAATGTTGCGCTTTTTGGTAAACCGATCAAGGACAAAGTGGAAAGGAATGAAAGAGAGATAAACTCTTTGGAAAAATCTTCAAAACACCTTATATAGGGGTTTAAGGTTGAAGAAAATGAGAGAGGAGAGAAGAAAACTAGTTAAGAAGAAGTTCGGCATGAATCCAGGTAAGATCGAAACTGAGCGGCTTCACTAAAAGAGACATAACTTTTTTCACACTTGGAATTTTGAAGTGAAGCTGCCACCATTGGAAATCTTACTTCTGGGGCTTCAATTTGGACATAAGAATGACTTGAAAAGGAGTCCAGATAAAGGAGTTATGTCTGTTTGAAGTTGGACTTGGAGAGCAAATTTTCTCTGCCGGCCACTGGTGAAGGGTGCCGGCCATGGATGGTGTAGTGCCGGCCATAAATGGTCCTTGCCGGCTAGAAATGGTGTAGTGCCGGCCATCAATGATCCTATGCTAGCCAACAATGGAAAAACTCTTTTTTTTTTGCAGATATTTACCTCCAGTTGTTCCCATATTGCTCCAGCTGTCCTATAATCAGATATTTTGACCTGAGGCTTGTATATGGCTATATATGGAGGCCATATCTCACATTTTGGAAGGTTAAAAAGTTTGGGAGCTTCTCACACTAAAAGCCCTCTATCTCTAGAAAATTAAGGAGCTAAAATCTCTGCCTCTCTCTCTTACCCTTTTGTGCATAGAAGCAGAGAAACATGCCTAGTTTGCCTATGCATCCTTGATCAAAGTTTCCTATCTTTGTGAGGAGGTTTCTTGAAGCTTACTTGGAGTCTTGTTTGAGCTCTAAAAGGAGGATTGAGCTTGGTTTGGTGCCTCTTTTGTGCCTAGTGTGTGCTTTGCTTCAAAGGTATACAACTTGCCCCATTTAAGCTTGTCTTGCACACTTGTTTTTCCACCTTTGCAAACTATTTTTGAGCTGGATTTCAACTGAAAAAACCTCTGTTTTTCAGTCCCAAAAATGGTGGTTTAGGCCTATTTTGTGTTAGGGGGTTGTTACTCCCTTTTGTTCCTTAGCTTGTATAGCTTTTTGTGCCATCTTTCAAGGCTTTCAAACCAAACTTTTTGGCCCTTTTTACCACTAAAACTCAGAGGTTTTTCACTGACAAAAACCATGTTTTGAAGTCCAAAATAGGAGGGAGTGGTCCCCTCTCCTCTTGTCTTACTTTCATGTATTGATGGCCTACCAAATGAGCATGTATTTCTCCATTCTTGAGGCTTTGTTCAAGCATGTTTTTGTGACTTTTTGGACCTTCCATAACTCTGTTTTTGGCTGGTTCGGTCATTGGTTGCTTGCATCTTACACTTGTAGTGTAATCCTACTTGTTAGCCTAGTGTACATGATGGTTTAGCCTATTAATCTAGCATGTATTAGCTCTAATCCAGCATGTTTTTGGCCATTATTTAACATGCTTTAACTCTGATTTTGGTTGGTTGGGTCACATATTGCTTGATTTTTGTACTTGTAGTGCAATCATGCTTGCTAGCCTAATGTACTTGATGTTTTAGCCTATTGTTTTAACATGTGTTAGCTTGGTTCCAGCACATTTTTGTCAATGATTTAACATTCTTTAGGTCTGATTTGAGTGGTTTAGGTCATATGAGGCTTGTTTTGTATGGCTATAGCATGATAGGCTTTAATAGCTTTGTGTTTTGAGTCCTCTAGCATGCTTTGCTTGGGTTGTTTGCATGATTTGGCATCATTTGATATGTGATTTCAGAGCATGTTTCACTGTCATACTCTCATATGTATCACTCTTTCAATGCTTTTGACAAGTTGAGCCTCATGCCTTGTTTGTGAGCCAATATATGAGCATATTTTTCTTGCCATCTATGCTACGAGTCTAGCATATTTTTGCTACTATTTTGACCTGCCTTAGGTCTATTTTGAATGGTTAAGGTCATTTGAGCATTGCTTAGTATGGTCGTAGTGTAAATAGCCTTGACTAGCTTTAAGTTTTGAGGCCTTTAACATGTTGTGTATGTGATGGTTGCATGTTTTGGCATCATTTAGTATGAAATTTCAATGTATATGGTGTTATCACACCCTCATATACTTCTGCTCTTGAGTGTTGTGTATCATGCCTTGCTTATGGACCAACTTGCATGCATGCTTGTCTAGTCTTTTGAGCTCCAATTCCAGCATGTTTAGGCCACTATCTTGGCATGGTTTAGCTTTGTTCACGGCTGGTTTAGACATTTGAGATTGATAATGCATGCCTCTTATGTGATGCTCTTCACTAGCCTTAATGTTTTTGGGCCCTTAACATGTCTTGCATGCATTACATACATGATAGAGTCTTGTGCATGCCACTTTAACATTGAAATATCGGCCATTGCTCCCATTAGAGGACAAGCACATTGGACTTAATCGATTAATGGACTAATTGGTAAGCTAAAATGTGTAAACAAGAACCAAATCAAGTAAACACATGCAAGATAAGCATGTTATGTGTTTGCATTGCATTGTGTTCAATCGGACGTTATATTGAACACAAGGTGAATTGGTCCATTTCATACTCAAAGTGATGAAATGAGCCAATTCCCTTTGTCTCCATTGCCTTTGATTTTCCATGATAAGGTAGTGGTCCTAGAGTCTTGTTTGTCTTGCATTTATTGAAATGTGTGCAAGTTGGATCTTTGGCCATCATGAATTGCATGCTTGATTGATGGTCTTGGATCCAATGATGCCTCTCTCTTGATATTTTGAGATGATATGGAGGGGCATAGTACATACATGTCCTTGGGAGAACATCCATTTTCCTCTATGTTGTGCTCTATTGCAGTTTAGTGTCACAGCACACCAGTGGCCGGCACCTCTTCACTGATGGCCGGCACCCCCTCATCCTTGGCCGGCAGTGGTCCATCTTTGGCCGGCAGGTGGCCGGCAGTAGCTCCTCACGGCCAACAGGCCACTAGTGTACTCTCCAGCCTTGATTTGGTAAGATCCAGTAGCAAGTTCTCAAGGACACCCTGCAAATAGGGCCTCTAAAGAGCAAACCGGAAGGCTTTTCGGGGCAAGAAACCGAATGCGAGCATGCATCTTTAACTTCTTCAAACAAGAGCTGAAGTGGTTTAGTTTGGTGTTTCACTTGTTAGTTAGCATCTCAATTTGTAATTTAATTAATTCGTTAATTAATTAAGTGTTGTAATAATTAAGTAGCTTAGTTTAGCTATTTCTTTATTGATTTGTAATAATTAGTCTAATTAGCTTAATTAGATTAGTTAGTTTGGCTTAGCTTAGATTATCTTAGCTTTCATTCGGACCCTCCGTCGAAAGGGCACACTGTTGTAATAAGGGTGCGTGTGTGTGTGCATGTCTTCCAACCCCATCTCTTTCTCCCTTTTACTTATCAGCTTTTGATGGTTAGTTTAGGGCATATTTCAATTAGCATATCTTATGCTTGCATGCATGCATCATTCATTTGTCTTGCATGCACGAGGCTCGGCGCATCATTCAAACTGTATCGTATTTCAATACCTATTTGAATACGTGTTCAACAGCATGTTATCAAATCAAATCATATGTCATGATTAGATAGTCGAGCCTATTAGTTGCATTTTGCATGTGTTGCATTGGGCATTGCTTAACATAGCTAGGATCATGCACTGATTTCTAACTAGTTTTCTGTTTTGGCTCGGAGTACATTGTGAGTGTTTACACTTTAGCATCTTGCATGAGTGTAAGTGTTGCCATGTATAGCATGCTTGCCATGAGGCTATTTGCTTAAATGATAAATTGCATGAATGCCGGTGGATGAAGGCTTCATTGCTTGAATTGGAACAATTCATCAAAATGTGAGTTTTAAGTCCACTTTACAAAGTGGCAAATCATGTTTTAAGCCCACCTGAGGGTGGCAAATCCGCGCTTTAGCCTACTTGAGGGTAGCAATTCCAAACCATTTTTGAAAACAAACATGAGATGTTTTGTTCCAAATTGAGTGATTTAGTCTATACTTGTATGTTGTGCGCATCAAGTAGTAAAGTTAGATAATAATCGGAACAAGAACACATGTATTTTTGAAACAACATATCATGCTTAGTAGAGGCCGATCCTTTGATCGGCGAGCGGGGGTGCTCATTTCAGGACCTTCCCCTCTCGTACCCAAGTTCCTGAGCCAAGGCAACTTTGGTGATAACGGACACGTGGCCTTTGGCACGAGTCAGGGTTTCCTAAATTTCCTAAAACAAAATATTTAGGTGGCGACTCTGTAATCTGGCAAAGCAGTCCATGTTTGGCGCTTTTTGATTCAAAATTGATTTTTCAAAACCAATTGCCGGATTTGGACTCTTTGGTGATTTATCAGTCTTATATTGCACTTTGTAAGATTAGATTCAAAACCGTAACAGGAGTCTGAACTGTAGCAGCTAAGAACCCAATTCGCGCCCTCTCCGAAAAGGGGGGCACACGAAGCGAGTTCGGGGCGGTCTATAATATATTGGTTTGAAGGTTGTGTTGTTGTGTATTGCATTCCATTTTGTGATGTCGTCTATGGGTAACACATACTCATCTGTTGCTGGTTGGAGAAACACGTAATGTAACAAGAGTTGAAGATTCTTTGTATGACTATGGGAGTTTTTTTTGTCTTTGTGATAGTGTTCATAGGTGTAGTTAGCCAAATTAGGTATGTTAGGTATATGTTGATTGGTGTGTGAGTGTGCACATTCAATGTGATGTTTGTATTCTTTTGCGTGTGTGACTTTAATGGGTAAAACACAACATTCCAATTTTGTTGGTACAACCGTTGACGTAATTATGTTGTTAATATTGTGATTTGCATTCCCATTTTGTATGTGTGTTTTGAATGTGATCGTGGTATGAAAGCGGGGTGCATGGGGAGGGGGTGATAGTGGCATATTTTGATGTTGCCGAAATTGCGTATGTGTAATTGCAATGTTGTATTAGTCATGTGACATGTAGGCAACAATCATTGGATGGGTGACAAAATTATTTGCCTTAGGCATGTAGAATATTAGTGCAGTTAGTTGAGTTGAACGTTTGAAAGTAGCGTATGTATGTTGTACAGTTGGTGGGTGTCCCGTTGTTGCAGTGTACAATATCCATGCAATGTGATTACAACTGTATAATGTTTGATTTATGAAAAATATTTTGTAATAACATTTGCACAATGTAGCTATTAGTAAACATTGGCAGTAACATTGTAGCACATATGGAACACTCATGACCCACTAACACATGACACCACAAAAATGGAATTAGTGTTCATGTATTTAGTGGGTTTTGCAATAACATTTACACCACGTATGTTCGTGTATTTAGTGGGTCTTGTTTGGGTGGTGATGTTAATGTGTTGGTATTTTTTTTAATTGTCCAGTTCTCTGTTAATCTGAAGTGTACACTACATTCATGTTTGGCTGTGTGGAATTACATTCACATCCATGTTGGGAAGTATCCCACATGTAGTGTGGTATGAAATGGCAACAACATCAATCCCAAAAATCACTCTACGCAACTCGAACAATAAAAATTAGACACATAACATCATACCTTAATGAACCCATCCAAACATCAGTCACAAAATCAAACCAAAAAAAGAAAGAAAAACAACCAACAACAATACCACGATTCCACATCAGCCCCCTCCCCCTCCCCCTCCCCCGACACACACACACACATACACACACATCAAATGGCTAAACATCACTAACCCCACAAATCACTCCACGCAATCCTCCACAAAAATTTGAAAAATTAACACCATACCATAACTAACCCACCCAAACATTAGGAAAAAATCACAACTAAAATCACACTCAAGAGTAAACAAATAAACTCCACAATATACCATAAATAAAAGGAGTAATTGGTTTGAAAGAAAATTTCTAGAACTAAATGAAGCAGCATTTTCCCAAATGGGATTTTGGGTAATTTTTTCTTTTAGTGAATCAATATAAAATTAAAAAGGGGGGGGGGGGGGGGGGAACAAATAGCATGTAAAATTTTTTAACCATTAACTGAATATAATAGAAATTAAAATTAAATCTATTTTATTTTATTTTAATTCATTATACTGTGTGGGATAATTAATATAATATCTCTTATTGATTGGGAAAAAAATGAAAAAAATAGCATTCTTTTATTTAATGTTAGTCATTTTGATTAATTATAATTTTAGTATGCTTTTGTTACTCTACTTTTGGTTGTCTTAACTAACTCTTATTATCTATTTGTTATGTGATGATTTACATAATTTATGATAGTTTTCTAAAATTTTCCATGTTAGTCATTTTGATTAATTATAATTTTAGCATGCTTTTGTTACTCCACTTTTGGTTGTCTTAACTAACTCTTATTATCTATTTGTTATGTGATAATTTACATAATTTATGATAGTTTTCTAAAAAAATTTCATGTTGTGAGGCATTAAAAATTTTGAATGATGTATAGTAAGGTTTATATACACAAATTAAATAAAAATATTTTATTCATATTAGAAAATACAACTAAATAGCATAATTTTATTTTATTTTATTATGTTCACTTGGTAAAATCTCGTGCATTGCACGGGTGACTACTAGCTAGTCATAATACTATTGTCATGATCCCTAAGGTTTCTGACAATTAAACTAAACTTATTCATTATCAATATAATGTTAACTTTAAATGCACTAAATTTAATTTATTTTATTAAATATCTGCATGCACCAATTAATGTACACACTAGTATATCAATTAATGTTATGTCATTATTACTAATCTCACCTATTATACAAATTACAAATACCTAAAACCTCTAAAATTATGCTACATCGTCTGTTACTATACTAGTTAGTACGTTAATTGGTACATATAATATTATTCATTACATATATATAAATTATTATTTATTTTTCATAACTTTTTCAAAATATAAATGTAATTTATTGACTCTATTTTTCTCTACAACAAGTTTTTGAACTTTTATAAATGAAAAATAAAATAAAAATTCAATCATTAATGAAGGTGAGAAATTAATTTTAAAATTTAATAACATAAAAATAGTTTAAATGAGATAAATAAAAATGGAGAAATAGATTTTGAGTGTCATATATAGCAAATTAATTGAGTATTTTATTATTCTCAAATAATTTCTACATTCCAGTAAGGATTAAATTTAATTTTAGGTATAAGAAATGACAAATTATTTGAATTGTTTATTATTCTCAAATGATTTCTTGATCATTCATTCCCTCTTAACTAATTTTAGTTTATTGTGAGGTGATTAGATTTTTTTTTTTTTTTTACTTCTATATTTATTTTTAAATTTTTTTAATAATGTAAAAAATATTAACTTGCATTTTTTTAAAATATGTATTGATTACAAATTTAATGACTTAAAAATAAAAATTGAAATTTGAGAATAATATATGATTGAGAAAATACAAAATAATCATTTTTTTAACATATGAATAAATAAATAATGCAAATTGCCAGGGAAAAATAAATCTATTTATTTCAAGTTTAAAAAAAAATTAAATAATAAATGCATTACTTAAAATGATAAATTTTACGTTATTTATGTAGATAAATCTTATATTAAATAGATTTTTCTCTTTAATTATTTTATCAATGAAAATTAATTTTTTTTATTAAATGATTTAATAATATTGTTAACAATTTAAGGATTTTATTTAATATTGGATGAAATTTAAGAATTGTATTAAATAATGCTAAAATATGTATAGATTTTTGATAATATATATATATATATATATATGCAAAACCTTAGGGGAGGTGAGTGAATTTTTCATTTTAATAGATAAGGTAACTAATAGGCAATATCGTAATGTTTGATATTATAACCTATGATGTTGTTGTCTGTCTACAGAGGTTGAGTGGCAATATTGTTGTTTTCTATTTTTGATCTTTTGCTTTGATTTCCACCTCCAGTTCTATTTTTTTGTTTGGCTGTGGCTAAATTGCTGGTGGCCTTTAGTGTCAAATTTGCAATGCTGGTGTCTGCCTGCTGAGGCTGACCTGAGGATACTCTACTACTTTCCTCGGTTTGTTCTGTTGTTGTCTTCTTGTTATGCTTTCAGCTGCTGATTTTGAGTTTCTCCTGTCTCTTTGGTTAGTTGCTCACCAACTTTAGGGGTGTTAGCAAATGATAAGATGGGTTTCTTGGTGCCAACATAGTTGAGATGATTTAGCTCATCGTGATGCTTTTGCACTTCCCTCTCTTCATTGATGTTTGTAGTTTTTGTATCTTGTACTTTGCTTTTACATCAATAAATTTTCTTTCTTTGCCGATAAAAAAAAATTAAAAAAAAAAAAAAACTATGATATCAGCAAATTTTGTTAAATATCCTAATAGAGAATACTAATAAGGGAATCTTAATAATATTTTCGAAAGTAAGAGAGATTAGTGTTATTATCAAAATTACATAAAAAATTCTTATAATTGTCGAAAATCTACCCTATTTATTATAATTGTCCTTTTCACCCTAAAAGTTATATGTGGACTTATGACCAAATCTCACATGATATATGTGGGGATATATTTTCTGAGTACCAACACGTGGCCAAGGTGACACCGACGTGTCAGCCGAGGTGCCACGTGTCCTAGTCATGACGCCGAAGTTATCTCGGCAACGTCGAGGTTATCTCCGAAGATATCGGAATCCGAGATAAGCGGATAAGGCACAAGAGTCCTAGAATGATGAGGGGACTCAGCTTGGATAAAGATAAAGCTCTTAGGGAGTTTATCTCTATCTATTGAAGAGTCATGGATAAAGCACTGAGCTAAAGTCCATTGAAACTAGGCTTCTGTTTGGACAAGGATTGAGTTAACTATAAAAGAAAGGTACCCCCGATGGGTCTAAGGTACGGAATTTATACTCAGAACAGTGAGTTTAGCACTATTAATTATCTTTGAGAGATATACTGACTTGATCGTCGGAGTGCCCCCAGGTGGACGAACCACTGCCGTAATCTTCTCTTTCTGCTATAGGTTAGCCAGGTGCCACCTATTCTACCGGTGCTCTCCAGCTAGGTACTAAGTTGGCAGTGTGGTCAGAAATTCACTCACACAATTTGGCGCCGTCTGTGGGAAAGAAAGAAGAATAGATGGCCAACGATGGACAGAGGGAGAAGGTTGGGGATGACACTCCTAATAGGAGTGGGAGACCTGCTGACGTTGACGTCGAGAAGGACAATTGCAACGAAGACCAGAATTACGGAGTGAAAGACATCGGCCAGGAAGGCGACATACCAAAGCAAACAGACCAAAGCAGGTACTATAACGAAGATAACCTCCAGGTATGGAAGGACAGATGCCTATGGAGGGACGAAGAGGTTAAAGAGATGGCGAACAAGTTGGCGGACCTACAATCGGTCGTCAACTTCATGATGCAGAACAACGTAATGCAGCCACCATTTCCGCTGCAGGACACGCCGATTCCAGTGGCTAATGCCCAGAAGGGAGGACAGAAAACTATCCCTATAGCCCCCCAGCACCCCAGAAGCGAAAGACATTCTCACCAGCCTTCAAGGGAGGTCGGGCATGGAGAGCCAGGAAGGGAAGAATCTTGAAGGACACAAAGCACCAAGGAGAGAGACCCCAGAGAACATCGGCATGTTCAAAGGCAGGAATTGTGCTTCGATGAGACCATTGGAGAAAGGTCAAAAAGGGCTCACAACGAAGCTGAAAGTAGTGCACCTAAAACACTGAAATCAGCAGATAGCCGAGCTCCTGGGCGGACCAAAGAGGACTTAAGAGATTACCTCAAGAGGAAGCAAGATCATACCGAGGTAACCTCAACTATTAAGCCGAGAACACCATTCTAGGTAGAGCTAGACAAAGTTGAGGTCCGGAAGAGATTCAGTATGCCGAGGTTCCAGATATACAATGGGAAGTTGGACCCCAACTTTTACGTCGGATTATACCTGAACACGATGGCGTTGTACACTGGGAACGAGTCGTTGCTCTGCAAGGTGTTCCCCTCATCATTCGGGGAGATTGCATCGGATTGGTTTCACAAACTGCCGAAAGGAAGTGTGAAGACCTGGGAATGCCTGGCCGAGATGTTCGTGGCCAGGTTCGTGACAAACAAACTACAGCCCTTGAGGGTAGACGCTCGAATGGCTCTGAAGATTGGCGAGGATGAAAGCCTGAGGGCCTATGCCAAGAGGTATTATGAGGTGTTCAACCGAATACCAGAATGCAACCAAGAAGTGGCCGTCGTGTCATTTAAAAATGGCCTGAAAGATGGCTGCCTACTCCGAAAATCACTGGCAAAGACATTGCCAAAAAGCATAGAAGAGCTCATGGCCAAAATCGAGAAATATGCCAGAGCCGAGGAAGACACGCCAGGAACAACGGCGATAAAGCAAGAAAAAGGAAACAGCTCGCCGAAGCAAGGCCGAGGTAACAACAGAACCAACAAGCAAGAGGTAGGACTAAGGGCTACATAGGCAGTCACAACTGTGTTCCGGATACCCATTCACAAAGTCCTGGATAAAATCCAAACCCAACCCTATTTCAGAACACCAACAAGGGTACCAGGAGAGTTTATGGGACGAAGCCTTGGTAAGCATTATGCTTACCATAACGAAGATGGGCATATGACCCAGGGTTGCAGAGCCCTGAAGGCACACCTGGAAGACCTGGTAAGGCAAGGCCACTTGAGGGACCTCGTAGATGAGGCCAGACAAGGGAAGAGCAGGAAAAACTGCCACAGGCGCCGGCAGCTCCACCTTCCCCAGCACAGCAGCCACAGGTAGGAGGACCTCGGGTAATTAATGTAATTCACTCAAAGGTCAACGAAAACGAAATACGGGGGGAAACCCAGAAGGTGAGGCACTTGCAACATGTGTACCAAGTTGGGGAGAAGAGACATCGAGCAGAGGAGTGCCAGGGACCGGTAGTGTCCTTTACTGAAGCTGACCTTGAGATGGTACAACATCCGCACAACGATGCCTTGGTGGTATCCCTCCAGGTTGGGGAGTGCCAAGTGAAACATATCTTAATTGACCAAGGCAGCTCTTGTGACATCATGTGTGTTAGATGTTACAAGGAGCTGGGCCTTCACCCTGATGATATGGAGCAATCCAACGGCCCGATGGTCGGGTTCAATGGAATGCCGACATAGCCACTGGGCGCAACAAGCTTGGAGGTGCAGGCTGGCCCCAAGAAGATAAAGACAGAATTCACTGTGATCGACACGCCCTCCCCTTACAATATTATCTTGGGAAGGCCATGGTTGCATGCAATGCGGGCTGTTCCCTCAACATTGCATCAGCTACTGCGGTTCCCAACAGAGCATGGGATAGAAGAAGTCAGAGGGGATCAGCTGCAGGCAAAGAACTGTTCCATGGCAGCAATGAAATCCACCTGCAGCATACGAGAACCAGAGAAGGCAGAGATCGAAGACGAGGATGTAGAGGTCCTAGAGGATATCGGCAAAGAGCCAGCCGAGAAGAGTAAAGAAGCACTGAAGAAAATCCCCATCCAGGAGGAGGATGAAGAATGCTTCTTTCTTCTCAGCTCGGGCTTAGCCAAAGAAGAGGAAAAAGAGTTGGAGGCGTTCCTGAGAGCAAATATTGAGGTGTTTGTTTGGACACCTTATGAAATGCCTGGCATTGACCCCAAGGTCACTTGCCATAAACTGAACGTTGACAGGTCGGCCAAACCTGTAATTCAACGAGCAAGAAGACCGACGTTGATGCACGTCGAAGCAGTGGAAGAGGAAGTAGACAGACTTCTGGAGGCCAGGGCCATTCGAGAGGTAAATTACCCGACATGGCTATCAAATACAGTGGTGGTAAAGAAAAAGAATGGTAAATGGAGAGTCTGCGTGGACTTTACTAGCCTGAACAAGAGCTGTCCCAAAGACAGCTTTCCTCTACCCAAGATTGACCAACTGGTAGACGCCACTTCAAGGCATGGAAGGATGAGTTTACTGGATGCTTACAGGGGGTACCATCAGATAGCCATGTACCCCCAGATGAAGAGAAGACTGCGTTTATCACTCCCAAAGGGCTGTACTGCTACAGAGTGATGCCTTTTGGGTTGAAAAATGCAAGAGCAACTTACCAACGACTGGTAACCAAGATGTTCAAACACCTGATTGGCGGAACGGTGGAAGTTTACATCGATGACATGGTCGTGAAGACCAAGGAACCTGAAGGTCATCTGGCCGACCTGAAAGCAGTCTTTGACATCCTTAAAACATATCAGCTCCGACTCAATGCATCGAAGTGTGCATTTGCAGTGGGATCTGGAAAGTTTTTGGGATAGTTTTTGGGATACCTGGTGACTAGAAGGGGCATTGAGGCCAGCCCAGATCAGATTAAGGCCATCCTAGAATTGAAGAGCCCGACGTCGGCAAAACAGGTACAAATGTTGACTGGAAGGGCCGCAGCCCTGAATAGGTTCATAAGCAGAAGCTCAGACAAATGCAAACCTTTCTTTAACTTAGTGAAAAAAGCCACAGACTTCTTATGGACCGAGGAGTGCGAAGCCACCTTGGCCAACTTGAAGAAGTATTTAACCACGGCTCCAGTTCTCTCAAATCCAAAACCTGGAGAGGAGTTGTTTTTGTACTTAGCACTTTCAGAACACGCAGTAAGTGCGGTGGTAATCCGAGAAGAAAAAGGGGAGCAAAGGGCAGTTTACTATGTAAGCAAAACCCTGGCCGATGCAGAAACGAGGTATCTACCCTTAGAGAAATTGACACTGGCTTTAGTAATGGCTTCAAAGAAGCTGAACCATTACTTCCAAGCTCATAAAATTGTGGTGCTAACTGAACACCCCTTGAAGTCCTTACTGCAACAAGGAGACCTGACAGGAAGAATAGCCAGATGGGCAGTCGCCTTGGGCCAATATGACCTGGAGTACAGACCCAGAACAGCAATCAAAGGCTAAGTTTTGGCCGACTTCGTGGCGGAGTTCACACCAGAATCCATCAAACATCGGGCTCCGTTGAGCCAAGGTGAACGATGTCCAAACAAGCAAGGAGGAGCCCAGCCAAAGGTGAAAGAACAAAGGAAAGAAGAAAAGCTCAGACCCTTCAGCATTTTCATCGGTGACTCCTTTCGACTGTTTGTTGATAGGAGTTCAAACCGACAAGGAGCAGGGGTAGGAGTAGTACTGATATCCCCAGATGGGCAAGTACTAGAACAATCGATTCGTTTGGGGTTCAAGGCCTTAAACAATGAAGCAGAGTATGAAGCACTCATTGCAGGATAGAAACTGGCACCAGCAGTACAAGCAGATGAGGTAATAGTCTTTTGTGACTCACAACTTATAGTCAACCAAACAACGGGGGAGTTTGCAGCCCGAGATGAAAGGATGTCGGCCTACGCAAAGAAGGTCATCAGGTTGGCAGCCTTGTTTCAGAACTGCTGACTACTTCAGGTGAGCCGAGATGATAGCAGTCACGCCGATGCATTGACCAACCTAGCTAGTGCAGTACAACCTAGAAAAGTAAGGACAATAATGGTTGACTATTTGTCGGGCCCGAGCATCGAACCACTGACCACAGAGCGTGAAGCAATGTGTGTGGACATGGGACCAAGCTGGATGGATGCAATAGCAGCATTCCTAAAAGAAGGAAAATTGCCAGATGATCACAAAGAGGCACACAAGATCAGATTGAAGTTGGCAAGGTTTAGTCTAACAGCAGAGGGACATCTCTACAGAAGATCCTTCACTAGACCCCTTTTGAGGTGTGTACATCCTTTACAAGTTGAAGATTTTTTATATGAAATTCATGAAGGAATATGTGGAAGCCACGTTGGGGGCATATCACTTGCCCATAGGGCCATTAGCCAGGGGTATTGGTGGCCCTACATGCAGAAAGATGCAGAAGCCTATGTGAAGAAGTGTGAAAAGTGCCAAAGGTTTACACCTCTGATACACCAACCAGCAGCAGACCTGAACCCAGTATCCAGTCCTTGGCTGTTTGCCCAATGGGGCATGGATCTTGTTGGATAACTCCCCCAAGCAACTGGACAAAGGAAGTACCTGTTGGTGGCAATAGATTACTTCACCAAGTGGATAGAAGCTAAACTCCTTGCCAAGATTCGAGATGTGGATGTGAAGAGCTTCATATGGAAGAACATCATCACCCGATTTGGGATTCCAAAAGCAATAGTTGCAGACAATGGAACGCAATTTGACAGTAAGCTAATCAAGAGCTTCTGTGCAAAGTTCAAAATCAAGAACTACTTTTCAACCCCAAGCTTTCCCTAAAGCAATGGACAAGCAGAAGCATCCAACAAAGTGATCTTGGATGGGATAAAGAAGAGGCTCCAAGCAGCAAAAGGAAAGTAGGTGGATGAATTGCCCAATGTACTCTGGGCATATCGGACTACGCCGAGAAGATCAAAGGGGAATCCCCCTTTGCCATGGCTTATGGCACAGAAGCCGTCATTCCACTGGAGGTCGACATCCCAGGGATCAGAACCCAGGGAGTAGAAAACGGGACTAACGATATACTCTTAGCCCGAGATCTGGATCTTCTAGAAGAAAGAAGAGAGAGAGAGCTGCAATTCAGCTCGCAGCATACCAGCAGCAACTCGCCAGAGCTTATAACAAGAAGGTCAACCCAAGGAAGTTTCAAATCGGTGACCTCGTCTTGAGAAAAGTCGTCGGCAACAAAAAAGATCCCAGAGAGGGGAAGCTTGGCCCAAATTGGGAAGGACCTTACAGAATCACTTCGGTATTGGGCAATGGGGCTTATCGACTTGAAGATAATGAAGGCAAAGAGTTGCCAAGACCTTGGAATACTTGCAATTTGAAATTTTTCTATCATTAGAATTTTTCGTTCTCTTGTCATTTGCCGAAGTAAATAAATAAAGTTTTAGCTTGATTTATTTGTTATACACTTGTGACTAATAAAAATACATAACGTTGTTTCCAGAATACATGTATAATTGGAACCCAAGTGGAACTTAGGTTCACATTGGGGGGCAGAGAATAGAAAAATGGTTTTAACACTTGTTGAAACTTGAGAAAAGTTTACAAGTTGAAGTTAAACCGAGATTATGTTTAACACTTGTTGAAACTTGAGAAAAGTTTACAAGTTGAAGTTAAACCGAGATCATGTTTAAGACTTGCTGAAACTTGAGAAAAGTTTACAAGTTGAAGTTAAACCGAGATGATGTTTAACACTTGTTGAAACTTGAGAAAAGTTTACAAGTTGAAGTTAAACCGAGATCATGTTTAACACTTGTCGAAACTTGAGAAAAGTTTACAAGTTGAAGTTAAACCCATATCATGTTTAACACTTGTTGAAACTTGAGAAAAGTTTACAAGTTGAAGTTAAACCCATATCATGGTTAACACTTGTTGAAACTTGAGAAAAGTTTACAAGTTGAAGTTAAACCGAGATCATGTTTAACACTTGTTGAAACTTGAGAAAAGTTTACAAGTTGAAGTTAAACCGAGATGATGTTTAACACTTGTTGAAACTTGAGAAAAGTTTACAAGTTGAAGTTAAACCGAGATGATGTTTAACACTTGTTGAAACTTGAGAAAAGTTTACAAGTTAAAGTTAAACCGAGATGATATTTAACACTTGTTGAAACTTGAGAAAAGTTTACAAGTTGAAGTTAAACCGAGATGATGTTTAACACTTGTTGAAACTTGAGAAAAGTTTACAAGTTGAAGTTAAACCAAGATCATGTTTAACACTTATTGAAACTTGAGAAAAGTTTACAAGTTGAAGTTAAACCAAGATCATGTTTAACACTTGTTGAAACTTGAGAAAAGTTTACAAGTTGCAGTTAAACTGAAATTATGTTTAACACTTGTTGAAACTTGAGAAAAGTTTACAAGTTGAAGTTAAACCAAGATCATGCTTAACACTTGTTGAAACTTGAGAAAAGTTTACAAGTTGAAGTTAGACTAAGGTTGAACACTTGTTGAAATTTTATGAAAAAATTTACAAGCTGAAACCAAGGTTATGCTAAGAAAGGTACTTGGGTACTTGCCGAGGTAAATCATTAGTTTGCATAACCGAGGTGTGTCACCCTGAGAAGGTTGAACAAAGATTGAAGTGTCTATTAAAGATATGCAAAATATGCTAAGTATGGAATCATACAAGAGTAGTAAGAGAAGGCAAACATGCAAACGTTCAAAACAAAGAAGTTGTATTTTTAAGAAGGCACTTCGGCAATATGAAGAGCTTACACTGTTTCAAAAGAAAAACAAAAGTACAGAGCACAGAAGAAAGAGAAAAACATGAAATTAAGATTCTTCAGCATCATTAGCAGGCTGGGTTTGGACCTCGGAGGACTGCTGAGAAGACATCTCGGCGGCCTTCTCAGCCGCAAGCTCAGCGTCAATTTCTTGAAGGGTTAGATCAAGGCTCTTATCAGCAAGAGGCACGTCCGATAACGGCTTCTCAGGAGTAGCATCCTTGGGGACTTCCTCACCGTTCTCATCTTGAGTCAAGTCCAGGACTTGCTCATTCAAAGAAGGGGACTTGGTCCCAGCAGCCTCCTTTGATTTCCTCACCAAGGTCTCCTCCTCAGACTCAGATTCGTCGTCGGATTGAGTTAGAGTTGGAGGGAATGGAAGAGGAATGACGTCGGCGTTCCTGAGGGGTGAGTCCTCGAGGACTTCAAGCTTTTTTAGAAGAGATATCCAACCAAGGGTGAAACCCTTGTTGTATGCCTGCTTCACTTGCTTTTCATAGTCCGCCGTGACATTGGCCACCCCCTCATTATAGCCCTTCTCATCAGCTACCTTTATCTCGGCATCTTTGGTGGCCAGGCATCCTGAAGTTCTTTCTGGGCCTGGGACATCTTTTCTCGGCCTCTCTTTTTTGGGCCTCAAGAACCTTCCTAATTGCCTCAGCGGATTCCGCCTTTTCTTCAGCGTCATTCTGAGCTTTGATAGCAGCCTCGGCTTGATCCTCCAAGGTCTTCATCTTTGATTGCAAGTTTTTATTACTCTTTTGCAGACTAGCAGCCTCCTTCTTCTTGTTGGCCAGCTGTAGACACCCCATTTTTGACCGTCCTCAAGACTTGGTTGTGCTTGTACGCTGAGTACTCGACTATCGCGGCGGAACGTCACCGGTTCAAGCTTCCCGGACCTTGAATCCTTCCTGCCCCTTTTTTTGGACCTTGGCTAGGTCCTTTCATAGTGGACCTTTTGGTGCACTGCCGGCCATGTCTTTGTGTCTTCCGGCCATTGGTGATGCCCTGCCGGCCATCAATGAGCCACTGCCAGCCATTGATGATGGCCAGCACCCCCCTGTCTCAGCTGGTTTTCCTCCAAATCTTTTGAGCTAGCTGGTTTTTTGTTTGCTCCCCTCCATACACGTGTATGGAGGGATGGAACCTTTGTAAAGCTTCTTGAAGAAGCTTTAGCTTTGCATTCCTCTATATAAGGAGAGAGCCTCTCTCCTTAAAAGGGGTTCAGCTATTTTGAAGAGAAAAAGCTCTCTTTCTCTCTATATTGTTTGTTTTTTGTGCTTAGAAGTTGGATTTCCTTGCACTTTTACACTACAACACATAGAGATACACCACCACCATTGGACCAAGCTTCTTGGGAGGTCTTCTTGAGGTCTGAAAACTGGTTTCCACCCCCTGAAGTTGCTGGTTTCGAAGAGGGTCTTCAAGGGTGAGTATTTTCCCCATTTTTGCACCTTCTTGTACCTCACTTTAGCCCTCCTTGCATATTGATTTGGGCTTTGCTTATAACTAAAAAAAGTCTTGTATTTAAGTGCTTTTGAAGTTTGTTTAAGGTCTTTTTGCTGCTAGGGGTGTGTACCCCCCTTGCATGCTTTGTTTGGCTTTGTTTTAAGCCATTCCTTGAGGTCTCTGAGCTAGCCTTGGTTTGGCCTTCTTACCACTGAAATCCAGTGGATTTTTAGTGGTAAAGGTGTAGTTTTGAGGTCCTTAATCAGAGGGGGTGGCCCCCTCTCTTTTGGTTCCTCTTTGCTTGCATTTTTGGCCTTCCAAAGGACCATCCTTCCATGCATTTTTTAGGCTTGGTTCAGGCCTATTTTTGTGACTTTTAGGACCTGCCTTGGCCCTTTCCATGGCTGGTTTGGTCATATTTTGCATGCATCTAGTATGTGTTGTGTAACTCCATTCATAGCTCATCAAAGTAGCATGTGTGCTTAGCTTGTGTTGAGTCTATTTCAGTGGGTTTTTGGTGATGTTTTACCATGCCATGAATCTGTTTTGGGTTGGTTTTGTCACTCCATGCTTGCATGATACACTTGTAGTGTAAATCCCCTAAACTAGCTTCATATGCTCCATGCTTTGCCATGTCATGTTAGCTTGTTTGGTTTACATTTCAGCATGTATTTGGTCATCATTTGGTATGTCATGACCCTATCCATAGTTTTTTTTATCATCCTTTGCATGCTCCATATAGGTGTAGAACAAATCTTGTTTACTAGCCCTTTGTGCATGATGTTTTGACTCATCATACTAGCATATTTTGGCTTTGCGCTAACATGATTTTATGCTTATTTTGGGCTGTCCTAGGACTTTTTTGGGCTTCCATGGCCATATCACTCATGCTTTGTATAGCTATAGTGTGAATGCTTAGGCTAGTCTTGGGTTTGCATGCCATACCATGCCATACATGTGATGTTTGCATGCTTTGCCCTCATTCCATATGCTATTTTAGTCCATGAAATGTTGTCATACACTTGCTTTTGACATGCCTTGAATGCTTTATAGAGCTTGTGCTTTATGCCTCAAGAATTGACTTTTGTACATGCCATTAAGCCTAAGCCTTTGGCTCATCATTTCAGTGCATTTTGGGTCTTATTATACCATGATGTAACTCTGTTTTATGTTGTCCAAGTCTTGTCACGATTGGTTTCAATAGGTGTAGGGCATTGCCTCTTTAAAGCCTTGCATGCTCCATGTTTTTGGCTTTGTGTTCTAGTCTATGTTGGCTAGCTTTGAGCTTAGTTTTGGTCTTGTTTGGACCTACCCTAGGACTGTTTTAGGTCCCCTCGGCCCCTTGGGGTTTGCCTTGTATGGCCATGGCTCAAGTCCCTTTTGCTCACTTCGAGCTTTGAGTATCATAATATGCTATGCTTGCATTGTTGATTTGATTTGGCATCACTTTACATGAGATTTCAGAGCTTACCTCATTGTCATACATTCGTGTTTGTTGCTCCTTAAGTGTGCTTAAGAGTTGTCCTCTTTGTGCCTTAATACTTGAGTCATTTGGCATGCATGTTTGCCTTGCCATTTCATGCTTTTCATGCCATCAATCCATCACTTTTGGCCACTGATTTGGGCTTAGTTGAGAGTTGCCCACATTAGTTTAAGTCCACCCCTTTGCATGTTGTCGCATGCTTGTCTCGCATATTGTTGTATGCTTGCTCGATCTTTGCATGTTGTCGCATGCTAGCCCCATTACATGTTGTTGCATGTTCATGTCGCATTTTGTCATGTTGTCCAAGGTTGTCACCTCACATCATGTCTATGTGCTTGTTGCATGTCATTAGCCTTGTTAGGTTATTCATATTGCATGTTTGCCATCCTTACGTGTTGCATTGTTTGGATTAAGTGTTAATCCGAGCACGAGGAATGAGGGGTGTTTCATACTCCGAGTGATGGAACGTGTCTCAATTCTCGGTCGCCGAAGCTCTTGATGATTCATGATAGAGTTCTAGGCTTTACTTGCTTTATTTGTGCATTCATTTTCATATTGATTTGCACAAGTTTGATCTTTGGCCATCATGCATCGGGATACGTGATTGATGGTCGTAGATCCGACTAGGCCTCTCCCTTGATGTTTTGAGGCGATATGGGGTGGTATAGCGCATACATGCCCTTGGAAGACCCTCCATTCTCTCTATTTTGTGCTTTGTTGCAGCTTGGTGTCACAGCACACCAGTGGCCGGCAGTGCACCACTGATGGCCGGCAGTGTCACACCCTTGGCCGGCAGTGCCCTGTTGTTGGCCGGCATCTCTCCTTTCATGGCCGGCAGGCCACTCGTGAATCCCCCAGCAGTGTTTTGGTAAGTTCCAACAACAAACACTGGAAGACACCCTACAAACAGAGCCTCTAAAGAGCAACCAGAAGGTGTTTCGAGGCGAAAAACCGAAGCAAGCATGCATACCTTCCTCTTCTCCAAACAGAGCTGGAATGGCATTCATTTACTGCTTACTTGTTAGTTAGTAGTTGTGTAATAATTAGTTGTAGCTAGTTATTAATTCGGTTTTGTAATAATTAATTAGCTCGTGAGTTAGTTAATTAGGCAGCCTGTATTATTTATTCGGACCCTCCGAGCGAGGGCACAATTGTAATAAGCGTGCGTGTGTGTGATGTATGTCTTCCAACCCCACGTCTTTCTCCCTTTTATTTACCAGCTTATGATGGTTAGTTTAGGGCACGTTTCAATTAGCATACTTATGCTCACATGTTTGCATCCATTCATCTGTCTTGCATGCACCGGGCTCGGCGCATCATACTAATTACATCGTATTTCAATTCCGAGTTGAATACTTGTTAGTTGTAGCATTTCACATGCCATCTTTAGAATAGCCGAGCTTATTGTAGTTGCATTTTTGCATGTGTTGTATTAGGCATCTCAGCATAGTTAGGATTCATGTATGATTTCTAATTAGCTTCTTTCTTTGGCTTAGAGTACTCGGTAAGTGGTTATGCTTTAGCATCCTTGCATGCGTGTGAGTGACTGCCATGATAGCATGCTTACCATGAGCCTATGTGCTTATGTGATATACCTGCCTGAATGCCTGTGGGTGAAGGTGGATTATCTAAATTGGAATAATGCATTGACTGTGCGTTTTAAGCCCACTTGAGAGTGGCAAATCATCGTGTTTTCTAAGCCCATCTGAGGGTGGCAAATCCACATTTTAGCCTACTTGCGAGTAGCAAACCGTTTTCAAAACAAACATGAAATGTATTGTTCCAATTCAGGCGATCCAATCTATATTTGTATGCTGCGCGCATCACATAGTAAATCTAGGCTGATAACCGGAATAAGAGCGCATAATGTTTTCAAAACTCAATATCATGGTTAGTAGAGGCCGATCTTTGATCGGGCGAGCGGGGGTGCTCAAGAAGTGACCTTCCCCAATCGTACCCAAGTTCCCGAGCCGAGGCAACTTTGGTGATGACGGACACGTGGCCTTAGGCAACGAGTCAGGGTTTCCTAAATTTCCCAAAATAAAATATTTAGGTGGCGACTCTGTATCTGGCAAAGCAGTCTATGTTTGGCACTTCTTTCAAAAATCTGTTTTTCAAAACGATTTGCCGGATTTGAACTCTTTGATGATTCATCGGTCTTGCATTACACTCTGCGAGATTAGATACAGGACCGTGACATTGAGTCCTGAACTGTAGTGAGCCCAAATGAACAAAACGGGATTCCCTCCCGGGACGTTCGGGGACGTCTACACCAGCTCCTGCCGATTCTTAAAGGCTTACACTGAGAAAGAATGAGCATACTGGATGGCCTCAAAAAGTGAACAAAAGTTATTAGAAAATATTATAAGTATGAAATGAAGAGAAATAAAAAAAATTACCAAATAAAGAGACTTACCTGAACAGAGTGCTGGAGCATCAGAGCATAGTTCTCATATTCGTTCATCTCGGCGTTTCGGTCGAGATTGCCGGGAAGGAGTGGAGCGGTGCTAAGGGCGACGACGACATTAATGTCGTCGGCACTGTCGCTAGCCTTAACTGGCTTATCCTCCAGTGTGATTTGGGGGGCCCAGGGGGAATCATGCTTTAGAGACCCCGAGGTGGTTGTAACGGATGACCTCGGCCTCTTTGATCGTTTAGACTTGGATGGTTGGGCCTCGGCAGGCCTCTTCTCGGCGACAGAATGGGACTTATCGCTCACAGCCAATTTAGAGATTGGCAAGGTGTCCTCAGTGTCAACCTGAGTCACCGTTGCCTTTGGCTGAGCCTTCTTGATCCTTTTTGTCTTTGGCTTTGGAGGCTGGGTTGGAGCTGGTTGAGTATCAACAAAGGATGGAATGCTGGCCAAAAGATCCTTAGCGACTGCTTTTTGGCGGCCCATCTCGGCAGAAAAAATAGTTCGTCGCCGACGTTGGTGCTGGGATATTGGGATCAGATATGGACCCGAAGTTGACGGCTGCTCTGCTGGATCAAAAGTCGATCCTTGATCTGGCCGAGATGTGGAGGTGGCTTGATTAGTCGTGGCAGAAGGAGGAAACAGACTCTTACTCTTCTTCTTCTTCTTCTTTGGAACGTCGGCAAGAACCGACTTATAAGTGGGAATGAAATTAAGTACCAAAGGGGCTCTCTGCTTGTGGATTGGCAGATCCAATAGTTTCCTCAAGTCTTTGCTAGGAAAGAAAGACTGGCGGAAACCCTTTGGTGACTGAGGAAGAGCTGCAAGAGAAAACAAACATTAGAACGAATAAAGTATTGAAGACTTTAAAAACAAGTTAGTATGAACACAGGGCTCTTACCATTGCCCTCTACAAAAACTGATCAAGAAAGAGGGTAAAGGTGGATGTTCTCGTCTGGAGCGAACTCCCAGTTCCCCGAGGTAATGAAATAATCATCCCCAGCTCCCTTGTTAGAGTTAGGGAGGTCGGCAATAATTTTGTACTCCGTAGACCTCGGCTTGAGGTAGTAAACGTAGCCCGTATCTTTTTTGAGGCCACACATGGTGTAACAGTATTGGATATCGGCTAAGGTAATCCTAGCGTTTTCTTGTCTGGCTAAGGCTATGATACCATTGATGACTCGATAGGAATTGATGGCGAGTTGCATCGGGTTCAACTTATAATAGTGAAGTATCTCATGAAAAAGGGTGTTGAGTGGGAGCCGAAGTCCGCACTCAATGAAGGCTACCACAGAGAAGGGCATAGAATCAGTTCTAGGCATGATGGAGTCATCATCCCCAGCCAACCTCAGATGGATGTCGGCCGGGATGTCAAACTCTTGCCTAAAGTGCTCTAACTTGGATGGGGTGTCTACCCTATGCTTCTACATACCCATGATATCGGCTTAACTGAAGGGGTTGGATTTCAGAAGGGTATGTTTCTAAAGGGTTTTATGGACCTTGGCTAAAGCTTAAAAATACACAAAATCTGTGGAGAATCGTTTCAATTTTCCCTAACAATTGTTTTGAGTTCTACAAACAAATCCCAAACCTAGATCTATGGAAACGAAGATTGAAGGCACGAATCTGGAAAACAGAAAAGCAAGAATGCGCTTCAAAATCAAGAACAAAGATGGACTATCAAGAACATTGTAAGTACAAAGGGTATAAGGTCAAGAACAGTGGCAAAAGTGCAGAAAAGTTGTGAACAGTGCGTGTATTCAAGACATGGGCAAAGAGCAAAGTCGTGAAATAAACACACTCAGATACATGACTCATAAATCAAATACTTGAGTAAAACAACAATGGCGATTAATAATGAAGCAAAACTTCTTGGAGAGCAACAAGAAATAAAACTAGGAGGAACAGTGGCTTATCAGAAAGAGGGAAGCCGGAATGGGGATTGCCGAAGTCTGACGACGGTTGCAAAGGCGGAAGATCGGTGAAAATCACGCTGGAAGGGGTAAACGGAGCAAGTTGCAGAGCTATGGAAGTTTGAACAATGGAGGATTTGAGAAAGCTAGAGAGAGAGAGAGAGAGAGCTTTAGAAACGATGTAAAGTGAAGAGACGGAAGGAGAAAGAGGCTTTTGTAAAAACTTGAAATGGCGGCAAAAAGAAAGCAATTAATGCGCCTAAAATGACGTATGCGTCAGACGGCGCACGCTGGCGTGAGACGACTTACAAACGCATACGGAGTACGATCCAATAAAGGGAAAACGCGTGGTTAAGATGGTTGATGTATTATGCTTGACAACTCATACGCATGAGGGAGCTCTTGAAATTTTTGATCTTTAAAGAGACATGTCGGCTGGGAATCTCTAAGCCGATGTACTGGCAAGAAGTACCGATATAGGTCCCATCACCTCAGAATGCCGAGGTAATAGAACCTAGGGGGCAGTTGTGGGGATATATTTTCTGAGTACCAACACGTGGCCAAGGTGACACCGACGTGTCAGCCGAGGTGCCACGTGTCCTGGTCATGACGCCGAAGTTATCTCGGAGAGGCCGAGGCTATCTCCGAAGATATCGGAATCTGAGATAAGCGGATAAAGCACAAGAGTCCTAGAATGATGAGAGGACTCAGCCTGGATAAAGATAAAGCTCTTAGGGAGTTTATCTCTATCTATTGAAGAGTCCTAGATAAAGCACTGAGCTAAAGTCCATTGAAACTAGGCTTCTGTTTGGACAAGGATTGAGTTAACTATAAAAGAAAGGCACACCCGATGGGTCTAAGGTACGGAATTTATACTCAGAACAGTGAGTTTAGCACTATTAATTATCTTTAAAAGATATACTGACTTGATCGTCGGAGTGCCCCCGGGTGAACGAACCACCGCCGGAATCTTCTCTTTCTGTTGCAGGTTAGCCAGGTGCCGCCTATTCTGCCGGTGCTCTCCAGCTGGGTACTAAGTTGGCAGTATGGTTAGAAATTCACTCACACAATATACATTCACTGTGATTTTCAATTGACTAATAGGATGTGCGATTCATGTATAATAGTGAATGATATTAGTATTTTTTATTATTTGGGTGAATTATATTGATACCCCCGAGTTATGTTTATTACAGTTTTCTCTCACTTTTTGGAAATTACATCCCTCTTTCAGAGGTTTAAAGTTTCATTACAGATTGCTCTCTCCAGTAATTTATTTTTTTTAAATACCAATTTTGCCCTCAACAATTGCCCCCTCAGTTAGTATTAGTTGAAAAAAAAATTCATTGAAAAAAAAATTTATTTGAAAAAAAAAATTAATTGAAAAAAAAATTTGTTAGTCAAATTTTTAAATTTCTGTTTAAAAACTAACGTAAACTCATTTTTTGAATTTACGTTTTTTTCTCAAATTTACAAACTCAGACAACCATTTATAAACCAAAAATATTATCAAATAAGTTTTTATGACAGTTTTTAAAATTTTTGTAAATATAAATTAAAAACTGAAAATGAAATGGTTACCATACAGACCTTAGATGGTAAAAATGTCGTAAAATTAATAAATAATTAAATAAGTTACCAACGTAAGAAATGACTTATCAAAAGATTTTTAGGCTATGTATGGTTTGATTTTTAAATTTTTTTTAAAAATTAAAAATTAATTTGGTTAAGAAATAAAAAATAAAAAATAATTATCATTTTTATATAATTTTTATCTTTCGAGTATAATAAACATAAACCTCAGGGAGTGTCAGTGTAATTTTTATCTTACGTTGGTTTTTAAACAAAAATTTAAAAATTTGACAAACATAATTTTTTTTCTATTAATTTTTTTTTCAACTAATACTAATCAAGAGGGCAATTGGTAATGCTATTTTAAACCTTGGGGAGGGGATTGTAATTTCTAAAATGTGAGGGGTGTCAATGTAATTTACCTAGTGAGGAAAAAATTGGTATTTAAAAAAAGAGTAAATTACATTGACACCTCCTGAGATTTATGTTTATTATAGTTTCGTCTTACCTTTTGGAAATTACATCCCCCTGCCTGAGGTTTAAAGTTTCATTATAGATTACTCCCTCCAGCAATTTATTTTTTTTAAATACCAATTTTGCCCTTACTGGGTAAATTACATTGACACCGCTTACATTTTAGAAATTACAATCCCCTCCCCAAGGTTTAAAGTAGCATTACCAATTGCCCCATCGGTTAGTATTAGTTGAAAAAAAAAAATTCATTGAAAAAAAAATTAATTGAAAAAAATTTATTTGAAAAAAAAATTTATTAGTTAAATTTTTAAATTTCTTTTTAAAAACCAACGTAAGATAAAAATTATACTGACACCCCCTGAGATTTATGTTTAATACACTCGAAAAATAAAAATTATATAAAAATGATAATTATTTTTTATTTCTTATTTCTTTACGAAATTAATTTTTAATTTTTAAATTTTTTTTTCTAAAAATCAAACTATACATGGCCTAAAAATCTTTTGATAAGTCATTTCTTACGTTAGTAACTTATTTAATTATTTGTTAATTTTACAAAAATTTTACCATCTGAGGTCTGTTTAGTAACCATTTCGTTTTCAGTTTTCAATTTTCAATTTATATTTACAAAAATTTTAAAAATTGTCATAAAAACTTGTTTGATAATTTTTTTTGGTTTATAAATGGGTGTCTCAGTTTATAAATTTGAAGAAAAAATGTAAATTCAAAAAATGAGTTTACGTTAGTTTTTAAACAGAAATTTAAAAATTTGACTAACAAATTTTTTTTTTCAATTAATTTTTTTTGAATGAATTTTTTTTTTCAACTAATACTAACTGAGGGGAAATTGGTAATGCTATTTCAAACCTTGGGGAGGTGATTGTAATTTCTAAAATGTGAGGGGTGTCAATGTAATTTACCCAGTGAGGGCAAAATTGGTATTTAAAAAAATTAAATTTCTAAAGGGTTTCAATCTGAAATGAAACTTTAAACCTCAGGGAGGGGGATGTAATTTCCAAAAGGTGAAGGGGAATTGTAATAAACATAAACCTCAGGGGGTGTCAATGTAATTTACCCTTAAAAAAATTAAATTGCTGGAGGGAGCAATCTGTAATGAAACTTTAAACCTCAGGGAGGGTGATGTAATTTCCAAAAGGTGAGGGGAGAACTGTAATAAACATAAATCTCAGGAGGTGTCAATGTAATTTACCCTTATTATTTTTTTACTATAAAGTAGTAAATGAGAATATTTATAATAAAAAATTAAACCTGTCATTTGAAAAACCTTAGGAGAGATTTTCATCATTTTCATGGGAGGATAGTATAATTGAAAATTAAATTTTAAGGAAGGTTTATGTCATTTTAATAATTTTATTAAATCTTAAGAGAGGTTTAAGTCATTTCAATAATTTTTAAAAAAAGTTTTCGCAATTCATTAAACTTCAAAAAAAATTAATGTAATTTATCTTAAAAATTTTCATATTATTCTCCTATCGAGGACTATGCAAATCCCATAAAGAAGAGCCAATATTGTCGTCTTTAAATTTTTATTATAATGTTAATTGTGCGTAACTAGCTTTGACACGATCACACACATGACAGGTTATTTATTGGTTTTAAAATAATACTTCACATTATCTATAGGACAATGATATATAAACTTAGTATTTTATAAACTCATTTTTTAAATTTAATGATGTGTAAGTGAGAAAATTGGTTAGACCTCGGGATTTGGCCCAATGGTAGCCATACCTTAGGGTGTCGTGAGGGAGAGGTCAGAGATTCGAACTGATGGACCAGCAGCAAACCCTTTTAGTTGTAATCTAACTATACTAAAGTAACACAATCTTTGTAAATAAAAAAAAATAAAAATAAAAACTAACAATAATGATAAAAAGTGAGACAATTGGTTGATAATTAGAGAAGACGTAAAAGAGATAATTGCCTACATATTCTAATAGACTATCACATTATTGGATTTTAAAAGTGAGTCTAATTTTTTGATACTGTGTCATTTCTTTTCTTGTCTCTTAAAAGTCAACATAAAAATGTTGAGTCTCACTATTTTAACTAATAAAAATGAGTTGGGACATCACATAAATTTACATTAGGATTGTAATATAATTTGAAAAGATTTTTAGCTTCAAAAAATTCATCAAAAAATAATCGAAAAATCATCAGGAATTTTTCATCTGTATACATTTAAGTTTGCTATTGTGGGTCAATTTTTTTAGTCAATCTTCACCTTTAATTTTAAATTTTGAATGAGTTTCTATATTTTTTTACTAGGTAGGTAATAGTTCTGATATAATATACCGACGCACAGACAAAGAGCTTTGTGATAAATCATTGTCATTGTGCAAAGCAAAGTGACATTTTTTTTTCTTCTTCTCTTCTTGCATATAATAATGAATTAGTCAAAACACTTATCTTTTTTTTTATTATTATTATTTTTTAGCTTCATTATCGTTTTTATTTTTTTGTAAAAATAATTTTTCAAAATTTTAACAATTAGTTTTAGAGCTTCCGAGTGTCGGATGATAAGATAAGATAAGATAGTTGAATTAGATAATCATAAAAATAATGAAAATATATATTTTTTAAAAAAAATAAAAAATAAAAAATAAAAATAAACCAAAGCATGCACAACAGAAATGAAACCCACTCAAATATGAATAAATTTAGCTGAACCCATTCCAAGTCCTATTTCACTGATTTATAAATTATTACTAAATAGTTTTCTCAATGATTAAAAATAACATTGTAAAGAGTTTGATGTTTGTGTGTGAGGGTGAAAAAGGCATTTATTTTTCTAAAGAGTCATGATTTAAGGTTGTCTTATGTGTGCCTTGTAGAATGAGTCCTAAAGTTGCCGTTTTTGTCAATTAGTCTTTCTTTTTTAATCTCTTTTTTTTTTCTTTCTTTTTTCTTTTTGTCATGTGTATACGTATAATTCTTCACAAACACAATTATTTTTTTTTTTATTTTTTAATTTTTTTTTAAGAATTAAAGTGATATTTGAGTTGTTCTTTTTGATGTCTATGAAGTCCGATATGGCCCAAGCCAAAGATATTGGGAAAGGCTCAAGAGGGCTCAGGCCAGGCGGAAGCCCATGAGATAATCAACATAGTTAAAAGTTAAACCCATTGATGTGGGCCGGCCCTGATAACCCATCTTAGAAGATCAGTTGAGAGCAACCTCATTCAATTGGTGAAGAGAGCACCAATGTGGTCATAGGGCCCTTTGCCAACCTGACTAGACCATCGTCACTACAAGAAATAACACTTTTGTCGACCAAAAAATTGGTCGTTAAAAGTCCATTTTTAGTCGGCAAAAGTTATTCACGATCAAGTTTTTTGATCGCTATTTTGGTCGCCAATTGAGGGTCGGTAAAAGTAATTCGCGACTAAAATTTTGGTTGGTCGGGAAAAGTTAGATTTGTCGACTAAATTTTTGGTCGCTAAATATGTCATTACAGTGACTAATCCATTTCGTCGCTAAAACACTTTGGTCCCGAAAAGTGATATTTTTCCCGACCAAATATCTTAGTCGCCAATTGTGACATTTTACGACCAAAAAGTTTGGTTGCCAATTGTGACATTCCACGACCAAAAAATTTTGGTCACCAATTGTGACATTCTACGACCTCTTAGTTTTGTCGCCAATTGTCACATTCCACGACCAAACATGTTTGTCGCCAAAAGAAATGTTTGCACAACTAAAACTTTAGTCGGCAATAGACTTATTCACGACCAAATCCTTTGGTTGCCAAAATTAATAATTTTAACGGCTAATTATTTAGTCGCCAAATGTGCTTAGTGATACACCGACTATAATTCTTCACAAACACAATTATTTTTTTAATTTATTAACTTCATTTTTTTTTTTTAAGAATTAAAATGATATTTGACTTATTCTTTTTGATGTCTATAAATACAATATGGCCCAAGCCAAAGATATTGGGAAAGGCTCAAGAGGGCTCAGGCCAGGCGGAAGCCCATGAGATAATCAACATAGTTAAAAGTTAAACCCATTGATGTGGGCCGGCCCTGATAGAAGATCAGTTGAGAGCAACCTCATGCAATTGGTGAAGTGAGCACCAACGTAGTCATAGGGCCCATCCCAACCTGACCAGACCATCGTGGTCAACTGGTTGGGAACGGTTAACCCAACTTGGGATAGAGCACACGGTTTATGCTTACAATAACAAGCACACGTTGTGGATGTAGGGTGGTTCCCCCAACTTGCAACTGTTTCTAGCTAATGGAAGAACATGTCTCATAACCTAGAATGAAGGTGATACACATGAAATGCTCTAATTGGATGACAGACTAACAGAATTGGGATTAAATTCTACACGGATGTGCCGTGAATACGGCTTTTACGGACAGCCTATCCAATATCGACACGTCATCTATAATAAAGAAGTAATGGGATAGTTTCATACCATAGAGAGAGAGAGTGTTAAAGTGGGCTAATAACTTAACTACAGTTAAGTTTTAAATAATATAAAAATCCTAATCAATTGAATTAGGTTGAGCCCACTTTCAAAAGCTGCGCAAAAACTGTTCTTCTTCTCCGATCAAAAATCCGTTCTTCTTCTCCGATCAAAAACTCAGACCTCAACTCCATCTTCTCCGGCAAGAAAAAATCGAGACCATCAAACGTGCATATAATCTGGTGAGTTGTTTGATTATCTCAGTTCTTCTCCTTTTCTATTTTTTGAAACAATTTTCCGAATCGTGATATAAATTAAAAATTGTCTGGAACAATTTTGATCGGGTCGCAACGGAGAGTGGGTTTGGGAAGAGCAAAGGATGAACCATCATTCACCATTAACTGAATGTTCATCTCAATATCATTTTGTATATTGGATTACAAAATTACTCTCAGCCTCTGTTTTAGTTTTTTTGTCTTTCTTTCTTTTATTGTCTTTGGATTAAAGATTGGCCTATGAACTCATCCTTAGGAACCCATAATTTACCTTAAATGGGTTTGTGTGATAAAGATTAAATTGATGAATTACGGGGTCCATGGGTAAAATGAATTTAAACCATTGATTTATTTTTCTGAGTAAATTCCGGATTAATAAGTGTGGGTTTGTAGTGTTGTTGTTTAAAAATTAAAAATAAAATTATTTTTATTTATTTATTAGGAATCAAAAATAAAAGAGGTTGATCAAATTTATTTTTTTGAATGTGATCTAGGTTATATCCTAGATTTTTAATTTTGAATCAGTATAAGTATAATAGAAACACAAATCAAACCCACTCAGTTAATGGTGAATGATGATTTCATTTGTTGGTGAATGATGATTTCATTTGTGATGTATGTTCATTATTTTTTATTGAATTAAATGTGAGAATAGATATTCCACTACAAGAAAACACATTTTTGGCAACCATTTTTGATTGAATTTTGATTCTAGTAAACCTTACACTACCAAACCAAGATAACATACAACATGAGGTTCAAAAATTTTATAAAGATTCTATTTTATTTGTTACTTTCTTTTATATTATTTTTTAACTAGTACATAAATTTGAATAATGTTAATTTTGTATTATAGATTTGATATGACAAGCACATCAAGTGAAGGGATTGATATCGTATTTTCTGATAACTGTTTAGAAGAAGAATATTTTGTGGATTCAGAATTAGGGGGTGATTTGAACAATGCAAATTTGTCAGAAAATCAAAAACACCAACCTATCAAGTCTTCTTTGTGTAACAATCCTTTAGAGCCATGTGAAGGCATGATTTTTGATGAACTAGAAGATGCCATGACTTGTTACAATGCATATGCAAGGAGAAAAGGTTTTGACATTCGAAAAAATCACACTCGACTATCTAGTAAAGATAAGTCATTGATTGGAGTAGAATTTGCCTGTACGAGAGAAGGATACCGTCGACCAAGTTACCAAAAGAAAAATAAGAATGTCACAACTCGTCCTATGACCATGATTGGATGTAAAGCAATGATGCGTTTGAGAAAAGACGAAGGGAAATGGGTTGTAAGTAAATTTGTAACCGAACATAATCATGATTTGTGCTCTCCAAAAAGTACACTTCTACTTCGAGGACATAGAAAAATGACTCTTGCTCAAAAAAATCTCATTGATATGCTTAATGAAGCCGGTGTACCCACTAGAAAGATAGCATCAATGTTGAGTCAAGAATCTAGTGGTGATTGTAACGGTGGTTGTGTTACAATGGATATTCAAAATTATTTGGGAAGTAAAAGAAGAAAACTTCTAAAAGATGGAGATGCACAAAGAATGTACAATTACTTTATAAAGAGTCAATCAGAGAACCCAGACTTTATCTACGCAGTTGAAGTGGATGAAAATCATTGCATGGGAAATTGTTTTTGGGCCGATGCAAGGTCAAGGTTGGCTTACCAACACTTCGGGGATGTAGTCACATTTGATGCTACGTACTTAACTAATCGCTATGGTATGCCCTTTGTTCCTTTTACAGGTGTTAACCATCACTACCAATCAATTATGTTTGGATGTGCTTTACTTGTGAATGAGACGACAGAGTCTTACATATGGTTGTTAAAAACTTGGCTTGAAACAATGGGTGGGCATAATCCTGCTGTTATTATTACTGATGATGACAAAGCCATGGCTAAGGCAATTTCATATGTATTGCCTAATAGTATTCACCATTTGTGCATGTGGCATATCTTACAAAAAGTTCCTGAACATTTGGCTCATGTTTATAACAAGTATTCCTCATTTCAAGGAGAATTTCACCATTGCATTCATGACACGGTCACAATAGAAGAGTTTGAAAATGAATGGGATGAATTGGTTTGCAAATATGAGTTAAGGGAAAATGAATGGTTGAAAGACTTGTACATGCGGCGTGAAAAATGGGTACCAGCTTATTTGAGGACAGCATTTTGTGCCGGGATGTCAACAACACAAAGAAGCGAGAGCATGAACAAATTTTTCAAGGATTTTGTCCATTCTAGTACATTGGTTAGTGACTTTGTCCATCAATATGAGAAAGCATTGGATAGAAGACACAAGAAGGAGAAAGAAAAAGATGTTAAAACAAGAACAACCAAAGCAATTTTAAAGACATGTTACAAAATGGAGGCAGAGGCGGGAGAAGTGTACACAAGGAAAATATTTTTGTTGTTTCAAGAGGAACTATTTTCAAGTCAAAAGCACAAAGCATCTAAATATCTTGAGGAAGGAACAAAGAAAACATATAAGGTAATGGCAAATGGGAAAGAAAAGCAAATCTATGAAGTAGAATTTGATGGTGTTGAAAAGAAAGCTACTTGTTCATGTCATATGTTTGAATTTGTTGGAATTCTTTGCAGACACATTCTTACTGTCTTTGTTAAAAAATCTCTTGTTGATTACCTCCCTAAACAATATGTTCTTCGAAGATGGACAATAAATGTGAAGGATCATGCTGCACATGAAAATTTGAAGGATGTAGTACAAGAAGGCAAACAAATTTCTCATACTATGATGAGAAATAGTTTGATGATAGAGTTTTTGAAAGTTGTTGAAAAGGGCAGAAATCACAAAAGAAACATGATTATCTTGCACTTGCTTTGCAAAAGACACATTGTGAACTTTTAGCTATGGATGATGATAGTAATGAAATTGAAAATGATGATAATTCAGGAAATGAAATATTACTTGAAGGTGGTAAGCAAGTCTTGTCCAATTTAGAATTCACTTTGCAAGATCCCCTACCTGTTGCTTCAAAGGGGCGACCCAAATCACTTAGACAAAAACATCCTAAAGAGAACAATGTGGGCAAAAAGAGAAAATGTAGCATTTGCAAGCAAACAGGGCATATCAGGACTAGTTGTCATCAGCAAAACCAACCAAGGTGATTTATATGATTGCCTTATTCTTCTTCTTCTTCTTCTTCTTCTTACTTACTTACTTACTTACTTACTTACTTACTAAGTTAAATTTTATGTAATTTTAAGTTATAGTTTTTTTTCCTCTTTCAGAGATAATGCCAATGTAAGTTTGTCGCCTACCAGCCAAATATTTCATCAGGTAATTTAAAAGTTCTATGAATTTTTGTTTCTTCTCATAGATGATTAGTTGTTTCTCATAAATGAATTTTTTGTTTCTTGAATTTTCTCACATGAAGGACTTCATGCCAATAACTTTGGATCTTCCATGTCCTCAATTTACTGTGTCTCAAGATCCTAAGCCTTCTACATTCATGGTATTAATTTTTTAATTTAGTAATAAAACTTTAAAATTTCAAATTTAATTGATTTACAATTTCATCAATTTTCTAATTTCTTTAATGATTATTCTTATTACAGGATCTAATGATGGAGGCCGGAAAAAACATATACAAGTGAAACCATCGAAACAACATACATGTCAGGATTGATTTTGGATTGCTGAAGAACATGATAAAAATTACCACTTTGACACAATTGGTGTTGAGTAATGATAACCAACTGGTAGATGTTTGATATTATTTGACTGTAATAACTATTAATAGATAGTGCCACTTTGAGTGTTTTTTTGAGTTCAATTAACTATGATATTGGTAATTTTGTGATTGAATTTAGTTATTATGATATGCATTACTTGGAGTATACATGATCGATGAGTGATTTTATTAGAATTTATTTATGAAGATAGAGAGAAAGTTACTAGACTCAAAAAGATTCACATGTATTTCGTCTAGTACGTGGAACAAAAAAGCAGGTACACAGGAGGAGTTCCATCTATTTTTTGGACAAAAATTCCATCCCCCATTTAGAACTTGCTCTTAAAAAACTCTCAATACATCTAAAAATTCCCGCCCCCAACTTACATCACTTTTGTTGCAAGCTCTGATGAAACAGTAACTTCACCAAATATATATATAATCAAAGTTTCAACTGGAAGACGAGCTTGCAAAAGCAAGGTTCATTTTATTTATTACTTTATGTTCATTTTCCATAATCAATGGAGGAGAACGACATTGAAAATTTAAAGTGTTGGATGGATTATTGAAACAAATGTACATGCTGCAGGGATGAATGCACTCATTTGTCAGCACTTTTAGAAGAAAAGACTAAAGCTTTAGAATTGGTAATAAGTGAGAACCAGGAGATGAAAGCTCAACTTGAGGAGATGACTGTGAGAGCAAAAAAAGCCGAGGCTGAAAATAAGACGTTAATTGACCGTTGGATGTTACAAAAAAATGCAGCACTAAAATTTGATTTTTCTTTAATGCAAAAAAAATAGTACTTATATTTTTCTGATTCACAAAAATAAAAATTTTATTGATGAAATCTTATATACAAAATGATAATGAGACAAACATCAACAAAAAAAAAAAGCTAAAAAATAGCATCGTGGGCGAAATCCCAACAAATAATTTTTACAAGCTACAAATGGGATCAAACAATTAATTTTTTTAATCAACAAATAAAAATAAACTACTTCGGAGGGTCAAGATCAGATTTCAACTGCAAATCCTCAATCCTTGCTTGGCCACCATGGGCGAAATCCCAATCCCACGAGCAATGTTTTCTGAAACACATTCCGACCACATCAGTACCAATATCACTATCCTCAATCGGACCTCTGGCTTCGAGTCCTCGACACCATATTACTGGTATTTTTCACTGGATTTCCTTTGCTCTAGTTGTGACCTGATCAAAGTTTTCAAGCATGATTTTTTTGTTTGTCTTGCTTTTCTGTTCAATCAATAAACGGTTGATTAGCAGTTACAAGTGTTACAAAAAAAATTCTAACTAAGGAATGTTGGTGATAGTTTAGAGAATACAGAGGATTATAATATAAGAAGCACCCAAGGGGTGTCAGGTGTAATTTACACTAAAGACAATAAAAGAAAGAAAAACAAAAAAACTAAAACAAGGGTGATAGTAGTTTTGTAATCCAATATACAAAATGATATTGAGATGAACATTCAGTTAATGGTGAATGATGGTTCATCCTTTGCTCTTCCCAAACCCACTCTCCATTGCGACCCGATCAAAATTGTTCCAGACAAATTTAATTTATATCACGATTCGGAAAATTGTTTCAAAAAATAGAAAAGGAGAAGAACTGAGATAATCAAACAACTCACCAGATTATATTCACGTTTGATGGTCTCGATTTTTTCTTGCCGGAAAAGATGAAGTTGAGGTCTGGATTTTTGATCTGAGAAGAAGAACGGATTTTTGATCGGAGAAGAAGAACAGTTTTTGCGCAGCTTTTGAAAGTGGGCTCAACCTAATTCAATTGATTAGGATTTTTATATTATTTAAAACTTAACTGTAGTTAAGTTATTAGCCCACTTTAACACTCTCTCTCTCTATGGTATGAAACTATCCCATTACTTCTTTATTATAGATGACGTGTCGATATTGGATAGGCTGTCCGTAAAAGCCGTATTCACGGCACATCCGTGTAGAATTTAATCCCAACAGAATTATGTCATAGTCTTTTTAAGTAGGGCCATGCTAATGACAATCACATAATGTCCAAATATTTGTAATCTAATATCTTTTTAACATATTCCAAAATATTCATATACTTTTTTTATATTTCAGTACATTTTTTTAATATATTTTTTTAACATTAACAACAGTCATATATAATGTCTTTAACAATTTTCTTTTTAAGTAATTTAAATGATTTATTACTCGGGCTAGGCAAACATCCAATCAATTGGCCCAACTTAATCCAACTCGATCGGACCTTAAATGGATGGTTTCAATGCAACGAGTTAATGGATGCGAGTCTAGTAATTTCAAAAAGTTGAATTTTAGTCGGATAACGGATATACAAACTTCAATTCGTGAAACACAATCCAACCACATAAAATTATGAATTCTTCATATGTTTTGACATGTATACCTATTATGTATATATTACATTATTTATTTACTCAATAAATAAAGTATTGACACTTAAAAATGCCGTATTTAATTTTTAGAAAAAGCACAACTCACACTTCTCATTAGTTTTAAAAATTAGTTTTTATTTTTTATTTTTTGTAAAATAGGATTTGTTCTATTAAAATTATCATTTTTATTGTAAAATTAAGATCCAATCCAGTCCGCATTCATCCATCAATTTGCCTAACACACTTAGTAGATTTCGAAACAACTAGTGATCAGCTACTGTCAATCAGGTGCTATAGATGACATGCAACCAGCCAATAAACACCCCATTCACTGCCTCGTTATTATTGTGGGATAATCATTTAAAAAAAATGCTTAAAACAACTCTTAGGACTATTGATAATTTTAAAAGCAATATATAAAAAATATATTGAAATGTGTAAAAATATTTTGAGACATGTAAAAAGTGTATTAAAATTATAAATTGTTTGAACTTTTGCCGTGCTTATTGACTGCATTTAAAACTATCATTAGGACCCATAATTAAAAATTATAAAATAAGTCAGAAATATAAATGTGCTTATATATATGTCTACCCAATTACACATTTAAATATTTATTTATTTTAAATAAATAAATAAATAATAACATACCCTTCAATTCAATTATTTGACGAACATGTGGTACAGTAAATTATTTGACATAATAGTCGAGAACACAGTAAATTATTTGACATAATAGTGGAGAACACAGAATTAATGACCGGCTTTATTTGGAAAGTAAGTTGGAACTAATTTAATTTATTAAAATATAAAACATATTAAAAAATTAATAAAATAAATTGTTACATTTAAATTATAATTATTTTACATTTTCTCTCACAAAACTACAAGAAGCTAAAAATTCTTCCTAAACGAAACTTTGATACTTGGTAGTCCAACACACAACATGACAAATATGAAGCACTTGCAAATATATGTATAGAAGAGTGTATTTTGCTAAGCGACACATAGGAGTGTAAAAATGATCCATGGTCCAAAATCCGCTCGCGGTACGTGGTGGGCTCGCCCTAATTAGGCCCGAGACCTTGGGCTTGGGCCTAGGCCTGGGCTTGGGCTATCATTTTGAAGCCGTGGGCCCGGTCCGCTTAGGCCGGCCCATGGCCTGCTTAAGACCCATTCAAAGCCCAGTCCGAGGCCCGGCCCCCCTGAGGTCTATTGTAATTTTTGGTGGAAAAAAAAATTTTTTGATGAAAAAAATATAAAAAAATGTTCAAGCCTTACCCATGCCCAAGCCCAGGGCCCAGGCCCACCTCTCACAACCCAAACCTCGCCCTAAGAGATTACAAAAGTGATCAGCCAGTAATCCGAGATTACCAAAGGCTTGCTTAACAGTAATACAATAATAAGGGTCAGCGGAAGCCTTAAATAATAAATTATGGCGTCCAATGAGCTGAGCAGACTTAAATGAACTAAACAAACCTTTATATATATATGTACACAAAAGTCCACGACAAGCTTAAGTACAAAAAAAAAAAAAAATAAATAAATAAAAGAAAATAAAAAAACTTAAGAATTAAATCTTAATAACAAAACCAGTCTTAACAAAAGCCGTAGCAACATTCATAACACTTGTTCACAAAAACAAAATGGTGAATTCTAAACCACTTATGAAGCTTAGTGGCTTGATCCAGTTGGGACCTTGCAGTGAGGCACAAAAGTTAGCTTGATAAACTGAGTTCACGTCGATGCCATTAGGTCCGGTCTTACACTTGATCACCTACATGCATATATAAAATAGTGAGCTAGAGCCCAGTAAATAACAATGGTGTAAATGGGTAATAAATGATGTCTTTTCAGTAATTTAAAACAGTCAATTTCAGCAGTGAATCAGTTTCTCAAATCAGTATCTCATAACATGTAAAATCATATTGAAATCGTAGTAGTCATACGTGGTATATCCATTAGCAGAACAGTACAGTAGGTCTTAGAAGACCGAAACAGTCATATATGATGGCCATCAATTCAATAAATAGTAGTTTAAAAACTTAGAACTGACAGAGATTTCTATAACAATAGCAGTAACAGTAACAGTAATAGTAACAGATGCTATGGATGCCACAAATACATTTCATAAATAGGACAATCATTCAATCAGTTAGAAAGCATCATTTTAGAAATAAAGCATTTATAATTCATAAAATACTTATAATTTTAACATATCTTTACAAGGTTATTGCTCACAGCTGGCTCCCTGAATCACGTGATTAGAATACAACGTCTAACCCACACAAACACATTCAAGCACAACATCTCAAAACACGTTCAATTCATTTAGTCGGTTCTTAAACCTATTTGGTTCATTCGTTACTTGTTCGTTCAGTTATTTCTATTCGTTCTTTAATTTATTTCGTGTTCATGATGTGCATATGGATTTGAAATACACGTGAAAACCATGCAAATGGAGGCCTGAAGGTTGGAAAAACGAAGAGAAAATGAAACGGGGATGGACCTAAAAATCGCACGTACGGAGGGCCTAGCCATACATGTGGAATTAAAACATTGTTAAGCCTTGCTATGCTCTACTTTCCGCATGTGTGGGGCCCTTGTCGCACATGCAGTTCTGGGTTGAATTGTGTCCGAAATTCTACTCTTGATTTCAAACTCATTCTTTGCAAAATCCAACTTCAATTTCACGCATATCAAGACCCAAAACCCTTAAAACAACTTGAATTTCATATTTCTAACTTCAGTTAAAGATTATAACTTCATAAACAAAACCCAATATCCACTTAAAATATCAAAATTTAGAATAGAAATGTGGAATCATAAAACATGTATGTTTGAGTTCCATTATTCAAAATTCATGAAGTATCTTCCTCAATTTTCAAGAATCGTTCAAGAAAGTATATGTATAAACAAGAATTCCATGAAAACATGTAATGCATGTGAAGATTATGAGCTCATTACTTGAATTCTTGCCTTAGATGGCCATATAGAGTCACTATATCTTCATTCATTATAACATTTGTCAATCATGCATGATTTCATCCTAATTCAACTCAAATTCTAAAGGATTATGAGTATAACACTTCAATTTCTAAAAGTAAAAAAGCAATCCAACCTTGAATTGTTGGCTTATGAAGATTTTCCTTCAATTCCACCTTGTTCTTATTCTTCCTCTTCTTTTCTTCTTTTTCTACAACTCTCTAGAGTTTTCTCTCTTTCTCTCAAGTGTATGACTCCAACAATATGCACTAACTGTCTCTCTTTTCTCTAGTTAAGTTGATGAATAGATTAAGGAGTGTATAATCATTAATCATTCCTAGGCCTTGATTTATCCTAAGTTTCCATTAATAAATTACATTGGCTCTAATTACATCAAATTCACTTAAATTAAATCAAGTCTTATCATAATATATTTCAAATTAAACTAAATTTAATCACACTAATGTGAATTAGGCTCTAATTACCTATTCTAAATATTTAATTTAACGTTGTATAATTTACTGAATCAGACAGGTTCAATTCATATCCTATACATATCTATTCACAATATCACAATTCATTTCACACATGGCACATAATAGCACATAAACACATAATCAATGTAAATCATATGATTAACGTAATTAATCAAGGACGTGGTTGTCACATTCTCTCCCCCTTAGAACATTTGGTTCTCCAAACGTCATTACCTTCCTCCAAGAAGAACACGAGATCTAATAGAAAGAACTCGAGATATCTTTTCTTCATATCGTCTTCCCTTTCCTAAGTCACATAAATCCGATCGTGATTTTGCCAATCTACTACTTCACTAATGGAATGTCTTTGTTCATTAACTTTTTAATCTGTGGTTTACAATTTGCATGGATTGTTCTTCATACGTATAGTCATCACTCAAAAGAACGTGAGTAGGCTCAATGACATGAAATAGATCCCGGAGATAATCTAGCAACATTGAAATATGAAATACATTATGCATATGCTCCATATCAGGAGGGAGAGCTACCTGATACGCCACTGGATTAATTTTCTTAATGATCTCATACGGTCCAATGTATCGAGGTGCTAACTTGCCCTTCGTTCCAAAACGAGTCTACTCTTTCATTAGTGTCACTTTGATAAAGACATGAGCGCCCACTTTATATTCCCTATCTCGTCTTCGAACATTCGCATAGCTTTTTTGTCGATTTTTTGCTATTTTCAACCGTTGTTGAATTAATTTCACTTTTTCTGTTGTTTCTTGCATAATTTTAGGTCCAAGTAAAGGTCTATCTCCAACTTCAGCCCAACAAATCAATGACTGACATTTTTTACCATATAAAGCCTCGTAAGGTGCCATGCCATTGCTTGAATGGAAACTGTTATTGTATGCAAATTCGACTAAAGGCAAATGGGTTTCTCAATTCCCTTCAAAGTCCAACACATACATACGCAGCATATCTTCCAGAGTTTGTATTGTTCTTTTTGACTACCTATCGGTCTGTGGATGATACACACTGTTCAGTCTTAATTCGGTCCCCAATGCCTTTTGCAAACTTTGCAAAAATCTCGAAGTGAATTTTGAATCCCTATCAGAAATAATTGACACAGGCACTCCATGCAATCTCACAATCTCATTAATATAAATTGTAGCCAACTTATCTGCATGATAGAATGTTTTGATAGGTAAGAAATGAGCATATTTAGTCAAGCGGTTAACAATCACCCAAATCGAGTCCATACCTCTAATAGAGCGAGGTAGTCCAACAATGAAATCCATGGCGATATGTTCTCATTTCCACTCCTATATTGATAGTAGCTGAAGCAATCCCGCTGGTCGTTGATGCTCAGCTTTGACTTGTTGGCATTGTAGGCACTTAGACACAAATTCAGCAATTTCTTTCTTCATTCCCGACCACCACAAATTTTGTTTCAAGTCTTGGTACATTTTTGTGCTCCCTGGATGGATGACAAACTTTGAACTATGGGCTTCTTCTATGATTTGCTTCTTTATTTCGAGATTATTTGGTACGCATAACCTTCCTTGAAATTGTAACACATCATTTTGAAAAACAAAGCCCGGTCTCGGTTTGAATTCTCTTTCACCAACAACTTTTTTTCAAAAATTCATCTTCTTGATGTTTTTCTTTAATTTCTTCAAGTATTGACGGTCAAGTAGCAATAGAAACCAAAGTCACGCCTTGTTCTCGCAAAACAACATCAATTTCAAATCTTTCTAGATCATGTAGCAATCCTCTTTGCTCAGTGAGTAAACAAGCCAAGTTCCCAATTGATTTTCGACTAAGTGCATCGGCAACGGTGTTAGCTTTTCCCGAATAATACAAGATTTGCAAATCATAATCTTTTATCAATTCCAGCCATCTCTCTTGTCTCATATTCAGCTCTTTTTGGATAAAGAAATACTTCAAACTCTTATGATCCGTATAAACTTCGCACGTTGCTCCATATAAGTAGTGGTGCCAAATTTTCAATGCAAATACCACTGTTGCAAGCTCCAAATCGTGGGTTGGATAATTCTTTTCGTCGAATCTCAATTGTTGGGAAGTATAAGCTATCACTTTGCTATTCTACATCAATACACACCCCAAACCTTTATAAGATCCATCATTGAAAATAGTAAAACCATCCATACCTGAGGGTAAGGTGAGGATCAATGTAGTTATAAGCCGAGTTCTCAATTCTTGAAAAGCTTACTCTCTTTGGTCAGTCCATTCGAACGATATTCCTTTCTGTGTCAACTGAGTAAGTGGCAGAGCAACCTTAGAGAAGTCTTTCACAAATCTGCGGTAGTAACTGGCCAAACCCAAGAACCTTCGGACTTCGGTAACATGGTCAGTCTAGGCCAATTCACAACTGCCTCTATTTTTTGCAAGTTAACTAAAATGCCATCTTTATTTATCACATGCCACAAAAACATAACACTATCAAGCCATAATTCACACTTCGTTAATTTAGCATACAACTTATTCTCTCTCAAGGTTTGCAAAATAATTCTCAAGTGCTGTTCATGTTCCTCTGTACTTTTGAAATAAATCAAGATATTATCTATAAAAACAACAACAAATTCATTGAGAAATAGCTTGAAAATTCTATTCATTAGATCCATAAAAGCAGCCAGCACATTAGTTACTCCAACAGGCATAATAAGCAATTCGTAATGTCCATACCTTATTCAAAAAGCAGTCTTTCTACATCATCAGCTTTAACTTTCAATTGGTGGTATCCGGATCTACGATCAATTTTGGAAAAGACTAGAGCCCCTTGCAACTGATCGAATAAATCATCGATACAGATAATGGACACATGTTCTTCACAATCACCTTATTCAGCTCGTGATAATCAATGTAGAGCCTTAATGAACCATCCTTCTTTTTCATAAATAAAACTGGAGCGCCTTACGGTGAAGTGCTAGGTTGAATAGAATTTTTGTCCAACAACTCTTGTAATTGAATCTTCGATTCTTTGAATTCGATAGTTGACATTCTGTACGGGGTTTTGGAAATTGAATGTGTGCCCGGTATTACCTCAATAGTGAACTCAATTTCCCTGTCAATCAAATTCTCCAAGAAATCATCTGGAAAAACATCTGGAAACTCTCTGACGATAGGGATACTGTCCACATTAGTTTTATCAACAGTTGGTACATTCAATACACAACACAAATATCCCCTACAGCCTTTCCTAATCAATTTGCATGCTTTCATAGGTAAAATCAAGTATGAGGGAGATACAACATCAATTCCGTTAAACGTAAATTCAGGCAATCGAGGTGATCAGAATACAACTTGCTTGGTTACGCAATTGATAGTGGCATGATATTTCGTTAACCAATCCATCCCCAAGATTACGTCAAAATGATCAATATTCAGAGGCAACAAGTCAACATATAAAATCACATCCCCAACTATAATTTCACATGTAGGATATACATAGGCGCAAGTCATAGACCCTCTAGTTAGTGAAAATACATCTAATAAATAATTCATGGGTTCTAGTGGTCTAGTTAATTTTCTCGAAAAAACATGTGATACAAATTAGTGTGTAGACCTCGAGTCAATCAAAAAATAAGCATTTTGAGCACAAATAAGGAGTATACCTGACACTACTGCCTCGGTATTCTGCACATCACCAAGTACAAGCACAAAAACCCATCCTTGCCTTAGAGTTTCTTTCCTAAAGTAGCTTAGGATTTGGTTTTAGTGTAGAGGTTGATGTGCTGCATTTGTTATGGGTCTATCAGTGCCTTGGGGTAAGAGAGGACAATCTTTGACCGGGTGGCTAGTTTTGCCATACCTAAAGCATGCCCCAGAAATCTTGTAACAAAACACTCTTATGTCTTCTACCACATTCTGGCCAAGGTGGTGTAGAATTATTCCCTTGACTGGAACTATTTGATGACCTCGTATTTATTTCTTATTCTGTGAGTTGTTCTGGCCTTTCTTGAAATTAAACCCTTGCCTTTTCCCCTTCCAATCAGTCATCGGTGTCTTGGCCTTCTTTAACGCTGCAATATTTGCCTCGAACATAAGAGCTTTATCAAGAATATCCATATATTTTGTCAACTTGAGAACATTAACTCGATTGAGTACTTCAACATTAAGTCCACTCTCAAATTTTCTAGCTTTTTTATAGTCAAAATCTACCATGTGCGGTGCATACCGAGTGAGCTTCGTGAATTTGGCTTCATATTCAGCCACAAACATAATAACTTGCTTCAACTGTTCAAATTCAAACACTTCGCGGTCACAGACACACGGTGGAAAATATTTCCCATAAAAAACTTCTTTAAATTTAGCCCATGTAACAGAACCGTTGTTGTCTCGAATGAGTATGCACCACCGTCTTGCTTCTTTTTGTAAAGTAAAGGTTGACAACAAGACCTTTGTGCCTCTATACACGGAAAAACCTCAAACAATTTTTCGATCTCTAAAATCCATGCTTCAACTTTCAAGGGTTCAATGCCGCCCTAGAAGGTTGGTGGCTTCATTTTGTTAAACTTCTGTGTTAGAGCTATTATATCATCATTGTTGTTTCGCTCAACTTGCACTGGTGACGGAGGAGGAGGTGGGAGTTATTGAGTCTATTGTTATTGTCTCAAAAATTCTGTCACTAATTCAACCATTCTTTCTAATCGGTCTATTCTTGCATTCGAAGATTCTGACTCATCTGTATTTCTTGTTCCCTCCATTGGTCTATATAAAACATGGTAATAATAAACATTGGAAATACAGTTCTCATATTCATATTTACATTAGGTATGCACATAACAATTCCACACACACTCACACATGTTGATGTAATGCCCTAATTTCTTAGCTAGGACATCTTGTAGCTCATTTGGACGCGTGTGCGGTATAACTCGTGCTTTATGCCACTCTGTCACGACCCAACCCCCGCCCCAAGGGATTAGAGAAGTGACTGGTCAGTAATCCAAGATTGCTAAAGGCCTGCTTAACAATAATACAATAATAGGGGCTAGCGGAAGCCTTAAATAATAACTTATAGCGTCAATGAGCTGAAAAGACTTAAATGATCAAAACAAATATTTATATATACATGTACTCATAAGTCCATGTTAAGCTTAAGTACAAAAACAAAAACAAAAGAAACAAAAAAAAAAACAAAACTTAGAATTACATCCTAATTACAAAACCAGTCTTAACAAAAGCCTTAGCAACATTCATAACACTTGTTCACAAATACAAAAAAGGTGAATTCTAAACCACCCATGAAGCTTAGAAGCTTGACCTGGTTGAGACCTCGTAGTGAAGCAGAAAAATTAGCTTGATAAACTCAGTTCAGGTCGACGCCCCTATGTTCGGTCTTGCACTTGATCACCTACATACATATATAAAACAGTAAGATAGAGCCCAGTGAATAACAATGGTGTATATGGGTAATGAATGATATCCTTTCAGTTATTTAAAACAGTCAATTTCATCAGTGAATCAATTTCTCAAATCAGTATCTCATAACATGTCAAATCATACTAAAATCATAGCAGCCATACATGGTACATCCATTAGTAAAGCAGTACAGTAGATCTTAGAAGACCAAAACAGTCATATATGATAGTCATCAATTCAGTAAATCGTAGTTCCATAAATTAGAACCGACAGAGATCTCTGTAACAGTAACAGTAACAGTAATAGATGCCATGGATGCCATGAATATATTTTATAAATAGACAATCACTCAATCAGTCAAAAAGCATCATTTCAAAAACAGAGCATTTATAATTGAAAAAATACTTATAATTCAAACATATGTTTACAAGGTTATTACTCACAGTTGGCTCCTTTAATCATGTGATTATAATGCAGCGTCTGACCTACACAAACACATTCAAGCACAACATCTCAAAACACATTCAATTCATTCAGTTGGTTCTTAAACCTATTCGGTTTATTCGTTACTTGTTCATTTGGTTTTTCTATTCCTTTTTTAATTTATTTCGTGTTCATGATGTGCATATGAATTTGAAATACACGTGAAAACCATGGAAATGGATAGTGTTGAAGCCTTGTTGTGCTCTACTTTCTCCAGGTGCGGGGGCCCTTGTCACATATGTGGCTTTGGGTTGAATTTTGTTCGAAAATCTGGTCTTGATTTGGAACTCATTCTTTGCAAAATCCAACTTCAATTTCATGCATATTAAGGCCCAAAACCCTTAAAAACAACTTGAATTTCATATTTCTAACTTTAATTAAAAATTATAACTTCGTACACAAAACCCAATTTTCACTTAAAAGATCAAAATTTAGAATAGAAATGTAGAATCATAAAACATGTAATTTTGAGTTTCATTCTTCAAAATTCATAAAATATCTTCCTCAATTTTCAAGAATCATGCAAGAAATTATATGTATAAGAAGAATTCCATGAAAACATGCAATGCGTTTGAAGATTACGAGCTCATTTCTCAATCATGCATGATTTCATCCTAATTCAACTCAATTCCACCTTGTTCTTGTTCTTCCTCTTCTTTTCTTCTTCTTCTTCTTCTAGAGCTCTCTAGACTCTTTCTCTCAAGCGTATGACTCCAACAATATGCACTAACTCTCTCTCTTTTCTCTAGTTAAGTTGATGAATAGATTAAGGAGTATATAATCATTAATCATTCCTAGGCCTTGATTTATCCTAAGTTTAAATTAATAAATTGCATTGGCTCTAATTACATCAAATTCACTTAAACTAATTCAAGTCTCATCATAATCTAATTCAAATTAAACTAAATTTAATCACATTAATGTGAATTAAGCTCTAATTACCTATTCCAAATATTTAATTTAACCTTGTATAATTTATTGAATCAAGCAGGTTCAATTCATATCTTATGCACATCTGTTCACAATATTACAATTCATTTCATACATGGCACATAATAGCACATAAACACATAATCAATGCAAATCATATGATTAACTTAATTAGTCAAGGAGGTAGTTGTCACACCACAGCCCTGCCCAAGGCCTGAATACCCCTTGGGCCTGGGCCGAATTTTCTTGTTTGTGGGCCGAGCCGGGCCAACCTGAATTTTGGCGGAAGCTCGCGAGGCCCAATATGGGCCGATCTGAGCTCGGGCCTGGGTGGGTCAGGCCGGACCAAATTTACACCCCTGGCGACACACAATAGGGCCTGCCAAAAGATAGTTTAAGGTTGTTTTGGTAGGATGGTTATGACTAAATTAGTTTATTAAAAGATAAAATAAACTAAAAAATTAATAAGATAAAATGTCATATACAAATCATAGTTATTTTATTTTTTCTCATAAAAAAATAAAAAAATATCTCAAATAATTTTTTTTAACTAAACTAAAATAATTAAAAAAAATCAAAAATAAAAAAATTCATCTCAAAGCAAAAGCTAACCTTTCACAAATCATGTGATCATTACATAGTACAAAACAGGTAAAGTCCAACTGAATTGTTGATCTCATACTATCTAAGAAATGAGCAATGATTCTATCATTGGCTCCTTATTTGATGGGCCATTGGGCTCACTTTTGGATCTAATTTTGATGATCAGAACTGTTCATATTTTAAGATTTGTCATGTATATCATACATATAAAAAATCAAGTTGATTGGATATCGGAAGAACTAAAGATCATTTATTAAAAAAATAATTAATAAATAGTTTTATTCTTCAATAAAACTTTTAGTTTGATGATCCGAACATGTAATTTTGGGAGACAAAATTAGAGAGATGAATTATTTTTCCTTATCTTTAGTCCCCTCTAATTCCACATCATTGAAATTGAATTGAAGGGACAAAATTATAAGAATGAATCAATTTTTCTAGATAGTAATAAGTAATCATAAAAATCAAATCAAATAGAATATTTATAGTGACTGTTTATTTATTTATATTTTTTTTTATCGGCAAAAATAAAACTTTTTTTATGAAAACAAGGAGCACTAAAATGGAAAGGCAAGAGCACTAAGCATCACAGTGAACCTCCAAATCCTAACTATAGGTTGGCACCAAGAGAACCACTCAATCATCTACAAGCTCAAGCCACAAAAGTTAGAGAGATACCAACATAAAACACACCAAAATAAACACCCACTCATATAACTACCTCACCAAATTTCACAAAGACCACCTAGTCAAGTAATCCATAACAGAACCAGCAACAACAAAACTAACAATGATAATCTCCACTAAGATTCCAACTTCATCAATCTACCCAGCCACTAAAGATCACACTGCGTGACTCCCCACTGAACATGATGGACATCCCAGCAACAAGACACCCCAAAGCTAAGCATCCTTATTACACTCCCCTCGCACCACCACACAAACAAAATCTAATACAGTGATCTGTATTGAAGGAGATTTGTGTAACCCAGTATCGTTTGAGTGTGCAAAAATTCAAATAGTAACTAGCTGTATGGAGCCAATCAATAAAGCCATTAATCTGAAATGCAAGGGTACTTTTCATTCTGTGAGAGTGTGGGAACAAAATTCTGGGGTATAAAACCCTTATAGGGAGATGCAAGTGTAAGAAGAAGTATATAAGGAAGAGAATTGTAGTTCAAATATGGGTGTGAAGATTGCAGATGAGAAAAATGTCAGAGCGAAGGATGAAGATGACGATGACTGGGATGAAGAGTCAACACGGGAGATGGGCCAGACTGAGGAGGTGTCAAGAGGGGAAGTGACATATGGGAAAAGGAATAGAGATGAGGTGTATAAGGAGTTACTTGGGAGATCTGAAACGGTGGTGGCTGAGTCTGCTGGTAATGAGTTCGAGTGGAGGATAGCAGGTCCTATCCTATGAAGATAGTTCGGAACATAAATAACGGCTATGAGTTGGAATGTCAGAAGTCTGATGATCAGGTTGTCACGCTAGATTTTGTAAGAAGCCTGAGTGGCTCAAGTTTACTAAAACCCAGGGTGGAATTAGAAGTGGAGTTGGTCTCTAGTAATGAGGTGGGCCTAACAGGTGGGTTGGACAACAGGATGAAAGGGGTGGTAGTGCAAGACTTGGGTTTGAAGGCTGATTTACAATGTGGGCATGAAAGTGTTTTAGGGCCTATGTTACTCAATTCAGATATGTCACAGACCCATGAAGGTGGAGTATGTTCAAGACTAGAGGAACAAAAAAGAAAAGGGAAGAAGAAAATAGCAAGAAAATAAAGTGGAAAAAAGGCAAATGAGATGAAGCCAAGTTACTTGGTAAGAAGATATAGCTACAAATGAGCCTCATCAAGTAAACTAGGTCCAAAAGGGGCACTATGGAGAGTAGCTGCTGCTGCTTTTTTAGCATTATCTGAAAGTGGAATGGCTAGAGGCAACAATACACTTAAAGAGGCTTATGAAACTCTACAAATGGGGAAACTATTGGGAGTAAAATGCAAAGCTAATGAAGATGAAGTGTTATAAAAAATACTGGATCTAGAAGCAAAGGATAAAGAAAGAATGGGATGGGGCACTAATGCTACAAGTTGAAAAGCAGATAAAGGGGGGCTGGTTTTAAGTGACAATGTTTAATGATGAAGCTACTATCGTGGAATGTGAGGGGTTTGGGTAGGAAGGAAAAAATGAGTAAAATTAAAAGCATCATGAAAGCTAGAGGAGTTGACATTGCATTGTTTTAGGAGACAAAGAAAGCATCTATGTCAGAAAAGGAGGTGAGGGAATTATGGGGTAGGGAGAGGATGGATTTCATGATAGTGGATGCTGAAGGAAATGCTGGTGGTCTATTATGTATATGGGATCCAGGAGTGCTCCAAGTCTCAGGATGCTGTTGCAGAAGAAGATTCATTCTTTTATGGGTACTGTATTCTTTTCTTTTGATTGTGTTATAGTGACTGTTGAGACTCATGTGATGTTAAATCTAGTTTGTTACCCATTTATATGAGCAATTATTCAGTGCTCCAAAGCATTGACGTGATATTGTCATAAATTAATTAAAGTCATTTATTTGTGTGGGCCCAAATAACACATGCAATAATTTTTCCACTTACATAGACAGATATGCATTAAATTAAAAGTACATTTTTGATTCATGAATCATCCTAGGTTCTACTAATCTTTGTTTAAGTGTACTACAACAAATATCAAAGGAAATAATTACGTGGTGATTTTTAAATAAATTGTGTCCTAATTTAATATTATTATTTGAAAGAAGACTGTTAAATGTCCCTTTCTTTGAACCTCTATTTCGGGAAATTCTATTTCCACACACCCTTTCATCTGTGTACACATTATATCTCAATACACACCTTTGTGAATTTGATTATATATTATTATTCTCATTTCACACACCATATTTTCAATTATAACCCTAACTCAAATCTTATACACAAACCACCTAAATAGGTTTCACCCACATTAAAACACCCACCCACGGATAGCAACATAGCCTAACTCCATTGAAGACCCATGGTGAAAACCCAATTCCATTGAAGAACTACACTGAGCCCACTGCATTGTTGAAGGTAAGTAATCGATGAAGAAAAATGAAGAAAGCAGAGTATTAAAAAATTGGTCTTGAATTTGATTTACATCTCCAGCAATCTTTGCTGCTTCAACAGCAATGGCGAGGAACTGTGAGTATGAATCTGAATCAGTGGAACTATATCAAACAACAAATTGATTCAAATATATAGAGAGCAATTACATACATATATATATATATATATTCACACACACAAACACATGAGAACATGCATATATAGAAATTATATACATATATAGAAATAGAGTGAGGAGAGATTAATGGGTTCCTGAGCTCATCAAACAATTCTTTACAAAAATGGCCGAAAATTGTATGAATCTTCTCATTAATAAAATGGTATGGTTCCTGAGCTCATCAAAGAACATGCATATACACAAATTCTTTGTTCTTGAGCTTTGTGGCACATGAAATAACAACAATGACACCACAAATTTATGTGTACAGAGAAAACTAGGATTTCATATTTAGTATGTGTTATAATGTCTATTACGATAATTTTGTTTCACGGTAAAATTGTTATTAAAATTTTGTTTCATTAAGTGTGTGCACAGAGACGAAAAAGTGTGTTGAAATAGAATTTTCCCTCTATTTCTTTGGTCTTCCACCATTCAAAATTACATTTTACCTATTTTTCTTTACACCCCACCATATTCGCAACTTTACCCGTCCCCTCTTAACATCCGCACTCCTTTCCTTCTCTCTTTCTTCGGTAGCCCCGTTCCTTGCTCCGACCAACCCCTTCTCCATATTTGAGGATGCTACCCAAAATCTCTTTTGGTTTTGGATTTACTTATGTAATTGTAGAGAGGGTTTTTGCTGAGTTTGGTGGAGGAATTATCGAAGCAGCCATTGATGTCAAAGATGGAGATTTGGCCTGGGTGGACCTAAGGGTCAAGTCGGAGGGTGACGAAGTCACCGATTCCGTCGATGGCATAACCCAAAAAATCGAAGCTAGGGCCGAGGTTAGCAACCATTGCGAGAGCGAAGGATGTGACAGAGGTGAAGAGGGGCTAGGTTTCTGTAACGACGGTTTTGGAAAGGAAATGAGAGGTTGCATTTGAAGGTTTGGGATACAGAGAGAGAAGTGTTGGGTTTGAAGAGGTTGGTCGGAGGGCATGTGGAGATGAGCTTCGAAGCAGATTGGTTGCAACAAATTGCCATTATTATTACAATGCACACACACAGAGAATGATGACAAGAAGAAAACTGATTGCCGATGCATATGGAACTCGGCGATGGTGGCGAAGATCAGAATCGACCTTAGCGCGACCTTTCTAGGGCAAAGGTCTGACACCTCACGAGCCAAAAACCTAACTGCCATGCAATAACAGATCGAATATGGGACGGAAAAAGATTACTACGATGATAGTGGTGGTTGGGGCTGACGGGAAGGTGAACAGCTGGCATTGGCGGGGGTGAGGAGGGTGAACAATGATTGTCAGAGGTGATGAAATTAGGGTTGAGGTTTAGAAAATTAGAGTTAGAGGATTAGAGATGAAAGTAAAAATGAAATTTTATTTTTAGACAAAATTGAAATTAATATATATATATATATATATATGTGTGTGTGTGAAAAAAATCAGGATCCAAAAAAATAAGGTAGGTATAAATAGTAACTCACTAGTTAAAATTATAAAATTTAATATATTTTGTTAAAATTTTAAAAGACAACATGATAGCTATTAAATAATAAATGTTGTGAAGTATCATTCTTGAAGCAATTCTAACCACACTCTCTATTTTTCACTAGTTAAAGTATAAAAAAAGTACACTCTTTATTTTACCTAATTACTTTAGTTATTGTGTTTTCCAACCACGCTCTTTATTTTAGCTGATCATTTAAACTAACTTAATTAATTTTTAAAATAAAAAAATACTAATTGTTGATATTTTACTAATATAAATTTGCAATAATAATAAATTTGCCCATACAAACATACAAAACATGTAGAATGAGGAGAAAAAAAAATACAAAATATAAAATAATTTATTCCACAATTCATCAAATAGAATTAAAAGAACATATAAAATTTCTACATACACACACACACACACACACACACACACACACACCTATATATAATATATAAAATTCCAAATCCAAGACATAAATATACAAAAATCTAAAATATATACATACATAATTGTTTGGAGAGCCTCTGGGGCTCTTCAATTGTAGCCACAAAAAAATAAGATGGTAAAGTAGCTAACCCAATAACTAACACATTGGAACTCAAAATTAAATTTATATTAACTAAAATATCTAACAAATTTTGTTTAATTATCCCCTTAGATATGCTCAATATCATAGATGAGATGATGATACCATGCTATATTATTATAGTTGCCGCCGCTGATACAAGTGGTTGACATTAACCTTGGCAGAGTATGTTTTTTTTTACCCTTTTTTTTATGAGTTATTATTACATTTTTTTAAGGGGTAAAATTGTTACTTGGAAATTAAAAATCTTAACAAATTTAAAGAGAAAAATTGTTTTTTTATTGTTAAAAATATTCGTGTGATGTTTGAATTTCTTTTGTATTTAGGATTCGTTTGGAAACATGCTATTTTAGTAACTTTTTAGTTTTTTTGGTTAAAATATAAAGTAAAAAATGAATATGCTGAGAATGACTTTTTAAATTTTTATGAAAAGATGTGCAAAAATTAGAGAAAAAAAGAATTTTTGACTTTTTAATATAGGTTATAAACTTTTTAAATTTTTTTAATAACATTTTTTTAAGCTAAAAATATTACATACCAAACGAGACGTTCGTAAAACTTCTTTTTCGATCCAAGTTATACTCCAAGTAATTGTGTGAGATGTCAATGAGCTCAAGTTTTGGATTCTGAATTGATATACTGACATTGACTTCGTTTTGCCATCTAATTCTACTGAATTAGTAAACATCTTATCTTCTTTTTTTCTTTTTTTTTTTTTTTTTTGAGCTTAGAAACGCCCGAAGGCTACAGGGGAACATCAACAGAAAGTAATTCAGAAAGAACAACAGGGGGATTTACAACCCAATCAAAATGAAGAACACCATGAAGATGAGCTCTTGCTAGCCAGTAAGCTACTCCATTGGCTTCCCAAGGAATCCAAGCAAATGAGGCATGTAAGGTTAACTTCAAGACCTAAATATCATCGATGATAGAAGAATAGTCCCACGGAGGAACCAGCTCTGAAACACACTGTGTAATCACCTATTTGTTGTCACTTTCCACTTGGATATTCGAAAGACCAAGAGATTGGAGAAACAGACAAGCCAAGCGAATAGCATGTGTTTCTCCTTGTCTAACCAAAGAAGAGTAAATAGTGGAGACTACTTAATCAACAAGCGTCGTCCCTTAAAATAACAGCCACTGCCACTCTGCTATCATGAATAGAGAAGCTGGTATCATAGTTTGTCTTCATAGAACAAGGTATAGGTCGAACCCAACTGTAATGAGAGTTATCTATTGGAGAATGTTGCTGTGAAATCACTTTAGATTGAGTCAATACATGTTGAATGTCCCACTAATAAGCACTGGCCTGTCAAACTACCTGTTGTGGGTCCACACAACAATAGTTGAACACCCACTCATTTCTGGCTTTCCAAAAACACCAGCCAACCAAGGCAGCCCGACTCATCACCTCCCCTCTATCGCGATCATTTGAGCAAGTCTACATTAAAGATAAGGTCCACTAGAGAGTTGAAACAATTGGGTCATTCCTAATCGAGAGCCCTAGATTACAACCAAACCAAATAGCTCTCACCCAACTGCATTGGAAAAGAAGGTGTTCAATAGACTCGGTACAGTCTTGGCAAACAGGGCAAGAGTGAGAGGGAGCATATTTCCTATGAAATAAATTTTCTCTGGTCGCTAGTCTATTGCTACAAACCCGCCACCAGAAGTTTCGAATTTTCGAGGGGACCTTTAAAGACCAAATGAATTTCCAGAAATTCTTAAGAGACTGGGCAAATGAGGAAGCTAAGGTGTAGCTTGCTGCTTGGAGTTCTTTTTTTGCCACCTGGTAACCACTTTTGACTTCATAAATGCCTTTGCCAGTGTAGTAGTGCCATATCAAAGTATCATCTTGGCCCTGCACGGAGATAGGAATGGCAAAGATATTCCTAAAATCCTATTGGTTGACAATCCCCAGCGGTTTTTCTCTGTTCCAAATAGAACAGATTTGATTGATAACATCCCAACCCATTGCACTTGGCACCCAACAGGTTTGAAATTTTGAGGAGTAAAATTAATAGAAAAAGGAATCCATTGATCCTTTCAAAATTTGATCGACTGTCCCTTTCCAACTTGCCACTGTAGCTTGACTTTTTCGCGCCCCCTTTCGGAAGTCGAAATAAGCCCTCTAGTTCAGACTCCCGCGGTTTTGAATCTGATTCCACAAGTGTAATGTGAAATAGATAATCACCGAAGAGTCCCAATTCGGCAAATCTTTTTGGAAAATCGATTTTGAATCAAAAAGGCCAAAAATGGAATGCATTGCCAGATACAGAGTCGCCACCTAAATATTTTGTTTTCGGGAAATTTAGGAAACCCATGACTCATGCCAAAGGCCATGTGTCCGTCATCACCAAGATTGTCTCGGCTCGGGAACTTAGGTACGAGAGGGGAAGGTCATGAATGAATTGAGCACACACGCTCGCCCGATCAAAGATCGGCCTCTATTAATCATGATACGAATCTTATTTACATTATATGCTCTTGTGACGATTATTAGTCTAGCATTACTATGTAATGCGCACATACCCAAGTATATGTGAACTTGCAAGAATTAGAACATTTCGAGTCATGTTTGTTTTGAAAATCATTTCGAAATATGTACCACTTGAAAAAGTGATCGCATATGAACATTGTTCAAATTATTTCTATTCAAGCAACCAGCCTTCATCCACAGGCACTCAAATAGCTATAGCACTTAAGCAATTAGCCTCATGGAAAGCATGCTAAATATGGAAACATCAACACTTTATGCAATATGCTAAAGCGAATAAAGGCTCACCTAGTACTCCAAGCCAAAATAAACAAAAGAGTTAGAAAAAATACATGATTCCTAACTATGTGAAATGACTAATGTAACACATGAGATATGCAATCTAAATAGGCTCGGCTACTAGGATGGCATACGAATCAATCATGCGGTCTAAGCACGCTTTCAAAGAAGTATTTAAACGACAATGCAGTTAGAATGATGAACCAAGCCCCAGTGTATGCAATACAAATGGATGCGAACATGAGATATGCTAAACGAAGCATGATGTCCCTAAACTAACCATCATAAGCTAGTAAATAAAAGGGAGAAAGACGTGGGGTTATATTGCGCTCTCACGAAGGAGAGTTCGAATGAACTAACTAGCCAACTAGCTAACTAATTAAGCTAAGCTAAGCTAATTAAGCTAACTATTATAAGCCGAAAATGAATAACTAGCTAAGCTACTTAACTAATTATTACAATAAATTAATTAACTAACTAGTTAACTAATAAGAAAACTGAATAACTAGTTAACTAACTAATTAAATAATTACAATACAAGTGCAATTAAAAGAACTAAGTAAGCTAAACAATCTAAATATTAAGCTAACTACTCTGCCTTGGGATGCATGGGATGTTCATGCGCATGCTCGGTTTCCACCCGAAAAGACTATCGTTTTGCTTTCGGAGAGCCTCTGTTATGCAATAGAACACATACATTGTTGCCCACTTCCATAATGGCTTTGCTCTGCCTTACAAGCACACTGCTGAATTTTGCATCAGTGGCCGACCGACCACTAGTGAAAAGGCTACCGACCACCAGCAATAGCCGGCCGGCCATCAAAGGCGACCTGCCGGCCACTTGCCGACCATTGCTGCCCAATTCTCCTTGCTGCAATAGAGGACAAACAGAGCATATACAGGGTATTTTCAAGGGTTGTCTGCATAACTCACCCCTCCTTTTCATGAACAAATCAAAGGAGTAGTGAACTTAGGCCACAAACCACCAACTCAAACAATTTCATTGCATGATGGCTTGTGAACCTAAGTGTGCAATTTCAATAAATGCAACAAAATGAGACTCTCAAAGCCACCCCCTATCAGGGAAGATCAAGGGAAGTGGTGACCTTGGAACCTTAAATCATTTTATCACTAATGAGTGTGAAATGGTTCAAGCTTCCATGTGTTTAATTAATGTCCGATTGAACACAGTCAAATTATTATCTTTCACCATTTTAGTTCCAAGTTTTAGTTACTCCATTTTAATTATCAACCATCATTTAATCCATTAAGTCCAAAGAGTGAGTTTAAGTTCTCTAAATGGAAAGAAGGCTCAAAACAAAAGTTGTTTTATGCATGAAAGAGACATCATACCGTTGGTAATGAACCCTTTAAGGGATTAAACCATTAAGTATGACATCTCAATCTCATGCTTTAAATAAACAAGTTGTTTGAACCACTTTCAAAGAAAAACAAAAGCTAAGAAACGAGGGAGGTTGCAGAGATGATTAAGTGCTGAAAATAGGTGAGAAAAGCATAAATAAATGCTATCAACTCAAACAAGATGGTGTCTAAGGCCTAGAAGACCAAACTCATGAGAACAATTACACTACAAGCATGCAAAGCAAAGCTCAAATGCAACCAATAGCCCAAAAAATTGCTAAAATAGTTCCAATACAATCCTAAAACATATTAGAATTGAGCTAACAATAGCTCGAAAAATATGCTAAAACATGGCACAAACTAAGCTAGTAAGCAAGATACAAGGAGGGGAGGCTAACCCCTCCAAATTTGAACTTCAAAACATGATTTTGGCCACTAAAATAACTCTGAAAATGAGTGTTTAAAAGTTCTGAAAAAGATAGCAAAAGGGTGGAAACATACAAGAGCAAAGGCCTCCAAAACAAGGTATAAAGAAGAGTGAACCACCCCCCAACCTTTAATGGTCTTAGGACCCAAGTTTCAACCCAAAAACATAGAGGTTTTATAGCCCAAAAACACTTGAAAGAAAGTAAGGAAAATGGTAGATAAAACAAAGCAACAAGTAAAGCCTTATACCTCTTGAAGAGAAGAAGCAATTCAAGCAATAAACCAAGACAACACACCCTTCAAGAACTCAAACCAAGCTCAAAAGCACCTTAACTCAAAGGTGATAAGATTTGGTTAAGGGTGTACAGGCGAAGGTTAAGGAATTATAGGCTAAAGTGTAGAGATTTGCTAGAGAGAGAGAGAATTGTAGAGAGGAAAATTTTTTTTATCTCAAAATTTTCTACTCTTAAAACATGAAAGGAAGGCTTCTTATATATAGAAAACATGAATTCCTTACAAGGATATCCAGCCCTATACGTGGGGGCAGATGCATGCATCTGTGCAAACAGCTAGCACAACTGTCACAAAATATCTGCAAAAGAAACTGGTGGCCGGCCGGCCATCAGTGGTGGCCGGTAGCCCAAAAGGGATGGCCAGCAGCCATAAAAGGTGGCCGGCAAGCCACCAGAAGCTGCAAGCTTGAAGGACTAAGGCTTGGTCCAAAAAAAGAGGTAATAGGGGGGATAAGGCTTGAAAGGCTCAAAGCTGTGGCATTCTGCTGAGGACTTCGAGCACTTGATGAGCATCTAAACTCATCATCGGGTGTGCATGTGAGGACGTCCAAGTTGTAAGGGTCGTTAAAAATGGGGTGTCTACAGTTGTCCATCTTTGATAGAACTCGGAGTCATGAAATGATATAAGTGAATGTCAAAGCCTGGAGACGACCCATTTTTCACAAGGCCGTAAGATTTGGACAAACAATCAAGAAAGATATAAATGGTTGCGCCCACAGACTGCCTATGTATCCCTTTGCAAGGAATCAAACCAGCGTAGTTTTGGAGCAAAATGCAAGTGATATGCAAAATGCAACTTTGAAAGCTGGACTAATACGCTACGCAAAGCCGACTATTTTGAGAACTCATGACCATGCGAGATGATGCAATAAGCAATAACAAGATGCGATAAGCAAGATAACGAGATAATGACAAATGAACGAGCAACTTCAAGCTTAGAACCAACACGGGTTCGACGCAAAAAGATTAGCATGCACTAACCACGCCAAAACAAGAGACAAGGAAAGAAAACACCGCTTGAGGTTGCATTTCACGTATCCTGAAAAACTGAGAACAAAAACCGCTCGAGGTTGCATTTCACGCGTCCCGAGATGAAAGACCACTCGAGGTCGCACTTCGCACGTCTCGAGAAACAAGAGAACCCGCTCGGGCTCGCGCTTCACACATCCCAAGATGAAACCTGCCCAGGGCCATGCATCACGCGTCCTGAGATAAAAGAAAACCGGTCAGGCTCATGCTTCCTACGTCCCAAGATAGAACCTGCCCAGGGCCGCGCGTCACACGTCCTGAGATAAAACCGCTCGAGCGCGTGCTTAGCACGTCCCAAGATGAAACCCACCCAGGGCCACGCATCACGCATCTTGAGATAACAAGAAAACTGTTGGAGGTCGTGCTTCGCACGTCCCGAGATGGAACCCGCCCAAGGCTGCACGTCACACGCCCTGAGATAAAAGAAAACTGCTCAGGGTCATGCTTCGCACATCCCAATATGGAACCCGCCCCATGCTACGCGTCACGCGCCCTGAGATAAAAGAAAACTGCTCGGGGTCATGCTTCGCACCTCCCGAGATGGAACCCGCCCAGGGCTGCACGTCACACGCCCTGAGATAAAAAAAACTGCTCAGGGTCATGCTTCGCACATCCGAGATGGAACCCGCCCCATGCTACGCGTCACGTGTCCTGAGATAAAAGAAAACTGCTCGGGGTCATGCTTCGCACCTTCCGAGATGGAACCCGCCTAGGGTCGCGCATCACGCGTCTTGAGATAACAAGAAAATCGCTCGGGCTCGGGGTCGTGCTTCGCACATCCCGATATGAAACAACAGAGGAGTGTGCGATAGATGCACAAAGCAAACGAGTGCGATAGATGCACAAAATGAACGAGTGCGATAGATGCACAACGTGAACGAGTGCGATAGATGCACAAAATGAACAAGATCATAAATTGAAATAGTGAGAACGCGTGTTCCATGTAAGAATGATCAACCAAAGCATATTCTATGCAAAATATAAGTGACGCGAGATACGCATGCACTGTGTGATGCACATTCTATGCAACAATACATATGAAATGCATATTCTATGCAACAAATATGGGAGATGCATATTCTATGCAACAAATATGTGAAATGCATATTCTATGCAACAATAGAGAATGAAAGGAGAACGAAGGCAAAATGAACAAAAGTGACATTCAATGGCACCTTCCGATTTACCTCTTGGAGGAATTGCAATATGTTTAAAAAGGATACACCTCGTTCATATTGACAAGTGATGAACATCATGTGCCAAAAACACAGTTTCGAGCTTCCGTAGAGACAATCTGGACCTAATAGTGAACTTTCCTTGCAACTTTTGGTAAACAAAGATACAAAACATCATCAGGACTCAGAGGGAGGCCACCGGCCACAGGTGGAGGCCGCTGGCCACTTGCCGGCCATCTGCTGGCCATCGATGGCAATTTGGGGAAAAATTGACTTTTCATGTACGAGTCATTAAGTATAGGTATCCACACTTCATTTCCACACAACCTTATGTTCGAAATTCTTCCCTCTCTATCTAGACACTTCTTCTCTCTAGATCCGAGCTTTTTATGCATTTTCCAATGCCCCACGCAAACTTTATTCGCTAAACCCTCTTAGTTCTCTTCACTTTGAACCGATTGGAATTTGATTCTGACGCTTTTTTCCTCATTTTCACCCTTCTAGCCTTGTTTCCCTCGAGTTTCTCTCGAGTTTCACGAACTTTCTCGGGCTTTGACTTTTTCTTCCATTTTCTCTCTCCTAGGGTTGACTTTTTCCAAGTTTACACCCACTTTTCACCTATTTTCCAGATGACAGATGATATTCCACATGACGGGGCCCCTCCGGAGGTTTCACCCGTATTTTCACCTATTACTGAGGCGGAGAAACCGGTCACAGCCGAGGCTGCTGAGGCGGTTGGAGACGTCGAGGCCGACATCGAGGCACAGTTTCAACCTAAGATTGAGCCGAAGCCACTATCGTTGAGGGTACAGCCTTTTGATCCAGCGAGGTACCATCCCCGCACACACATCTTGCCAGCCGGCAGCATTAGGCACTTTAGCAACTTCGTTCTTATAGTGCCAGCGGACCTTCTGCTGAGGGAACCAGCTTCTCACCTTTCATCCATTGCCGTTGAGGTATGAACTCTATTTTCATGCATTCCTACCTTTCTTTACTTGCATTTCTCGCATTGCCTTTTATTTGACTGTACTTTCATCACTGCCTTATCTGATTCATCTGTTCTTTACCACAGGGCGAGTCTCGTGCCTTCAGAGGGTATGGAGCCACGACTGCATTATATTGGTATGACGAGCTCCCTGTTGGATTTTGTGAAATTATGGACGAGACTAGCTTCAACCTCTTCTGTTTCGGCTTGACGCGAGTCATCGCTAGCCATCCTCTTCTGGGAGCACTTGTGGAGAGGTGGTGGGACACCACCAACTCCTTCCATTTCTCCACTATTGGGGAGATAATGATGACTCCCTATGACTTCGCCATGATCATTGGCTTAGGAGTAGGGGGTGATCCGATCCCGTTCGACACCGACATGAGAGAGTGGTAGGTCACCAGGGTTGAGCTGTTGGAAGCGTGTCTACCCTTATACCGGACAGCTATGGTTAGATATAGTTGGTTTGATGAGCACTTTAGAGGAAGCGAGCCCGAGACAGTAAAAGAGATAGAGCAGTACGCTCGGGGCTTCCTAATGTTCATCCTCGGTACCACCATATTTTCGAACAGGTGGAACACCGTGGGCTTGTATCTGCTGATTGCCCTAGTGACCCTTCTCCGTGTGCGCTTCTATGATTGGGGCGGAGCTGGCTATATGAGCTACACCTCCCACATGAAGGGAGAGTTGATTGGAGGCTACTGGTGAGCCTGAGAGGTATACATTTCAGTTCCCTCTTTGCACTTCACATTTTTTTGCCTTACATTTTCTGCTCTTGTGCTTTCTACTTTGCACTTTCTATATCTATTCATGCACTGTGCTTTCTGCTTTACACTTTCTATATCTGTTCATGCATTGTTCTTACACATTACTACACTTTCCTTGCAGCTGTGGGTTTATGCTTATTTTCCGACTTTCACCCCAGAGCCCGTGGAGGAGCTCCCTTTTGCGGTCCCTTATTCGAGGCGGTATGACGGCAGATGCCAGCGCATGAGCCGCGAGACCTTCGCATTCTTCCGGCATTATTTGACGCAGTAGTTGCCCACGAGGTAACTCGAAACATAGTCATTTTTTCTTTACAACCATTCTAATTCACATTTTAGCAACTGACAGCAACTAACAATCTGTTCATTCTCCATTTGCAGATCACGTGGCAGCCCTGGGCCATGATGCTGACTAGGAGATGGGTGTAGACGTCCCCGAACGCCTCGGGAGGGTTAAGTCCCATTCTGTTCATTTGGGCTCACTACAGTTCAAGGACTCAATGTCACGGTCCTGTATCTAATCTCGCAGAGTGCAATGCAAGACCGATGAAATCATCAAAGAGTCCAATTCCGGCAAATCGATTTTTGAAAACAGATTTTTTTTTTTGAAAAGAAGTGCCAAACATGGACTGCTTTGCCAGATACAGAGTCGCCACCTAAATGTTTTTTAATGGGAAATTTAGGAAACCCTGACTCGGTGCCAAAGGCCACGTGTCCGTCATCACCAAAGTTGCCTCGGCTCGGGAACTTGGGTACGATTGGGGAAGGTCACTTCGTGAGCACCCCCGCTCGCCCGGTCAAAGACCGGCCTCTACTAACCATGATATCTTATTTTGAAAACATTGTGAGTTCTTATTCCGGTTATTAGCCTAGGTTACTATGTGATACTCGCAGCAAACAAGTATAGACTGAGTCGCCTGAAGTGGAACAAGACATTTCATGTTTGTTTGTTTGCAAATGGTTTGATGGTGCTACCCGCAGGTAGGCTAAGACGTGGATTTGCCACCCTCGGGTGGGCTTAGAAAACATGATTTTGCCATTATCTAGTGGGCTTAAAACAAACATTTGATGAATTGTCCAATCCAAGTAACTCAACCTCCACCCACAGGCATTCAAGGCAGTTATATCACATAAGCATATAGCCTCATGGTAAGCATGCTATTCATGGCAACACTCACACGCATGCAAGGATGCTAAAGCATAAAACTCACCGAGTACTCCAAGCCAAAAACAAAAGCTAATTAGAAATCATGCATGATCCTAACTATACAGAAATGCCTAATGCAACACATGCAATAATGCAACTGTAGCAGGCTCGGCTATTCTAAACATGGCATGTGAAATGCTACAGCTAACATGTACTCAATTTGGAATTGAAATACAAATGCAGTTTGTATGATGCGCCGAGCCTGGTGCGTGCAAAACAGATGAATGATGCAAACATACTGTCATACTGTATGCTAATTGAAATATGCCCTAATCTAACCATCATAAGCGGATAAATAAAAGGGAGAAAGAAATGGGGGTTGGAAGACATACATCACACTTACCCACACTTATTACAGCATTGCCCTCGCGCAGAGGGTCCGAATAAATAATAATACAGTCCGAATAAAAGAATATTACAGTCCGAATAAAAGAATAATACAGTCCGAAATATACAGTCCGAATAAATATACAGATTCCTAATTAATTAACAAATTAAACTAAGAAAGCTTTAAAATTGGCTTGCAAGCCAGGGGCTGCCTCGCTTCTGATGAATGATGTATGCCGGATGCCTTCGCGCAGAAATCCACTGGGATGCCCCAATTAGCCTCTGTTTGTAATGTTTCTCGAAATGTGTGCCAGACTCTGAAAAGTTGCCAATTCTCCATTTTGCTGCAACAGAGAGCAGGAAAAGGGCATAGCAATGTATTTCACAGATATATGCATGCCTCGATCCTCGTGCCACCAATCAGGCATATCGATGCATGATGGCCGAGGAGTCGGTTTGCACAACTCAATATAGGATGAATGCAGATGAATGCTACAACAAAACCTAACTCCATCATGGGTAATCCGGAGTGTCGGTGACTTGGGAATTGAGACCCGTTCCGTCACTCGGAGTACGGAACGCGCCTCGTTTCCCGTGCCCGGACTAACTCCTATCCCGAACACGATACAATATGCATGACATGCATGAAATGCAACTAAAATACAATCCTAGCATACACAATGCTATGAAAATGAGATGCCTCGAAATGCGTGCAAGCGGGCACGCAAACCGAGGCGATGACCCTAAGGCATGAAATGGCACACGCAATGCAATTAGACTTACACTAACACGAGAGGGCCTCAGCCACACTCACACAAGAGGCCGTCGGATAAAAGTGAAGTGCCTCGAAATGCGTGCACACGGGCACGCAAATCGAGGCAATGTATAAAGGCATGAAATGGCATGCAAATGCAATGATGGGCTTATACCAACATGAGAGGGCCTCGGCCACACTCACATAGGACGCCGGATAAAAGTGAAGTGCCTCGAAATGCGTGCACACGGGCACGCAAACCGAGGCAATGGTATTAAGGCACAGAATGACATGCGAAATGAGACGTGGCATATGGCATATGGGAAATGCCAATTTCGGCAGCCAAAATGATGCAAAACAGCCCCCGAATTGTAGCAAAATTACACCCGATGCCCGAAATGCTATGCTAAGCACCCGAAATGGCCTACAGCTATGCCAAACATGCGCAGTATGGACATGACATGTAAAGACAGATGCTAGGCAGCCCCTAAACTAGTATTTTTCCAGCACAAGAATGGCCAAACAACAATCACAAGTATGGCAAAAATAGCATGCAAAAATGGGGGAAAAGAGGGGAATAATGAAGCAAATGATATATACAATGCTCAAACTGAAAAATACAGTTCTACAACATTGAAGAGTGACCAAAAATATGAAGATTTTCCGTAGATTACATCCCCCAATTCAGTATGTAGATATGCTCAAGATAGCATGCAAAATAAAGCCAACAAAGGCTATAACATGAGATACCGAAAGGATGCATCAAACAGTCTTGGACCCTTAACAAAATATGAAGAGTAGGACAAAATAAGACACTTTTCAGGCCTGATGATGGCCGAAAACAGAAGCTAAGCAAGCCTAACAAAGCATGCAATTTTACGGTAAATTGGAGGAATTGTGAAGCAAGTGTAAGATAGAGTTACCAAACATGGTTGAGTCCTTCTTCAATGTTGAATAGAGGCTCAAAATAGGCCCACTCACAGTATATTGCATGCTCGAAATCAGATCACTCATGAGCTAATAATAGCATGCAAAAGTAAGAGTAGAACATGAATTCAAAGCAAGTGGCATGCAGAGCATGAAAACAAGGTTGAGCCCTTATTCAATGTTGAATAGGGGCTCCAAATAAGCACAATATCAGTTCATGAGATGCTCCAAATCAGATCACAAATAGGCCAAATAAATCATGCAATTTCACGGTAAATATGGAGAATTACAAAGAAAGTGCATGATACAGAGGCCAAACATGGTTGAGCCCTTCTACAATGTTGAAGAGGAACTCAAAATAGGCCCACTCACAGTTTATATCAGGCTCAAAAATGAATCACTCATAAGCTAAAGAAAGTATGCAAAATAATGGCATTCCAAGAGGTATTGAAAGAAGAGCATGATAGAGATGTCAAACAAGGTTGAGCCTTCTACAATGTTGTAGAGGGACTCAAAATAAGCACAAAATCAGTAGGGGTCGGAGCCCAAAACCATAAGCAAATAAGGTAGAAAATTGAAGCAAAAATGTGCTAGAAAAAGGGAAATGAAGACTTACCCTTGAAGACAAGTCTTTTGATGCTTCTTGGCTTGAATTTGCTGGTCCTTAGCCTTTGAAAAAGCTTCCCTTGCTGCTGGAATGGAGGTAGTGATGGTGACGCTTGGTGTTGATGAAGGAATGAGCTAGAGACTTGAAGGTTTTTGAGGTTTTTGGAGATGGAGATGGAATCAAATGGAGATGAAATCTTGAGAAGAAATTTGCTAACCCTAACAAAGAAGAGGGTCAGCCCCTTAAGTGGACCAAAAAGGGGTGTAAAAGGGGAGGGAAATGCACCCAAGCTTTCCCTCCCAAAATATCCCCCGGAGGAAAAGATATTTTGGAGACACAGCTGCCCAGCTGTAAAGTGTTCAAAAGGAGGAAGCAGGCCGGCCATGCACTTTTCTTGAAGATGGCCGGCCGGCCACCCCACTGGTCGGCCAGCCACTCCCCATGGCCGCCGGCCAGGGTCAAAAATGAAAACAACAATTAATGGCCGGCCACCAATTTTTGGTGTCCTCCTAGGTGTGTAGAACAAGACCCCATGGTTGGAATTTGGCAACTCTGAAACAGGAGACACAACATTCAACTTGAAAGAGAGGCTCAAAAATGAAAATCAGAATTACTGGCTGACCACCATTTTTCAGGGTCCTCCCATGTGCCCTCATCACAAATATGTAGTTTTGATTGGAAGAAAATGGCCCTAGGGTGTTCAACATTAGCTCGGAAGTGAGAAAAACGGGCGCCGGAGGAGCATAACTGGTTATTTGAGATAATTGCTGGCCTCCCACCCTCCAGTGATCTTCCTGATGCTAAAACAAAGGTACCTGCCGAAATTGAACAAAAACTGATGCAAAATGAATGCTCGGGGCCCAAATCACGCAGTTCGGGGTCCCGAAAATAGGCTGTAGGCACCGAAAGTGGTGTTCGGCCATGAAGTGGGTATCTGAGACCCCAGTGTTCCTCATTATGATAAAACAGAGGCACTTGCCAAAATTGAACAGAAACCGGTGCAAAATGAATGCTCGGGGCCCAAATCACGCAGTTCGGGGTCCCGAAAATAGGCTGTAGGCACCGAAAGTGGTGTTTGGCCACGAAGTGGGTATCTGAAACCCCAGTGTTCCTCGAAAGGGAGTAAATGAGATGCATGCCAAAAACCGGAGAAATCGGAGATGGTTTTGCGGTCCCGAACCGAGGCACACGGCCTGACGGCTCCGAAAACCGGGAACCGGGCTCCGAAATGGGCAAAATGGCCTACGAGCACGAAATGTAGCCCACGGCCATTGAGAGATAGTCTACGGGACTACTCCCTCCCCTCAGGAAAGAAAATAGAGAAAACCAAGTCTGGTTCGCAAACCGAGGCTAGGCACAGAAGAGAGTTCGGGAGTCCGGAGGCAGGGCGCACGGCCGCGACTCTGAGACTTCTGAACGAGCACAACATGCAACATCACCGAGTGCTCAATCGGTGACGTCTGAGTCTTAAGGTCGGTCAAAAATGGGGTGTCTACAATGGGACCAGTGCATAGGGGCCTGGGCCAGTTCTTGCTTCCGCATTCTGCTTGAAGGGCCAATCTGTCGGGCTTGGTTCCTAAGTGAACGGTTCGTTCGGCAAACGGTGGGCTTATCGGATCCGATCGTTTCGATGCCACCTCCGGAGTCTATGAGATTAGTAGACAGCTTATCTATAGATGTAGTTACTAGTTTATGGTGGGCTTGGATGCTGATTACTTCAGGGCAAAGGGTGACTACATGACCTTCATTCAGACACACCTCACGCCACCTCTAACAGGCGCTCGTGGAGGCGAGAATAAGAGGGCTCCTACTGCAAGAGAAGCGCCTAGAGCGACCAGGGCAACCAGGGCCCATGCTAAAGGGGCTTCCCAGGCGAGGCAAAGGACCGGTTGGCTAGAGCTTCCCATCACTAACATGTTGGCGACATACTGGGGATGCCTACCAGGTCCCGATTGAGCCTACAGTGGCTGACCACGAGCTTGTCTGGGTTCGAGGCCCAACTCAGGTACGGACCACTCTTTACCACATTCACCCCACATTTCATTTCATATATATTTCTTGCAAACACTAATCATCCAAATGCATTTGCAAGCATCTATTGAGTACACAGGGAGTGCTCTTGAGTTAATAGCCTCCTTGATGGTCATGGTACAGAGGAGGGAGACGCTGCTCGATCTCCACGGCATCTAGGTAATTTCCTTTAGTTTGCACTTCATGCTATCAAATTTACACTAGTACACTGGCATTTCAAGTGTAGTCTTTCTCAAACTGCACTGATACACTGCTTTGGCACATCGCCTTCACACATTGGACTCATACACTATATCTGATTTTTGCATCCATTCATTCTGCATACTATGCTTGCATCTGATACACATATTGTAAATGATATGTTGACAACTGTCTTTTTCAGATCCCATCTATATCAATAGCTCCGGCGGCAGCAACACCACCAGCACCGGTAGTACCTTCTCCAGCAGCAAGGAGGAGAGACAGAGATAGGAGTACCCGAGCTCGGAGCAGTCCTCTAGAGCCCATCTTAAGTAATGACAATGTTGAGACTAGTGACTCTGAGGAGGCAACGAGTCAGCATTCTGAGTCGTCCGAGAGTAGAGATGATGATACCGGCTCGGGTTCCGAGAGAGGAGGTGACGATGCTGAGACAGGCTCTGGGGCAGAGAGCAGAGACGATGCCGACTCTAGTTCTGGCTCAGAGACTGATTCAGACTGCAGCATTGATAGAGATAGTGCTCCAGAGTCCTCTCCTCCGAGGAAGAGGATGAAGAGGGCCTCTCGGGCCTAAGGTGACTGGCACTGATTATTTTTTGCTTAGTTTCTTTTTGTTTGGTAGAAATAGCACATGTATAGTTTTAGGAAGTTTTATTTTGCTTTAAAACTTATACCCCTCTAAAATCATGATCAGAATAAAAACCTTACAATTTTTATAAAAAGTGTTGTTATTTTTGCATCATGAGCACCATATTTGCATAAAATGGACATGGAATTGAAATGGCCAAGAGCGCTTGATAGAAATAAAGTTCTTAATCGGGTAATGAGCCGACCAACAACCGAACTACGAAACACAAAATACAACTCGATAAATAAAACAACAACTTAAATACAAATAAACAAACTTGCTAAACCAAAAAGGACTCAAAACAAGACTTTAAAACAACCAAAGAACAAGACAAAACATACATTTCCAGCATTGTTCAGAAGACAGGTGGACAGGAGGCCTAAATAGAAGGCTGTCAACCAGAAAAGGAGCTTGTCGGCCATATGCTGACCACAAGAGATGGGCTGCTGGCCACCAAGGTAGCCTGCCAGCCACCAATGTGAAGCACCTCCAAATTGTTGACAGTTGGCTTCCATTCACTGCCGTATCTTCTACAAAAAGGTTGACCTTCGCGAATTCTTCTCTAGAACTCCATTTCAACTGCAATTTCTTCATAAATGGAGCCATTTTTTTTTTTTTCCGAAAAGCTCTCATATTGGATTGCAACTTTGGATGGCTCGAAAAAGGTAAATTTCTGGGGTTTCGGCATAAATGCACTTTTTTCGTTGAGCCAAACTCCACTTTATTTTCCATTCTTTCATGTCGTAGCTAGATGTTGGAACTCGATTACACATGTCTTCAGCTTCGGGGGACAAGAAATATGCCCGACAATTGAAGAATTTCAGACACTAATGGAATCTCGATGCGATGAGGAAATCATACCTCAACCCCGTTTTGGCCATGCCCAAGCTTTAGGATAGATGTGTGGGCTTACTTTGCGCGAGGCTCGATCTCTGGCCCACAATGGAGAGCTAGACATTCCTAGTTTGATTCATCAATTTTCCGACGTCGACGACTGAGGCAACCTTTTCTGGCGGAGTTTTCGGCAGCATGCCCTCTGCTTATGTATGTTGGCTCATTTCTTTCTTACCGCCAGCTTTGGCGGGTCCAGCATTTGGTTGATCGAAGTGGCCCAAGGTTTGAAAGAAGGCAAGGGTTGTATTGGTTTGGCATTGGCCGAGACTTTGATGGGCTAAGGCGCCTTTCGTCGGCAGGAGACTACCAGATTTGCGGGAAGTCCAGTACTTCTTCAGGAAATGTTTCTTACCCTTTCTCATATGTGTTTCTCACATCATTTGGCACTCATACTCTGTTTTTCTCTCAAAACCCTTTTCTCACTTTTCTCTCAACATACACCTCTCTATTCTTTAATCTCTCTTTTCTTTCATCCCTTCCCAAGTGTGGCTTATGGATAAGTTGAAGGTAGTGGATTCTTGCCCTAAGTACTCAGCTCGAGGCTACTTCTTCCACTACCAATTAGGAGATTTTCCCGACGAGGGATGGTGGTGCAACTAGATGTGCAACAGGTCTGCTACTGACATAGCCTGGCGTTGCCCCTGGCTTAATCTAACTGAGATGAGTTACAGCATGTCTCGACAACCTGACATTCAATTGATCGGCCTCACACACTATGTGTTTTACTCCCCGTTCCGTTTCAGACGTCAATTTGGGCATGATTAGACTCGGCCAGAGGAGGGGGTAGAGTACCTGGTTTCATTTCCCATTCAAGGTTCATATTTGGCTAGATACCTCACTACTTGGAGGACGAGAGAGCTTTTGGCCCCTACCCCTAGTTTTAGTTACGCCCTTTCTGGCAAATGTTTGGCTTGGCTCGAGGCTGAGGCACAAACCGGGCCTACCTTGGCTTCAGAAGCTTCCACAAGCACGAGTGGGGGACACAGGAGCACCTGACTCATCTATGCCCCTAGTTTATTGCTTTGACCTTTATTTTCAAGTTTTTGGTGTAATAAAAGTAACTTTGATTTGTATTGAAGAGTTGGGGAACTTTTATGTTGAAATCAATGAAATTAAAGTTGTGAGCACTGAAAATTTTCCTTTTGGTCCAAAAATGGTCTAAGTTGTAAAAGGTAAATTTTGAACAAAAATTAAATTCTATTAAAACTTTCCAAAACCATTTTCAAAAAAGGATCACCACCTGACACGCACGGAATCATTCCTCAAGATGTACAACTCCGAATCAAAAGATCACAAATTGCCCCTTGATTGAACACCACTACTCTGCATTGCAACCAACTCTTTTCTTAGAGTGAAGATCACAATTGAACTCTTAGATAAAGGATAGACAAAGATGACCTGATCAAACAGATGGACAGGACAGTTGAGTTGGAGATGATTACGATCGGACTTCAGGATGAAGTTGCCTACGCATCGCAAAGATGGGAATTTGGCCTTAAGTAGTTTGGTTCAGGTTCAGTCGAGTATTAACACCCTCCTTTTGCGCTCTAACTTTTGCCAAAGCCGCCCTTTAGGGTTTTCAACCTTGCGAGCTCAGTTATTCTTTATTTCTAATTTTTCATGCTCTAATTTTTGCCTAGGTCGCCCTTCCGGGTTTTCAGCCTACCGAGCCTCTCAGGGATCAAGGATAGTATTTCTTCAACTTGTCCGTACTGATTGGCTACAAAAATTCCAGGCCATCTAAGTCCATGAGAATAACAGCTCCACCAGACTAGATAGTTTTGATGATGTAAGGACTAGTTCAATAGGGTCTGAACTTGCCCCTAGGGTCATGGATCGGGAGCTCGGTTGTCTTTCAGCACCATATCTCCCTCTTTGAGATTCCAAGACTTAACTTTCTTGTTAAAAGCCCTAGCAATCCTACGCTGGTAGCCTCGAACATGATATAATGCTTTCAGCCTTTTCTCATCAAATAGCATTAACTCTTCAAACCTGCTCTGTTGCCAGTCCACCTCTGCTATCTAACACTCAGCCATAACTCGCAGCGACGGGACTTCTATTTCGATTGGCAGAACAACTTTCATCCCATAGATAAGAGAATAAGGGGTTGCCCCTGTAGTCATCCTAATTGAAGTTCTATAGCCCCAGAGTGAGAATGGCAATTTATCTAGCCAGTCTCTGTAGGTCTCAACCATCTTCTGCAAAATATGCTTGATGTTCTTGTTGGTGGCCTCAATAGGTCCGTTGGTATGTAGATGACTTATGAAAAGCCACATTGTATTTCTCCAACAAGTCTATCACCTCTTTTTTGAAATGGGAGCCATTATCTGATATGATCTCGTTTAGGACCTCGTACCGGCAAATGATGTTGTTTTTGATGAACTTAGCCACATGCGATGCTTTCAACATTGCATATGACTGAGCTTGCATCCACTTTGTAAAGTAATCAATTGCCACCAAAATGTATTCATGCCCATTCGACCCCTTTGGCGTGACTGCACCGATGACGTCAATTCCACAGACTAAAAAAGGCTATGGTGAAGTCATGTTGTACAGCTTCGACGGCAGAATATTCATGCGATTGGCATGAATTTGGCATTTGTGGCATCGCTGAACAAAACTAATACAATCCTCCTCCATAGTAGACCAGTAGTGACCTTGCCTGAGAATCTTCCGGGCTAACATTACTCTGTTCATGTGCGCTTCGTACTCTCTCCCATGGATGGCCTCCATCAAGCGCTTTGATTCCTCTTCTTCAACACATAACTTGTGCATTCCCAAATGACCTCTTTTGTACAGTTTAATTCCGCAGATGATAAATTGGATGGCTATCCGCCTTATTCCTCGTTTGTCCTTGGCATTTGCCCCTGGTGGATAAATCTCATTTTCTAACAAGTTCCAGATATCGTAGTACCAAGGGTTTTTGTCTTGCACTTCACTATTACGGTGATAGTTTCATAGGCCGGCGTGTATCTCTGCTCAATGATGATCGGAAGCATTTGGACTTCAAGTAGGATGTCTATCATGGAAGACAGAGTTGATAAAGCGTTAACGAACCTGTTGTTCTCTCTCAGTAGATGTGTGAAAGTCAGCTTTTCAAACCTAGGAATCAGAACGTCCAAGGTCTGGTGATAAGCCTTCATCTTTTCTTCTTTGACCTTCCAATCTCCATTTGCTTGAGACACAACTAGGTTCGAGTCTCCAATAACATCCAATCTTTTTGCCCCTAGTTCCAGGGTGGCTTCTAAACCAGCGATACACGCTTCATACTCTGTTTCATTGTTGGACACCTTAAACCGAAGTTTGAAGGCTAAAGGTATATAGGAGTTGTCGGGTGCTATTAGCAACACACCTATCCCATAACCGTACTAATTGGATGCTCCGTCTAAGTACATTGTCCAAGTCGCTTCCTTAACTTGCAGAATGGCTTCATTTGGGAACAGGTATTCCACCGCTTCATCCCCTTCTACCGGATGGTCTGCCAGGAACTCTGCTACAGCTCTCCCCTTGACCGACTTGCAGATAACATACTTGAGATCAAATTCGGAGAGGAGAAGCAACCAATGGGCTAGCCTTCCCGTAATCGTTGGTTTCTTAAAGAGATATTTGATGGGATCTAATCTCGAAACCAGGATTACTGAGTGAGCTAACAAGTAGTACCTCAACTTCTTGGTTGCCCATACCAAGGTTAGGCAAGCTTTCCTTAGCGGGTCTCATAATCCAGCATTTTCTTACTTAAATAGTAGATGGCTTTCTCCACCCTATTCTCAAATTCCTGAGCAAGTATGCATCCCATTGTTGTGTCGGTTATTGACAGATACAAAATCAAAGGCTTCCCCGGCTCTGGCGATGACAACACAGGTGGATTCTGAAGGTACTGCTTAATCTGCTCAAAAGCGAATTGACATCGATCATCCCATTGAAATTTCTTTCCTTTCTTCAGGAGACCAAATATTGGTTCACAAGTCAAGGTTAATTTGGAAATAAACTGTCTTATGAATTGCACTTTGCCCAGAAAGCTTCGCGCCTCCTTTTCAGTCCTTAGTGGTGGCATTTCTAGGACGGCCTTGATTTTGGAAGGATCCACCTCGACGCCCCTCTGTGTGATCAAAAAGCCCATCATTTTCCCTACTGTCACACCGAAAGTGCATTTCTGCAAGTTCAACCTCAACCTGTATTCTTTGATCCGTTGAAAGAATTTCTTTAAGGCGGTGTAGTGGCCCTCTCTTTCTTTAGACTTGACAATCATATCGTCTACGTACACCTCGACCTTTTTATGGATCATGTCGTGCAGAAAAGTAGTTGCAGCCCTTTAATAGGTAGCCTCGGCATTCTTAAGCCCAAATGGCATAACTCGATAATAGTAGGTCCTCTAAGGCATAGTGAAAGCGGTTTTCTCTCTATCTTCGAGCGCCATCAGGATCTAGTTGTACCCAAAAAATCCATCCATGAACGAGAGCAATGCATGGCATGCGGTGAAGTCTACCAACTCATCAATATGTGGCAAGGGAAAATCATCCTTCGGACTAGCCTTATTTAGATCCCTAAAGTTGACACAGACTCTAATTCTGTCATCCTTCTTCGGGACTGGAACAATGTTGGCTAACCACGTTGGATACTCAGACACAAGCAAGAACCCTGCCTCAATTTGTTTGGTAACTTCTTCCTTAATCTTTAAAGCCCAATTCGGGTGAATTCTCCGCAACTTCTGCTTGATGGGTTAGGTCTCAGGGTCAAGAGGGATCCAATACTGTACAATCTCATGATCGATTCTAGGCATGTCTTTGTAGGACCATGCGAACATCTTTGAAATCTTTTAATAAAGCTACTAAGCGCTTGCGCTCCTCCGAAGACAACGTGAACCCGATCTGGACCAAACGCGGATCCTTTTTGGTACCCACATTAATAGCAATGATTTCATCAGCAAGAGGTTTAGCAAACCTCTCCTCCCTCGATTAATCAAGTTTTTCAAAACCAAAGGAATTCCTTCCTCACCGTTTTCATTAAAATTTTGAAAGTCTTGGTCAATGCAATAAACAAGCGGCACAGAGAAATACTCAGAATCAGCAACGTTCTCATTCATAAGGTCTAGCTCATCCAGCGCTTTGGTTATAACCGACTCAAAAGAAAAAGAAAAAGAGAACCTGGACAAGACTTTGGCATCTGGGTTATCACCCCCAAGAATACCAGACTTAAACTCAAAAGAACCGAAATATGATTTCGACTCCATAGACTCTGTGGAATCAGATTCTGGCTCATCACCCGACTCTAAACTAGACAGGTAGCCCTCCTCCAGTTGGCAAACAAGAGATGGTGCTTCAGATGCATCCAAAATTGTCACGACCCTAACCTGCCCCCGTGGGTTAAGGGCGTAACCGGCCAGTAATCATGAGATTACCTACGGCCTCAAACGGATTCAAACGTATTTTAACAGAGTTAATGGGGGCCAAACGGAAGCAAATCAAAACTTTGTCCATAGAGCTGTGCTTACATGGCACATCAAACAATCATATACGTAGACAGTAATAACTCACAACAGTAAAATAGTAGCATGAGTTCTGTATAAACAGGATCATATAAGTCCAAGTCAACCCATCAAACTATATACAGAATTACACAAAGTCTTCACCATCATGACAACATAAAAATAGAAAACAAAAAGGCGAAGACGGGTCTCATGCGTGAGAGACGAGGGCTGACTCTCCAAAACTTGGGTTGTTCTACACAGGCTTCACTGAGGCTGGGTGTGGACTTCTTTTGGCTCACCTACAAAGACATGAATGAGCGTGAGCGATAGCCCAGTGAATAATATCAATTACAGAATTTATGCAACAAGACGTAGAACAACATCTTCCAAACGGCCTTGGGCCCAATTCATATTTGTAGTTAACGCATATAAGGGTAATTTAAATCAAGTAACCATAGTTCCGTACATACTGGCCTTTGGCCCATTCAGATTTATATTCATGACGAAACGGCCTTCGGCCCATTCGATTATGTCAAAACGGCCCTTGGCCCAATCATGTATTTCAAAACGGCCTTTGGCCCACTCATTCATTTCAAAACGGCCTTTGGCCCACTCATTCATTTCAAAACGGCCTTTGGCCCACTCATTCGTGTCAAAACGGCCTTCGGCCCATACATTCGTATCAAAACGACCTTTAGTCCATTCATGTTCATCAAAACGACCTTTGGTCCATTCATGTTTAACAAAACGACCTCGGGTCCATTTATGCTTATCAAAACGACCTTGGGTCCAATTATGCTTATCAAAACGACCTTGGGTCCATTTATGCATTCATATCAGACTTACGTCCACAATCCCAATTAGCAATTCATAAAGCTTTAAAGGGAGTAAACAATTGGACATTTACAAGCATTCAAATATCGATATTACTCACAGTGATCGGCTTGTGGATTTGCCCTGGAGCTTGACCCTACACATTTCATGAACACAAAAGGGTCATTAACCGTTCAATCCGTTCTTTAATTCACGTATTCCTCTTTAGGCTTTCTTATTATCTCATTAACTCATTTACAATGCTTAACATATGCCTAAGAGTGCTTGCAAGTGAAAGAGAACGGAAAATAGAACACAAAATGCAAAAACAGGATTTCAGCAAATAGGGTCCCCGCTCGAGCGTGGACTTCCCCGCTCGAGCGGACCCTTAGGTCTGCAAAAGTACTGGTTGCCCTCAATTCCAGCTCGAGCGTGAACTCGGCCGCTCGAGCGGACTGCCTGTCTACATAGCTCCCCGCTCGAGCGTCAACTTCCCCGCTCGAGCGGGAACCATGTTTGCAGAAAATGCTGGGAGCTCGATTTCTCCGCTCGAGCGTCATTTCCCTCGCTCGAGCGGACGTCGAAAATTCTGGGTTTTTCCAGAACGCTCCCTTGAGTTCAAACTCAACATTCAACCAATTTTTGTTGCATACTAAGGCTCCAATCTCACATATATATATATATATATATATATTAACATGCCATAGACACCAAAACACATCACAATGGAGCTCGATTCCTTGCATTACTTACATGCATGTCTCAAATTGACCCAAATCACATCACATTCAAACATGCAAAGCTTACTCTTACATGATTCATTCTTGCATGTGAGAAATATGCCTTCATATAAACTTAATTGGTGAAGAGGGGTCCCAATACATGGTTTTTAGATAATATTCAACACAAATCATACACATTGTGCTCAAACATGAAGATTCTTGGCCATTTCTTACATGCATGCACATATTAGGCTCCAATTCAACAAACACAACCCAATTTCATTTCAATCTCACTCATGATCACCAATTTAGCTTGAACACACAAAATTACAAACTATAATTCAAGAATTACTCACCTAGAAGCTTTGATCTTTCAAGCTCTAGACAATCCTTGAGCTAAATCTCCAAAATTATCAAGCTTTGAGGCCAAAATCCCAAATTCCCTCACTCTCTCTCTCACTAGCCGACCCTCTCTTTTCCCTTTTGAGTTTTTGATCAGCCAAATGAAGTGAATAATAGAGGATGGGGAGTGTAGAGGCTTTATACAAAACAGCCCACTAATTCAATATAATAATAATAAACAATTGGGCACCAATATATCAATTTAATCAACTTAATTTGGTTCGAATCAATTTTTCAATTAAACTTCACCGTAGGCTCTAAAAGTTATGCCAATCACAATAACGTAATCAATTTTGGGTTCTGTGGCCGATAAGGCTCTCAATTAAATTTTCAAAGCAGATTACTCAAACAGATATTCCTACGGTGAACAGATAAAATTCCAAAATCACATATATTCCCATAATGGCACATAAAATCATGCTAAACACATAATCATACTCAAATTAAGGACCAATTTAGCATATTACGGAACAGGGGTATCACAAAAATGCTACTAGATGGGTTCACACCCGGTTGGTCCCCGATCATGGAGATGGTCAGATTATCCCCTAAGCTCTCTGAGTCGGTCGGAGGATCTGAAAGAAGACATGCCAGTGCTACCCCTACTCCAAGCTTGCTGTTGTCCGAGTCACTCTCCATGCTCTGTCCAGCTTCAGAACTTGGTTCAGCCTTTTCCTTGGTATCACTATCTTGCAGCTATAAGTCGAAGAAGATTTCGAACCCAGGAACATGATGCTTCATAGAATTCATCCAAGGTTTGGGGAAGCCGCAAAAGGGGAAATCTTCTCCCTCCCGAACAAAGAGACCATTCAGCATTCCTCGGATCGACCTGTGCACAAGCTCATAGTTTTTCCTGGCCTGCTTGGCTCTGGCTCTTCCTGTCATCTCTTCTCTTTTCCTAGCCCAAACCTCTTTGGTGGGTACATAACCTAGACCAAAGGCATGCGTATTATGCAGCACATCGGCCAATACTATGACACCCTTCCGACCACTGCTTCCAAGTCCCATTCTTGGCATATGTTGTAGTTTGTTCATGAAATAAACAGACTAGGCGCTGACATACATGCCCTCATCTGCTGCCAAGATGGACTGCACTACTCGAGCCTCAGCTAGAGTGAACCCTAAGAGAAAAGCATCCTCCTCGCCATGAACAATCTCCAATACCGGTGTAGTTACCTCTAGCGGGGAATGGATGGATGGATGAATCTCCTCGGCACATCCTGTTGAGCTGGGCCTACTTGAACACTGATCTGTACCGTGCCCATGACCTCCCTGCTCGTGTTATCATATGCCCGAATCACTTAGGCAGTGGGCACGAAGTCTACTAGTCTAAGGCCGATGGCATAAGCTGTGCGGGAAGGACATACATTGATAGTTGACCCGGTGTCGACTAACACCATCGGTACCCATTTTTCCTTGCACTCAACTGATATGTACAGGGGTTTATTATGTGCTGAGCCTTCCGGCGGCATTTCTTTATCAGAAAAGGTCGGGTCGGCCCAACACCACCTGGGAAGACTAATCCCACAAGCTATTCAGGGGTGGTGTCAATGGACAATTTGGCTTTGTCCATTGCTGATAATACAGCCTGTCGATGTACCTGGGAGGCCATAAGAAAACCCTAAATTGAGATGTCGGCTTGGATTTTCTTTAGCTGTTTCAGCACTGCCTCCTCCAACAGCTACTTCTCTTTCTATTTCTTAACCTCTCTATCTTTCCCAGATGCCTCAGCTTGGTCTAAGTGCGGTGGCTTGAAATACCGCCCACTTCTTGTCATGTGATCAATCTCCTTAGCGTACCACATGTTGTCTGGAAGGGACTCATCCCAGTCTTCATCGATGTGAGCTAGAAGTAGATCGTCATCCTCCCACCAAACACCCCCTGCAGCCAACAAACAATTGTCCGACTCCGTTTGTATCACTCTCACATTACAGGCATCCCCTGCAGGGTATTGGGCCATTACAGCTTTCTGCTTATCTTCACCCCTCTCTTGGTCAAACTGCTTCAGCACAACTTCTTGTTTTGTGTCCACAGTACTCACAATGTTTAGTTCCTGAGTTGAACTTTCCACGCTGGTGTTCTTCGACAATTTTCCCTTTTCATCAGCCATTCCAGCCACTACAGCAATTCTTGCTCTCTTTTCTTCTGGTTTTGTTTCAGTTCCTTCCTTCCTGTCGGGTTCATCACTTAACCACCTAGAGTTATCTGTCGATCCATTTGAATCGAGCCAGTCAATCTGCATATTCCCTTGATCTTGTTCATTAAAGAATTATAGGTTGTCTAAGTCCTTCTCTAGCTCTGCCAGATCATCCAGTCCTTGGCTCGGACCATCCTCTCTAACCACATTGGCCTCCACTACAGTTGGCAACACCACTTTTGGCTTGACTTGATCAATCGGCGCAATGTAGTGGCTCAGATCATACTCCCCCTCAGACAAGTCCTCAGACCACTCGAGCAACAGACTCATACTCTCTTCTAAGGCCGACCTCCCTTCTTTTGCAACTGTCACCACCACAGGCTTAGGTTAAAAGTGAGAATGTGTCCATCATGCACAAGTCTGTGCTTTTAGGAATGAACACGATCGGTCTAGTTAGGTAGGAAGGGGTAATATATACACTGGGGTCGTACCAGATGGCCAGTATATGGATTAGATTTAGGTTTTGAGGTGGGGGGAACTTGATTGTGGGCTGGGAAAGGGTTGGTAGTTACTTTTGGTTTCTAGGGTGGTGCAATCACCTTATTATCAATGAGGTCTTGAATCTCATGACGTAGTTTAAAGCATTGGTCAGTGTCGTGACCGTGCTGCTAGTGAAATGCACAGTACTTAGCTGGATTATGTTTGGTGGGAGAGGATTAGGTGGTGGGCGTGGCTTTAGTGGTTTGAAGTGCCGCTTTTTGATTAGCACCCTCATAGCTTTGGATAAAGGCATGTAGAGTCAGGTGAAGGTCCTCTGGGATCGGACAGGGCTGTTTGAAGTTTGTGGAGTTGTTATTGGCAAAGGAATTGGTGGTCTTGGTTGTGGTGGTGACAACACTCACATCAGACGGTCGTGCAATTATGCTACCACTGGTGGTTGCATTGGAACTGGGTACAAAAGGCCTCTTGGCCTGCTCTTTCTTATCAGTTATCTACCCTTGTTTCGTGGCATCTTCAATCTGAACCCCCATTTCATGGAGCTCAGTGAATGTGAACAGAGGTAGGACGATCATTTTCTACAGCAACTTTCCGTGCAGATTGTGGACTACCATCCTTATCTGGTCTTTCTTAGAAGGCCGTGTGGTCATCATTGAAGCTTTGGCCCTCCACCTCGTCACGAATTTTAAGAAGCCCTCCTTTGGCTCCAGGCGCGTTGCCTCGAGATCACGAGTTGTGACCTCGATTTGTGTATTGTTCGAGTACTGTGCAATGAAGCCCTCAGCCATTTCCTCCCAACTCTGCTTCACAGAATCCTCCAACTTTGCATACCATATAGCAGCTATTCCCGACATGGTCCAGCCAAAGAGTGAGAGCTTCTATAATCTGATCAGGCCCATTGGCCGCAGGATGTCTAAAAATAGCCGAAAGATGAACCATGGGGTCTCCGGAACCATCGAATCTATCGATATGCGGCATTTTGAACCGATCTAGCAATGTCACCGCAGAGACGGTATACCCACCTTCTATGTCGGGAATAGAGTTAACACCTTGTGCTCTCTTGAAGAGCTCCTCCAGTTTGTTGACCTTAAGCACAATCGGGTTAACCTCAAACTCAAATGGAGCCTTGGTTTGCTACACAGGTGCTTTGGAGGCTTGTGGTGGGATTGGCTCTGCCGGATTGCCCTGATTTTCAACTTGGGCATTAGCAGCATGGGTTGTGGCTCCAGGTGCTGGAATACCTGTAGGAGGTGCATGAGATGCGGAAGTTGCTGCCGATTGTGGTTGTTGTTGTTACAGCTTGTTTATTACCTCAGTTTGACATGTTGTGACCTCAGCCTGTCGAGCAGTGTCATGCTGTATGGTTTCAACTATTTGCTGAAGGTGGTGAATCAAGTCCTCCATACTGACCGGGGGATATTATGCCATCAGAATTGGCGAGTGATCTCTTACTAGATTAGATGTAGAAGACTTTCCCTGAGTAAATGCGGGTGAAATGAGTGGTGACTGTTGTAGAAATTGAACCGGCGAACTCTGCCTAACTCTCATCCGTCTCGTAACCGGCTAGAGCGAAGTAAACACTAGATGTCCCCTAACAAGATCTCCAGCTCTGTAAAGCCTCCTGACACGGGTCCAGAGTGCTTGGGGGATATCCGAACTGTCCGAAGCTATGGTGTTATACTACCTAGCAAAAAGAAATAAAGCAAAAAGAAATCAATAATCAGAAACCGCACAGCACCTTCAGTTTAGATGTTAACAACACACAGATGTAATCAAAGTTGTAGAACTACACTCAACACTGAATTCTGCCCCTAATACTGATACTACACTTGCAACTGATATGCACGTTCCTATACAATTTCACTGTAAAGTACATACCAGTTAAGTGAGAGCCAAAACACCCCTATGAGGGGGAGGGTCACCTTGTCCTAGTTTCGTTAGGAGCTAGGGTTCACTATGCAAACAAAGCGATTTCATGCAATCCTGTATTTGGGTGAGCATCTTGTCCTAGTTTCGAACAATCTCTATGATTTTTGATATGCACCTAGGCCAAATGGTCAAGAAGGTACCTTAGCAAGACCACCTACTATACATCTCGCACCTAACACCGAGAAGTGAAAGGAGGATCAAACGGTAAAGCGGTAGTCCAGATCCAAGGGTTGTGTTCCCATCATGGCAGAGCCCGTGACCAGTTAGCCTTTTGGTAAGCTTTTCAGGCAAGCCTTTGGCAAATCGTCGAGGAATAGCAGATGGCAAACACAGTGACTTAAACACACCAATGCAAATGTAATGCAAAGAAACATATAAGTGTAGATAAATTTTCATATCATGAATTTCAAGTCAAGTTCTCTTATCTATCCCCAGCAGAGTCGCCAGAAACTACAGCTCGACTTTTTTGCGCCCCCTTTCGAAAGTCGAAATAAGCTCTACAGTTCGAACTCCCGCGGTTCTGAATCTGATTCCACAAGTGCAATGCGAAATAGATAATCACCAAAGAGTCCCAATCTGGCAAATCTTTTTGGAAATTTAATTTTGAATAAAAAATGCCAAAAATGGACTGCTTTGCCAAATACAAAGTCGCCACCTAAATATTTTGTTTTGGGAAAATTTAGGAAACCCATGACTCATGCCAACGGCCACGTGTCCATCATCACCAAGATTGTCTCGCCTCGGGAACTTAGGTAAGAAAGGGGAAGATCATGAATGAATTAAGCACCTCCACTAGCCCGATCAAAGATTGGCTTCTACTAATCATGATATGAATCTTATTTACATTATATGCTCTTGTTCCGATTATTAGTCTAGTATTACTATGTGATGCCCACACACACAAGTATAGGCTAACTTGTAAGAATTAGAATATTCCGAATCATGTTTGTTTTGAAAATCGTTTCGAAATATGTACCACTTGAAAAAGTGACCGCATATGAAAATTGTTCAAATTATTCCAATTCAAGCAACAAGCCTTCATCCACAGGCACTCAACAGTTATAGCACTTAAGCAATTAGCCTCATAGAAAGCATGCTAAATATGTCAACATCAACACTTTATGCAATATGCTAAAGCGAGTAAAGGTTCACCTAGTACTCCAAGCCAAAATAAACAAAAGTGTTAGAAAAAATGCATGATTCCTAACTATGCGATATAACTAATGTAACACATGCAATATGCAATCTAAATAGGCTTGGCTATTAGGACGGCATAGGAATCAATTAAATAGCATACGGTCTAAGCACGATTTCAAAGAAGTATTTAAACGACAACGTAGTTAGAATGATGAACCGAGCCCCGGTGCATGCAATACAAATGGATGCGAACATGAGATATGCTAAACGAAACATGATGTCCCTAAACTAACCATCATAAGCTAGTAAATAAAAGGGAGAAAGACGTGGGGTTAAAAAACATACACATTATTACATTGCGCTCTCACGAAGGAGAGTCCGAATGAGTTGACTAGCCAACTAGCTAACTAATAAAGCTAAGCTAAGCTAATTAAGGTAACTATTACAAGCCAAAAATGAATAACTAGCTAAGCTACTTAACTAATTATTACAATAAATTAATTAACTAACTAGTTAACTAATAACAAAACTGAATAACTAGTTAACTAACTAATTAAATAACTACAATACAAGTGCAATTAAAAGAATTAAGTAAGCTAAACAATCTAAATATTAAGCTAACTACTCCACATCGGGATACGTGGGATGTTCATGCGCATGCTCGGTTTCCACCTGAGAAGACCACCATTTTGCTTTCGGAGAGCCTCTGTTGCGCAATAGAAAACATACACTGCTGCCCACTTCCAGAATGGCTCTGCTCTGCCTTACAAGCACATTGCTGAATTTTGCATCATTGGCCGATCAACCACTGGTCAAGGTTGCCGGCCACCAGTGATAGCCGGCCGGCCATCAAAGGTGACCTATCAGCCACTGCTGCCCAGTTCTCCTTGCTGCAATAGAGGATAAATAGAGCATATACAGGGTATTTTCAAGGGTTGTCTGCACAACTCACCCCTCTTTCTCATGAACAAATCAAAGGAGTAGTAGACTTAAGCCGCAAACCACCAACTCAAGCAATTTCATTGCATGATGGCTTGTGAACCTAAGTGTGCAATTTCAATAAATGCAACAAAATGATACTCTCAAAGCCACCTCCCTATCATGGAAGATCAAGGGAAGTGGTGACCTTGGAACCTTGAATCATTTTATCACTAATGAGTGTGAAATGGTTCAAGCTTCCATGTGTTCAATTAACATCCAATTGAACACAACCAAATTATTATCTTCACCATTTTAGTTCCAAGTTTTAGTACTCCATTTTAATTACCAACCATCCTTTAATCCATTAAGTCCAAAGAGTGAGTTTAAGTCCTTTAAATGGAAAGAAGGCTCAAACCAAAAAATTTTTTAGGCAAGAAAGAGACATCATACCATTGGTAATGAACCCCGTAAGGGATTAAACCATTAAGCATGACGTCTCAATCTCATGCTTTAAACAAACAAGTTGCTTGAACCACTTTCAAAGTAAAACAAAAGCCAAGAAAGGAGGGAGGTTGCAGAGATGATTAAGTGCTGAAAATAGGTGTGAAAAGCATAAATAAATGCTATCAACTCAAACAAGATGGTGTCTAAGGCCTAGAACACCAAACTCATGAGGACAATTACACTACAAGCATGCAAAGCAAAGCTCAAATGTAACCAACAGCCCAAAATAGTGCTAAAACAGGTCTAATACAGTCATAAAACATACTAGAATTAAGCTAACAATAGCTAGAAAAATATGCTAAAACATGGCACAAAATGGGCTAGTAAGTAACACACAAGAAGGGGTGGCCAACCCCTCCAAATTTGGACTTCAAAACATGATTTTTGCCATTGAAGTAACTCTGAAAATTAGTGTTTAAAAGCTCTGAAAAAGATAGCAAAAGGGTGGGAAATACAAGAGCAAAGGCCTCCAAAACAAGGTATAAAGAAGGGTGAACCACCCCCCAACCTTTAATGGCCTTACGACCCAAGTTTCAGCCCAAAAACATAGAGGTTTTATAGCCCAAGAACACTTGAAAAAAATTAAGGAAAATGGTAGATAAAACAAAGCAACAAGTAAAGCCTTATACCCCTTGAAGAGAAGAAGCAATTCAAGCAATAAACCAAGACAACACACCCTTCAAGAGCTCAAACCAAGCTCAAAATCACCTCAGCTCAAAGGTGAGAAGATTTGGTTAAGGGTGTATAGGCAAAGCTTAAGGAATTGTAGGCTAAAGTGTAGTGATTTGCTAGAGAGAGAGAGAGAGAGAGAGAGAGAATTGTAGGGAGAGAGGAAAATTTTTGATCTTAAAATTTTCTAACCTTAAAATATGAGAGGCAGGCCTCCTATATATAGAAAACATGAATTCCCTACAAGGATATCCATCCCTACACGTGGGGACAGATGCATGCATCTGTGCAAACAGCTGGCACAGCTGTCATAAAATATCTGCAAATGAAACTAGTGGCCGGCCAGCTGTTACTGGTGGTCGGCAAGCCACATAAGTGGCCGGCAACCCTAAAAGGTGGCCGGTAGGCCACCAGAAGCTGTAGGCTTGAAGGACTAAGGCTTGGTCCAAAAAAAGAGGTAACAGGGGGTGTACGGCTTGAAAGGCTCAAAGCTGTGGCATTTCGTTGAGGACTTCGAGCACTTGACGACCATCTAAACTCATCATCAGGTGTGCATGCAAGGACATCCAAATTGTAAGGGCCGTCAAAAATGAGGTGTCTACAGCCACCTAAGGCCTTTACGAAGAAGGTCTCTCCCTTGAATAATGCTTGACTAACGCCCGTCTCCCTCGTCCAGCTGGTAGAACATCCGAAGAAGGATAATTGAGTCCTTTCAGAAATTGAGCACAGAAAGAATTGGGATATTTTAACAATCTCCAAACCCGTTTTGCTAGAAGAGCAAGATTGAAAGCTTTAAAATCCCAGAATCCCATTCCCCCCGGGATTTGGCTAAGGAAAGACCCTCCCAGCTCACCCAATGGATCCCTCTATCCTCCGAGTCTCCACCCCACCAAAAATTGCTTGTGTAGAAGTTAAGGCGATCACTAAATTTTTTTGGGAGATCAAAACATGACATGGCATAGGTTGGAATTGCTTAGACCATTGCTTTCATAAGAATTTCCCTATCGGCTTGAGACAATAAACTTTGCTTCCACGCTTGCATTTTCTGAACAACTTTGTCAATGAAAAAACTATACGCCTCAGACTTTGACTTACCCCAACATGAAGGCAAACCCAGGAATTTAGAAGTCTGCTGGTTATGATGAATGCCCAGGAGACCACAAATATCCAGACATGCCTGATCAGGAGTGTTGGAGGAGAAAGCAATCCCAAATTTGTCAAAGTTAATGAGCTGACCCGAGGCTTGGCTATATAAATCCAGAATCTGTTTCAAAGCTTGACATTCCATCACATCAACCTTAGCAAATAAAAAGACATCATCCGCAAAGAATAGATGGGTTAATGTAGGGCTTCTTTGTTTGATTTTGAGCCCCATGATACAATGTTCTTGGAGACTTTCGATCAAAGAGAGATGGAGAGAGAGGATCACCTCGCCTCAAGCCCCGAGTGGGGGGAAAGAAGGCACGCTTCATACCATTAGCAAAAACTGAGAATGAAAATGTTATAACAATTGCCAATATCCATTGAATCGATTTTGCACCCCCATCCTGACCAAGACGGTATATAAAAAGTCCCATTGAACTCTATCATATGTCTTATTAAAATCCAGCTTCACCACCATTGCACCTGGAGCGCCTCTTCTCTTAATTTTCAAATGATGAAACACTTGCTTCATGAGATACAATTATATCATCCTATATCATACAACCAGGGACGAAGGCCGATTGTTAGGGAGAAACCACTTGCTAAAGAACAGGTTTGAGTCTATTTGCCAGGATCTTAGTAATGATATTTAAATTAAAATTACACAGGCATATGGGATGGTATTGAGAGAGCTTTACCAGGTTTGGAACTTTAGGTATAAGCACTAGGTTAGTTTGATTCCATTCCCGAAGAAGATGTCCATTCTCAAAGAAACTCCGAACCGCTTTGCTCACTTCCTCCCCGATTACATCCCAGTACTTGTGGTAAAAAATCCCAGAAAAACCATCCTAACCCAGAGCTTTTAGAGGGCCTAATTGAAAGCATGCTTTTTTTTAATTCAGAGTCTAACACAGGTCTAATGAGGTTGAAGTTCATTGTAGCTATAACCGATTGTCGAACCCCTTGAAAAGCAATATCTATATCCCTCGGAGACTCACTCTTAAACAAATTAGAGAAATAATCCAACAGGTGAGAGTTTATCTCCTCATCGGTAGTTGTAAACACCCCATTTTCGACCGTCCTCAAGACTCAGACGTCATCGCTTGTGCACTCGATGATTGTGCTTGTTTATGTTCGTTTTGAGTGCTCGAATTCCTTGGCGGAGTACCCTGCCTTTGAGCCTTGAAACCTTATATGTTTTGTAATCTATTTTGGACCAAAAGCTTGTTGTTTCAAGTCTGGAAGAGTGGGTGACCTGTCGGCCATCCCCATAGGCTATCGGCCTTGGCTTGTGCTTGTTGGCTACCAGTGGTGTGGTGGCCGACGGCTATCAATCTCTTTTTCCAGATATTTATTGACAGTTGTGCCAACTGTTGTTCACTGAGCAGCATCTCCATACACGTGTACGGTAGAATGTTCCTAAGGCTCAAGACTTGTTTTTCTATATATAGGGGAGTTCCTCCCCCATTTTTGAGGGTTAGCAATTTCAGACCAAAAAATAATATCTCTCTCTCTAACTTTCTCTCTCTCTTGATATTTTGTGCTTGGTTGCCTAGTTTCTCTATACTTTTGCATACCAACCCTTAATCAAACTTGACCATCTTTGAGCTGAGGTTCCTCGGAGTCTTGTTTGAGGTCTAGAAGGAGGATTGAGCTTGAATTTGTACCTTATTTGTGCTTTGCTTCAAAGGTATAGCACTTACCTTGTTTAAGCTTGTTTTGTATATCATTGTTTTGCCATCTATTCCTACTGCTTTTGGGCTGATTTTGAACTGTCAAAAACTCTATTTTTATGGTTTAAAATTGTTGGTTTGAGGTCATTTTAAGTTAGGGGGTGGTCCACCCTTCTTGCTCCTTTGCTTGTTAAGCTTTTGTACCATTATTCATTACTTTTAAACCAAATTTTTCGGGCCTTTTAACCACTGAATTTTAGAGGTTTTTCAGTAGCAAAAACCTTATTTTGAAGTCCAAAATTGGAGGGGTTAGCCTCCCCTCCTTGTGTCTTGTTTGCGTGCCTAGTTAGCCTCATGTATTAGCTTATTGTTTTAGCTTTTTGTGGCTTAAGTCCAGCATATTTTAGACTATATTTAGGGTTGTTTTGCCTCTGTTTTTGGTTGTTTGTTTCATTTGAGCCTTGCATGGCATGGTTGTAGTGTAATTTCCTTCACTAGCTTGGTGTTTTAGGGCTTTAATCACCATAGTTTTGAGTTAATAGCATGTTTTAGTGTTGTTTTGCACTTAATTTCAGCACTTTAATCTCTACAATCTCCCTCAATTCTTCACTCTTTTGTTTGCTTTGAAAGTGGTTTTAAACCACTTGTTTGCCAAAGTGTGAAATTGAGGTGTTGCACCTAATGGTTTAATCTCTTAGGGGGCTTATAACCAATAGTGTAATACCTTTTTCATGCCCAAAGCTACTTGAGGTTTGAGCCATCTTTCCATTAAAGGACATTCACCAATGGACAATTGGATTAAGGAATGGTTTGGTAATTAAAATGAGTAAACAAAAAGAACAAGTAAAAGTGACAAGATAAACATCTTTCGTGTTACATTGCATGTGTTCGAATTAGACGTTAATTCGAACACAAGGAAAATGGGATATTTCATACTCAAAAGTGATGAAATGTGCCACTTTCTTTGGTCACCATTGCTCTTGATCATGCATGATAGGGTGGTGGTCTTTAAGAGTCTTGTTTTGCATTCATTAAGCTTGCACAAGCTTGGTTCCATAGCCATCATGCATGGAAATTGCTTGGTTGATGGTTTGAGGGCCAAGGGTTATACTCTTTTGAGCTTGTTTGATGATAAGGAGGGTAACAGTACAAACAATCCTTGAGAATACACTACTTTGCCTCTGTTTGCTCTCTGTTGCAGCAAGAGGAAGTTCAGGACAAAAGTGGCCGACCGATCACTAGCAGTAGCCGACCAGCCATCAACGAAATTTGCACAGTGTGTTGGTAAGGTGGAGCAGAGGTGTTCGGGAAGTTGGAAGATTTTTTTGGTGTTCAAGTGTGCAAACAGAGGCTTAAAGCAGCGAAGCAGTGGCATTTTCGGGTGGAAACCAAGCACGCATGAGCAATTGTCGCATACCAAGCCTTATTACTTAACTAATTGTTATGATTAATTAGTGGTAACTAGTTAATTGTGTAGAGTGTTGTAATTAGTTAACTAGAGTAGTTAATTAATCCGGTTTGTAATAATTAATTAGCTAGCATAGTTAATTAATTCATTCATTTTTGTTGTAATTAGTTAGTTAAGTGTTTAGCTAATTAATTTATTTTGTAATATTTAATTAGCCTAGAATAGCTTAATTAATTCAGTTTGTAATAATTAGTTAGATTAATTAGCGTAGCCAGTAGGTTAGCTTATTCATTCAGACCCTCCTTTGCGGGGGCGTAATGTTGTAATAAGTGTGCATGCGTATGTGTATGTCTCCCAATCCCGCGTCTTTCTCCCTTTTATTTAAACGCTTTTGATGGTTAGATTAGGAGCATATTTCAATTTAGCATATTGCATGCTTACATCCATTCATTCGTGTTGCATGCATCGAGGCTTGGCGCATTATTCAAACTGCATCGTCATTTCAATATTTCTTTGAATACGTGTTTAATCACATGTTATCAAATCGAATCATATGCCATATAGCCAACCCTATTAATGCATATTGTATATGTTGCATTAGGCATCTTGTATAGTTAGGATCATGCATCTTTCTAACTAGTTTTTGTTTTGGCTTGGAATACTACGTGAGTTTTTAATGCTTTAGCATATCGCATGAGTGTGAATGTTGCCATGATTAGCATGCTTGCCATGAGGCTATGTGCTTAAATGGTAAACTGTTTGAATGCCTGTGGATGAAAGTTTGTTGTTTGAATTGGAATGATTCAATCAATGTACATTTTAAGCCCACTGTGTTTGGTGGCAAATCCATATCTTTTAAGCCCACTTGAAGTGGCAAATTCAAACCATTTTCGAAAACAAACATGAATTGAATTGTTCAAAGTCTTGCAAACTAGTCTATACTTGCTTGTGCGCATCACATAGTAAATCTAGTCTAATAATCGAAACAAGAACACATAATGTTTATAAAAACTCATATCATGATTAGTAGAGGCCGATCTTTGATCAGGCGAGCAGGGGTGCTCAATTCATGACCTTCCCCCCTCGTACACAAGTTCCCAAGCCGAGGCAACTTTGGTGATGACGGACACGTGGCCTTTGGCACGAGTCAGGGCTTCCTAAATTTCTCAAAATAAAATATTTAGGTGGCGACTCTGTATCTGGCAAAGCAGTCCAATTTTGGCATTATTTGATTTAAAATTGATTTTCGAAAAGGATTTGTCGGATTTGGACTCTTTGGTGTTTACCAGTTTCACATTGCACTTGTGAGACTAGATTCAGAACTGTGGGAGTCCGAATTGTGAGGCCTTTCATTTCAAACCTTTCTGAAATGCGGGGCACGGTAAAAGGCAGTCCATAGTTTCTGGTGACTTTACTGGGAATTTAGAGAACTTGGCTCGAACTCATGATATGACTTTTTATCTACACTTATGTATTTCTTTGCATTTGCATCGGCGCACCTAAGTCACTGTGTTTTCCATCTGCTATTCCTGAACGGTTTGCTGGAGGATCGCTTGGAAAAGCTTGCCAAAAGGCTGACAGGTTGCGGGTTCTGCCACGATGGGAACACAACCCTTGGATCTAGACCACCGCTGTACCATTTGATCCTCCTTTCATTTCTCAGTGTTAGGTGCGAAAGGTATATTAGGTGGTCTTGTTGAGGTACCCTTTTTGACCAATCGACCTAGTTGCATATCGGAAGCCGTAGAGACTGTTCCAAACTAAGACAGGTTGCTCACCCGAATGCAGGAATTGTGTGAAACCGCTTGTTTTGCATAGTGAACCCCTAGCTCCTGACGAAATTAGGACAGGGTAACCCTACCCCATCATAGGGGTGTTTTGGCTCTTACTTGCGTGATATGTGCTTTTGGAGTGAAACTCTGTAGGAATGTATGTATCAGTTGCAAGTCTGGGTATCAGTTTTGGGGTAGAAATCAGTGTTTGAGTACAGTTCTCCAGCTTTTGATTGCAACTGCGTGTTGTTTGTGTCTGAGCCGAGGTGCCGTGCGGTTTCTGATTTTTGTTTCTTTTTGTTTTATTTTCTTTTTTGCAAGGTAGTTTTACACCATTGCTTTAGATGAGTCTATTACCCCCCAAGCACTTTGGACCTGAGTAAGGCGACTTTACCGATCCGGGATCTTGTAAGAGGGCAGCCAGTGTTTGCTTCACTCCAATCGGTTACCAGACAGAGGATGGTTAGGCATAACTCACCAGTTCAGCAGTCACCAATTCAGTAGTCACTATTTACTTCGCATATGCTCAGTCAGGCCCAACCATTTGCTTCTTCTCCGGAAAGAGAGTACACACCAGTTCTGATAGCTCAACATTCTGTAGACAACATGGAAGATATGCTTCACTAACCCTAGCAGACTATCTAGACTATGCAGCTAGATGCTGCCCGACAAGCTGAGGTCTTAACCCGCCAAGCTAAAATCGTAGCTCGCCAAGCAGAGGTAATAGAAAGGCTCCAACAACATTAACCACAACCTACAGTAGCCACAACATCCTATGCACCCCCAGCGGGTATTTCGGCGCTCGGGGTCACTATTAATGTCCAGGAAAATGTGGACATTCCGGCAGAGCCAATCCTACCTCAGACCTCCAAAGCACCGATTTATCAAATGGAGGCGCCATTTGAATTTGAGGTCGACCCTACGACACTGAAAGTCAGCAAGCTGGATAAGCTCTTTAAATGGGCACAAGGCGTAAATTCAATCCCTGACATAGAGGATAGCTATACTGATTCTGCAGTGACTCTGCCGGACAGATTCAAGATGTCGCACATAGACCGGTTTGATGGTTTCGGGGATCCTATGGTCCATTTACGGCTGTTCTCTGACATCTTACGATCAATGGTTCTCTCCAGACTACAGAAGTTGTCGCTCTTTAGCCAAATCCTATCAGGTATAGCCGTTATCTAGTACGCAAAGTTGGAAGATTCCGTGAAGAGAAACTAGGAGGAAATGGCTAAGGCCTTCAAAGCGCAGTACTCCTGCAACACTCAGATTGAGGTCACTACTCGTGATCTCGAAGCGACCCGCCAAGAGTCGAAGGAGGGTTTCTCGGATTTTGTGACCCGGTGGATGGCCAATGCCTCTATGATGACTATCTGACCGTCTAAAAAGGACCAGATCAGAATGGTGGTCCGTAACTTGTAAGGAAGGTTATTACAGAAGATGATAGTCTTGTCTTTGTCTACTTTTGCTGAGTTCCACAAAATAGGGGTACAAATTGAGGATCCAATGAAGTTGGGGCTGATAGACAGTGAGAAGGAGCAGCCCAAGAAGGCTTTCATACGTGGTTCCAATGCGACTATAGTGGTAGTGCAGCTGCAAGGCCTTCAGATGTAAGCATGGTCACCACCACACCCAAGACTGCTAATCACTTTGCCGGCACATCTAATACAACCTCCAAACCTCTAGCTATCAGGCCCAAGCTAGAGGGCCTTCTCACCGCTCTATATGACGTTATCTGTAGCCCTGAGGGTCTTGATCAGAAAAGGACATCTGAAGCCATTAAACAACGCCCATTGCCCGATCCTCTCCCTCCTAAACACAACCCGACCAAATATTATGCTTTCTACCAATAGCATGGTCATGATACTGATTTAGACTGCGTCATGAGATTCAAGATCACATTGACAATAAGGTAATAGCACCTCCTGAAAAACCCAATGTCACTACAAATCCTCTCCCACCACATAACAAAGCCCCTCCACCCCGGCAAATAACCTCATCCATACACTGGCTGTCCCTTACGACCCCAGTATATACATCACTCCCTCCCACCTACCTAAGTCGGCGTTGTTCATCCCGAAAAGCACAGACTTGTGCATGATGAGCGCGTCCTCAGTCCAACCTGAACCTGTGGTGGTGATAGTGAAATATGGAGGGAGATCAGCTTTGGTGGAGAATACCAGTCCGTTGCCTGAGGGCTTTGAGGATTTATCTAATGGGATGTACGACCCGAGCCGTTATATTGTGCCCACCAATCAAGCCAAACCAAAGTTGTAGTTGCCAACATGAATGGAAGTTAGTGTGGTCCGGGAGGATGGCCCAAGCCAGGGATTAGATGACCTAGCCGACCTGGAGGAAGACATCAACAATTTGCAGTTCTTCGATGAGCAAGATTTGGGAGATGTGCACATTGACTAGTTTGATCTGAACGGCACGACAGACAACTCTGGGTGACTCAGTGATGAACTTGATGTGGATGATGGACTTCAACTTCCAGAAGCAAGAACTGCTACGAAGGCCGGAAGGGCGAGGACAAGGGAAAATTTCCGAAGAGCACTGGTATTAAGAATTTAGCTCAAGAATCAGGCATTGTTAGTACTGCTGATACGGAACAAGAAACCTCACTGAAGCGGTTTGAATAGGAAAGTGATAAGAATAGTCAGAAAGCTAGAAAAGCCAAACACCTTGTAGGGGATAACTGTGACGTAAGAGTAATTACAACAGAACCAGACAATTGCCTGTCGGTTGTCAGAGGAGTATGGGGGAAGATGATGATCTGCATCTTGCCCACACCGATGAGGATTGGAGCCAAGACCTTCTAGACGATACTTGGTACTCTTAGGAGGTGGATCATATGACTAGAAGCGGGCGGTACTTCAAGCCCCCACACTTAGACAAACCCAAAGCATCCAAAAGGACAGGGAGGCTGAAAAATAGAAGGAAAAGGAGTTAGAAGAAGAGGCTATGTTGAAACAGTTAAAGAAGATTCAAGAAGACATATCTATCTGGGGGTTGCTTATAGCATTGCGAGTGCACAGACAAGCTATACTATCGGCGATTGATAAAGCCAAGTTGTCTATTGAGACTACCCCGGAACAACTGGTGGGATTAGTCTCCCTGGGAGGCGCTACGCCAACTTTAACCTTTTCCGACAAGGAATTGCCGCCGGAAGGCTCTGCACACAACAAGCCTCTATACATATCCATAGAGTGCCGGGAAAAGTGGGTACCCGTCGTATTAGTCGACACTGGGTCAGCAATCAACGTCTGTCTATGTCGCACAGCTTATGCTATTGGCCTGAAACCAGCCGATTTTGCGCCTATGGCCCAGGTGATCTGGGCGTATGACAATACAAGTCGAGAGGTGATGGGAACAATTCATATCAGAACACAGGTTGGCCCGGCTCAACAGGATATTGAGTTCCACGTCCTGGACATTCTGGCCACTTTTAACTTACTACTTGGGCGACCCTGGCTGCATCAAGTAAAAGCTGTTTCTTCCACCCTGCACCAAATGCTGAAGTATCTTGAAAAGGGGGTGGCCATGGTGTTCGAGAATTTATCTATACATCCTCCACCAGAGGTTACTACACCTGTGTGGAGATTATGCACGGCGAAGAAGATGTTTTCCTTTCCGGGTTTACCTTGGCCGAGGCTCGAGTAGTGCAGAACATCTTGGCTGTTGATGAGGGCTTATATGTCAATGCACATTCTGTATACCTTATGAACAAGCTACAACATATGCCCATGATGGGATTAGGTAGAAGTGGCCAGAAAAGCGTCGCTGCATTGGCCGATATGCCACATAACCCTCATACCTTTGGTCTTGGCTATATGCCCACCAACGAGGATTAGGTTCGAAAAGGAAAGGAAATGGCAGGAAGAGCCAAAGCTAAGAAAATTGGGAAGCACTATGAGCTTGTGCACATGCCAATTCAAGGAACTCCGAATGGCCGCTTTGTCTGGGAGGCGGAAGACTTCCCATTTTGCGGCTTTCCTGAGCCATGGTTGAACTCTGAGAAGTGGCGTCTACTCGGCTTCGAGATTTTCTTCGACTTACTGCTATAAGAGAGCGACATAGAGGAACAGACTGAACAAGCTGCTGAGGTTGCAAAGAGTACATAAAGTGAGTCCAACAGTAATGAACTTAAGATAGGAGCAGCACTGGAAAGTCTCCTTTCAGATCCTCAGATCAACCCGGAGAGCTTGGGGGATGACCTAATCGTTTCCATGATCGGGGACCAATCAGGTTTGAACCCTTCCAGTGGTATCTTGGATGCATCTAACGCACCATCCCTTACTTGGCAGCTAGAGGAGGGTTTTCTATCCAGTAGCTCTGAGTCAAGTAGTGAACTAGAATCTGATTCCACAGAGTCTGTGGAGTCAGAATCAGATTCCAGTTCTTCTGAGTTTGGGTCCGGTATTCTTAGGATTGATAACCCGATGCGATGTTTTGTCCAGGTCATCTTTTTCCTTTTCTTTTGAGTCGGTTATAACCGAAGGATTAGATGCGCTGGATCTTTTGAATGAGAATGCTACTGTAGATTCTGAGTATTTCTCTGTGCCAATTGTATATTGCAATGGTCATGATTTTCAAAATTTTGATGAAAATGATGAGGAAGGAATTCCTTTGGTTTTGAAACATTTGATTGATCGAGAGGAGGAGAGGGTTGTAAAACCCCTTGTTGATGAAATCATTTCAATTAATGTGGGTACTGAGAAGGACGCGTTTGGTCCAGATCGGGTCTACGTTGTCTTCGAAGGAACGCGAGCGCTCAGTCGCTTTATCAAAAGATTTCAAAGATGTTTTTGCGTGGTCCTACAAAGACTTGCTTGGAATCGATCCTGAGATTATACAGCATCGAATCCATCTTGACCCTGAGGCCCGACCCATCAAACAGAAGCTGTGGAGAATACACCCAGATTGGGCTTTGAAGATTAAGGAAGAGGTCACCAAGCAGATAGACGCGGGGTTTTGCTAGTATTTGAGTATCCGACTTGGTTGGCCAACATTGTTCTGGTGCCGAAGAAAGATGGAAGAATTTAGTTATGTGTAGATTTCAGAGATCTGAAGAAAGCTAGTCCGAAGGACGACTTTTCTCTACTGCACATCGATCAATTGGTGGACTTCACCACAGGCTATGTGTTGCTTTCCTTCATGGATGGATTTTTCGGGTATAACCAGATTTTGATGGCACCCAAGGATAAAGAGAAAACTGCCTTCACCACGCCGTGGGGAACCTACTGCTACAGGGTGATGCCATTTGGGTTGAAGAATGCTGGGGCTACCTATCAATGGGCTGCAACCACAATTCTACATGATATGGTCCACAAAGAGGTCGAGGTGTACGTGGACGACATGATTGTCAAGTCCAAGGAAAGAGAGGGCCACTACACCGCTTTAGAGAAATTCTTCCAACGGATCAGAGAATATCGGTTGAGGCTGAATCCACAGAAATGCACTTTTGGTGTAACAGCGGGGAAAATGCTGGGGTTCTTGATCACACAGAGGGGCATCGAGGTAGATCCTTTCAAAATCAAGGCCATCCTAGAAATTTCACCACCAAGGGCTGAAAAGGAGGTGCGAGGCTTTCTAGGTAAAGTGCAATTCATAAGACGGTTTATTTCAAAATTAACCTTGACTTGTGAACCACTATTTGGTCTCCTGAAGAAAGGAAAGAAATTCCAATGGGATAACCGATGTCAGTTTGCTTTTGAGCAGATCAAGCAGTACCTACAAAATCCACCTATGTTGTCGCCACCAGAGCCGATGAGGCCCTTGATTCTGTATATGTCAGTAACGAACACAACGATGGGATGCATGCTTGCTCAGAAATCTAAGGATAAAGTGGAGAAAACCATCTATTACCTAAGTAAGAAGATGTTGGATTATGAGACCTGTTACACCCCGCTAGAGAAGGCTTGCTTAGCCTTGGTATGGGCTACCAGGAAGTTGACACACTACCTGTTAGCTCACTCTGTAATTCTGGTTTCGAGATTAGATCCCATCAAATATCTCTTCGAGAAACTGGCACTTACGGGTAGGCTAGCCCGTTGGTTGCTTCTTCTCTCTAAATTTGATTTGAAATATGTTACTCGCAAGTCTATCAAGGGGAGAGCAATAGCTGAGTTCCTGGCAGATCACCCAATGGAAGGGGATGAAGTGGTAGAATACCTATTCCCATATGAAGTTATTCTGCAAGTCGAGGAAGAGATTTGGATAATGTACTTTGACGGAGCGTCTAACCAGTATGGTTATGGGATAGGGGTGTTGCTAATAACACCCGACAATTCCCATATACATTTAGCCTTCAAACTCCGGTTTAGAGTATCCAACAACGAAGCAGAATACAAGGCGTGTATCGCTGGTTTAGAAACTGCCCTAGAACTAGGGGCAAAAAGGTTGGACGTCATTGGGGACTCGAACCTAGTTGTGTCTCAAGCAAATGGAGACTGGAAGGTCAAAGAAGAAAAAATGAAGATCTATCACCAGACCTTGGACGTTCTGATTCCTAGGTTTAAAAAGCTAACCTTCACTCATCTTCTAAGAGAGAACAATAGGTTCGCTGATTCTTTAGCAACTCTATCATTTATGATAGACATCCTGTTGGAAGTCCGGATGCGTCCGATTATCATTGAACAGAGATACACGCCAGCCTACGAGACCATTGCTGCAATAGATGAAGTACAATATCAAAATCCCTGGTATTATGATATCTGGAAGTTCTTGGAAAAGTAGGTTTATCCACTAGAGGCAAATGCCAAAGATAAAAGGGCAATACGGTGGATGACCATTCAATTTATTATCTGCAAGGGTAAGTTGTATAAGAGAGGTCATCTGGGAATGCACAAACTGTGTGCTGATGCAGAAGAGTCGAAGTGCTTGATGGAGGCCATCCATGGGGGAGAGTGTGGAGTGTACATGAGCGGAGTAATGCTAGCCTGGAAGATTCTCAGGCAAGGTTACTACTGGTCTACCATAGAGGAGGATTGCATCGGTTTTGTTCAGCGATGCCACAAATGCCAAATTCATGCAAATCGCATGAATATCCCGCCATCAAAGCTGTACAACATGACTTTACCATAGCCTTTCTCAGTCTGGGGAATTGATGTCATTGGGGCAGTTACACCGAAAAAGGTCAAATGGGCATGAGTACATTCTGGTGACAATTGATTATTTCACGAAGTGGGTGGAAGCTCAGTCTTATACAGTGTTGAAAGCGGCGCATGTGGCTAAGTTTATCCGCAACAATATCATTTGTCGTTATGGAGTCCCAAATGAGATCATTTCAGACAATGGCTTCCATTTCAAGAAGGAAGTGATTGACTTGTTGGAGAAATACGACGTGGCTTTTCATAAGTCATCCACATATCAACTGCAAACCAACGGAGCTATTGAGGCCGCCAACAAGAACATCAAGCACATTTTGCAGAAAATGGTTGAGACTTACAGGGACTAGCCAGAGACAAATTGCCATTTGCTCTCTGGGGCTACAGAACTTCAATTTGGACATCTATTGGGGCAACTCCGTACTCTCTTGTTTATAGTATAGAAGCTGTTCTGCCAATTGAAATAAAGGTTTCGTCACTACGGGTTATGGCTGAGTGCCAGATAGCAGAAGCGGACTGGCAGCAGACCAGGTTCGAAGAACTGATGCTGTTCGATGAGAGGAGGCTGAAAGCACTGTACCATGTTCAAGGATATCAACGCAGGATTGCCAGGGCTTTTAACAAGAAAGTTAAGTCTTGGAATCTTAAGGAAGGGGATTTGGTGCTGAAAGACAACCGAGCTCCCATCCATGACCCTAGGGGCAAGTTCAAACCCAATTGGACTGATCCTTACATTATCAAAACTCTTTGGTCGAGTGGAGTTGTTATTCTTATGGACCTGGATGGCCTAGAATTTTCCCAACCAATCAACATGGACAAGTTGAAGAAATACTATCCTTGAGTGGCTCGCTAGGCCAAATACTCAGAAGGGCGACCTAGGCAAAAGTTAAAGCACAAAAATTAGAAAAAAAGAAAAACTAAGCTCGCAAGGTTGAAAACCCAAAAAGGGCGGCCTTGGCAAAAGTTAGAGCACAAAAAGAGAAAGTTAATACTTGAGTGAACCTGAGTCAAACTACATAAGGCCTGATTCTCATCTTCGGGATACGTAGGCAACTTCATTCCGAAGTCCGGCCGTAAACACCTCCAAATCAACTGTGTCCATGTGTTTGATCAAGGCATCCCTATCTATTCATTATTTGAAAGATCGGTTGTGATCCTTGCGTTGAGAGAAGAGCTAACTACAGTGCTGAGCAGTGCTATTCAGTCAAGGGGCAATTTTCCATTTTTGGATTCGGGGTTGTACATCTCAATGATAGATTCCATGTGTGTCAAGTTGTGATCCTTATCGAAAATGGTTTTGAAAAGTTTTGATAAAAGCTAATTTTGTTTAAATTAATCTTTTTACAACTTAGACCATTTTCGGACGAAAAGGAAAATTTTCAGTATCCACAACTTCAATTTCATTGATTTCAATACAAAGTTCTCCAACTTTCGATACACATCAACGTTGCTTTTATTACATTCAAAAGGAAAACTTGAAAACTAAGATCAAAGAAACAAACTTGGGGCATAGATGAGTCAGGTGTTCCTGCGTGCCCTCCCTGAGCTCGTAGAAGCTTCAGATGCTAAAGTAGGCCCAGCTTGCGCCTTATCTTCAAGCCAAGTTAGGCACTCGCCAGAAAGTGCGCAGTTGAAACTGGGAGCAGGAGCCAGAAGCACTCTCATCCTCCAAGCATTGGGATATCAAACCAATTGAAAGCCTCAGATGGGGAATGAAACTGGGTATTCCACCCCTTCTTCCAGGCAAGTCTGGTTGTGTCCAAACTAATGCCTGAACATGAACAGAAAGTAGAATATGTAGTATGTCAAGCCAATCAGTTGAATGCCGGGTTGTCGAGCTATGCTATAGCTCATCTTGGGCAGATCAAACCAAGGACAACGCCAAGCAATGTCAGCAGTAGACCTATTGGACATCCAATGGCACCACCACCCTTCGTTCGGAAAATCAACTAGATGTTGGCGAAAGAAATAGCCTCGTGCTGAATATGCAAGGCAAGAGTCCACTACCTTCAGCTTGTCCATGAGCTATATCTAGGAAGGGATGAAATAAAAGAGAGATTAAAGAATAGAGAGATGTGTGCTGAGAGAAAAGTGAGAAAAGGGCTTTCAGAGAAAAACATAGCATAAGTGCCGAGTGATGTGAGAAACACATATTAGAAAGGATGGGAAACATTACTTGAAGAAGTAGTGGACTTCCCGCGAATTTGGTCGTCTCTCGCTAATGAAAGGCATCTAAGCCCATCAAAGTCTCGGCCAATGCTAAGGTGATGTAGCTTTTGCCTTCTTTTAAACCTTGGGCTACTCCAATCAAGCGAATGCTAGACCCGCCGGAACCTGGGGCAAGAAGAAAATGATCTAACATGCATAAACAAAGGGCATGTTGCAGAAAACCCTACCAAAGACGGTCGCCGCGATCACCGGCATCAGAAAATCGATGAATTAGACTAGGAATGTCCAGTTCTCCGTTGTGGGCCAGAGACCGAGCCTCATGCATTGTGAGTCCGTACATCCTTCCCAAAGCTTAGGCAGGACCAAAACGGGACTAGGGCAAGATTTCCTTGTCACGCTGGGATTCCATCAACACTTGAAATTCTTCAATTGTAGAGCACATCTCTTGCACCCCCCCCTCGCGAAGCTAAAAATGTGCATAATCGGGTTCCAATATCCAACTGCAGTATGAAGGAACGAAAAACACAGTAGAGAACGACTTAGCGGGAATAGTGTATTTATCCCGAAACTCTAAAAATTCACTTTTTCTGAGCCATCTAAAGTTACAATCCAATTTGAGAGTTTTTCGGTAAAGAATGGCTCAATTTGTGGCAAAAATAGAGCTGGAATAAAGAAACTATGAAGTCCTAGCTTTTGTAGAGGATAAGGCACTGAGAGGAAGACATGTGGCAACAATCTGGAGCTTTCTCACATTGATGGCCGACCGGCCAGTGGTGATGGCGGACAGGCCACTTTTGTGGCCGACCGGCCACTACTAGTGGTCGACAAGCACCACTGGTGGCCGACATCCTCTATTCGTGGCCAGTAACCTTCTTGTCTGTCCTGTGGTCCACTTGTGTGTTGAGAGTGCGGAGAACTTATGTTTTGTTCTACTTTTTGCGCATTCCTCGGTCTTGTTTTGAGTCCCTTTGGGCTTGAGCATGTTCATCGAGTTGTATTCATCTTGTTTTGTTTATCGAGTTGTATTTGTGTTATTTAGTTTATCGAGTTGTTGTGTTTTTTTATCGAGTTATGTTTGTATTGTTTTGTTTATCGAGTTGTTATTGTTAGTTGTTTATCGAGTTGTTTTACTCTGTTTGTTAAGTGTTGGTCGGTTCATTACCTGATTAAGAAAGTGCCAATACAATGTGCAATTTCCATCAATCAAGTTCAATCTCATTTCCATGCCATACGGTGCTCAGAATGCAAAATACAACACTTCTTTAAAAAAAAGGGGGGGGGGGGCTATTTTCATTTCGATCATGGTTACTTTTTACAAAAGTGCAGTACAAGTTTTTAAAGCAAAAATAAAACCTGTCTAAAACTGTACAATGTGCTAAAACTACTAACAACAAGATACAAAGCAAAAACTCGTGAATCAACGCCAGCTATCTCAATCTCGAGAGGCCCTCTTTGTCCTCTTCCTGGGCATGGACTCAGAGCTATCTCTGTCAGCGCTGCTGTCTGCACCTCCCTCTGAACCAGAGTCATCACCGCTCTCAGCCTCGGAGCTCTCCTCAGCACCAGCATCTCTACTAGCAGAATCCGAGCCAACGTCATCATCTCCGCTCTTAGACGACTCAGCATGCTGACTCGCTGCCTCCTCAACCTCGTTGGTCTCAGTATCATCCTTGCTCATAATAGGCTCTTAAGGGCCACTCTCAGCTCGGGCGCTCCTAGCTCGGCCTTGACTACGCACTGGAGCCTTTCTCTCCCTCTCTCTCTCTCTCTGCTGCCGAAGGGGGTGCTGATGGTCCTGGTGCTGCTGCCGCTGGTGCTGTCGGTATAGGTGGGACCTAAAAAGATAGTTGTTATATGTCAGCCATAGTATGTGCATCAGATACAAGTATAGTGTGCAGAATGAGTACATGCAGAAGTCAGGTACAGAGTATGAATACAATGTGAAAACGCAATATTTCAGATGCAGTGTATCAGTGTAGTACGGGGAAGTTCTCATATCAGTTTCAGTGTGTCAGTGGAAATTTAATGACTGGAATGTAAGAAAACTAAAGAAATCATCTGGATGACATGGAAGCCGAGCAGTGCCTCCCTCCTCAAGATCATGCCCTCGAATGACGCTAATAGCTCTAGTAGATCCTCAGTGTACCCTGGAGGTGCCTACAAATGCATTTAGGAATGATCAGTGTCCGAAAAGAACGAACATCTAAGAGAGAATGGAAAAATGAAAAAACTGTGATACATACCGGAGGTGAGTCAGGAGCTCTGACATATCTATGACCAGTTGCTGGAGGCTCAATCGGAATCCGGTAAGCCTCTATAGAGTACCGCCAGCATGTCAACTCGGTCGAAAGCTCTGGCCAACCAAAACCCTGTCTAGCGGGGGGGCACTCTCTGGCCCTACCCCTCGACACTCGAGCCCTGCTCGTCGAAGGGGCGTCTGCTGCTCTCCCTGCACGAGCACGAGTACCCATCAAGGGAGGCTTAAGATGCGTCTGGATAAATGTCACATAGTCCCCCTCTCCGAGAAAGTAGTCGGCGACCACACCCCGAGTAAAGTCAATCACCTCCTGAGAGGACAGGCTCTCTGTAGCTCGCATAGATGGTGGAGGCACCATGGGAACTACCTACTGCAGCAAACCCAAGGTCTGGCGTATAAAGTGCTCGCCTAAGAACCAGGCTTGGCATACCAGACCCTCAAGCACAAGTCGGAAACGAGAAGCCCCTTGAGCGCCAGCAAACTAGTCCCTAACTTCATCAGGCATCATTGCCCAAGGCTGCTAAGAGATCTGCAAATAGAGAATACACAGATTATTAGTTGCCATTAGATATGCAATATGAATTAGAGTTGAAGTAAAGTAGCAATAACTGTGAGTTTTGAGTTACCTCTGCCGCGGTCACGTTGTGGAAGTACAGGCGGAAAAACGAAAAGTCTCCAAGTCCTCCTCAAGCACCTGCTGTCGTACCGATCAGAGTATGGTACAACAAGAGGCATCTCCACCTCTGGCTTTGAGGCAAAAGTTGGGAAGTATGCATATACCCACAGCTGCAAGAAGCAAAAGGTAGCAGTGAGTATACAACATGTAAACACAGGCAATGTAGAAAGCAAAAAGTGTATGTAGAATATAGAGAATGAAGAAAGCATAATGTGTAGTACAGTGTACAAAAAGTACAAGTGTAAAGCAGAGAGCAGATTGTGTGTGTACATCGTACAGAAAGTGTAGAGCAGAAAGCACGTTAGGAAATGCAAAGCAGAAAAGTAAAGCATACCTCCCAGGCTCTCCAGTAGCCGCCGACTCTATTCCCGCTCCTGCGGATGTCGAGCTCGTGTAGCCATACAACATAGCAAGGCCAGCGCCACCCCAATCGTGAAGCCGGACCTGAGATAAGTCCACGAAGGCACTCAAGAGGTATAACCCAACAGTGTTCGCTCTGTCTGCGAACAAAGTGGTACCGAAAAGGAACATTAAGAACCCTCGAGCATACTGCTCGATCTCCTCTAGGATCTCTGGTTCTGTCCCTTTGAAATGCTTTGAAAACCAGGTGTATTGCACCATCCCCGACCGAAAGAGAGGCGGGCATGTCCCTAGTAGGTAGATCCAGGCTGCTTTCCACTCGCCCATGTCTGTATCGTAAGGATCGGACGACCCCCTATCTCTATGCCAGTGAGCATAGAGAAGTCATAGGAATCATCGCCATCTCCCCTGCGGTAGAGAAGTGGAAAGAGTTGGTGGTATCCCACCATCTCTCTACTAAAGTGCCAAGTAAGGGTCTACTCGCTATGAGGCACGATAACCCCATGTAGAACAAGCCGAAGCCGGCCTCATCGATGATCTGGCGGACGTCGGCAGGGAGTTCCATGTACCACTCCCTCGCAAATGTGGCTCCGTATCCTCTGATAGAGTGTGAGTCCTCCTGCAATCAAAATGGGCAGATGAAAAGCAATGTAAGAAATACAGTGCAAGAATGTGTTTGAGACAAACAATGAAAGGCAGTGTAAGAAATACAGTGCAAGAGTCTGATTTGAGCAAGAAATGCAACGTGCATTGAGGGAAATGTAAGAATACAGTGTATACCTCGGTGGCGCCATAGGATAAATGGGACTCTGGCTCTTGTAGCAAGTGGTCCTCTGGCACACCTCGCGTGAACCCTCTGAAATGACGAATACTGTCGGGTGGTAGCACATATATCTCGGGATGATGTCTCTGGGTCAAAGGTCGAACTCTAGGAGGTAGTGGCACAGGCTCGGGATCCGCCTCTATCCTCGGAGAAGCTCCGTCATATGGAATGTCGTCCGCCATCTAGGAAGAAGATGAGAAAGTGGGCAAGAATGAGCAAAATGGGTGAAAAATGCCAAAAGTCAACAAAAGTCAACCCTTGGAGAGAGAAAAGGGAAGAAAAAATAAAAGCCTAAAAAAGGCACAAAACCCAAGAAGAACTCAAGGGAAACGAGCCTCAAATGATGAAACTCCAAGAAAAATGACCGAAATCAAATTTCAATCTGTTCAAAACGAAGGAAATCAAGAGGTTTTAGCAAATCAAACATCCGTGGGACTTTGGAAAACGCGTATAAAGCGCGATCTAGAGGGGAAAAGTGTCTAAAGAGGGAGATGATGGATTTTCAGCAATGGGGAAGTGGGGAAATGAAGTTTGGGTGTGTTTACTTAAAGACCCGAGAGAAAAGACCAAAATGGCCCCGAGCTGCCATCAGTGGCCGACAGTGCTTGGGGTGGCCGACAGGTGCCTGACACCCTCCCCTAATGACCGATCAGTGCCCAGTGCTCTCCCTTTGAATTTTGATGCTGTTTTGTGTCTTCATTTCTCAAGAAGTGTAAGGAAAGTTCACTTCTAAGTTCAAATTGCCTCTGCAAAAGCTCTAAACCATGTCTTCGGAACATGATGTTTAGTGCTAGTGAACACGAGTGAGATGTATCCTTTTAAAAACATATTGCAACTCTTCCGAGAGGTAATCGGAAGTTGGACTGAGTTGGTTTTATCAAATACGCTTTTGTCATTGCACAGAACATGCATCTCTTTGTCGTCGTATGGAACGTGCATTTCACATATACTGTTGCATTGAATGTGCATTCTGTTGCATAGAACACGCTTTCAACTTATCATACATAGAACATGTTGTTAATCTTGCAGAGAATATGCATTTTGTGCTATTGATCGTGCATAGAACATGCATTTTGTACAGTTGCACTGAATATGCATTCCAACGTGGCATAGAACATGCTTTGGTTCTTGTTGCATAGAATATGCTCCTGTTTTGTTTCTCGCATGTTTTGCATAATACATGCCATTACATTATATTTTGGTCATTCCTCTTGCATAGAACATACACTCTTACTATGTTGTACCTGTTAAGTCTCTTTCTTACACAGACAGACGATATTGTATATACGGTTCATTCGGTGAAGCCAACACAGACAACGATATTGTATGTACGGTTCATTCAGAGAAGTTTTGGATAAGAACATTCATGTCTCGGTAAGAGAATGTTTTCCTGAACTTTGTGCATCTATCACACTTAATCACTCATGCCTTGTGCATCTTTTTCACTTTCCTCTCTCGCGTTTGGACGCGTTGGGATCACCCCTTTTGGTTAAAAGCATTCGGGTGTGCCTCAGTGTTTACACCACTCCTTTTGGTTAAAAGCATTCGAGTGTGCCCCGGTGTTTACACCACTCCTTTTGGTTAAAAGCATTCGAGTGTGCCTTGGTGTTTACACCACTCCTTTTGGTTAAAAGCTTTCTGGTGTACCCCGGTGTTTACATCACTCCTTTTGGTTAAAAGCATTCGGGTGTGTCCTGGTGTTTACACCACTCCTTTTGGTTTAGACACGCTCGGGTGTGTCCCGGTGTTCACGCCATCCTTGTTTTCTTTCGCGCACAACATATTAGGATCTTGTTTGAGACCTTAGGTGCGTCCGACGGTTGTTCTTCGCTTTTCTGCGCGTCACGTCGTTAAGCTTTGCATAATTTTCTTACACCCTTTCTGCATGAAATGAGGTTTGGTTTGTAATTTCCACGCGTGGCATGTTTGCTTACTTCTTCTTATGATTGAGATTGCTATACCTTGTTTCGATTTTGCTTGCATTGCCTTTACATTCAAATATTTCGTTACAGCCTCATTGCATGATCATAAGTTATGTTCCTGCATCGTGCATATCATTTGCATCTTGCCCCAGAACTACACTTGTTTGATTCCTCGCAAAGGGATACGTAGGCAGCCTGCGGGCACAACCATTTGTTTTGCCTTGTTTGTTTGCTTGTCTAAGTCTTCGACCTTGTCAAAAATGGGTCGTCTCTGGGCTTTGACATTCACTCCTGTCATTCCATGACTTCCGAGTTCTATCAAAGAGGGGCAACTATAGACACCCCATTTTTGACAGTCCTCAAGACTCGGACGTCATCGCTTGTGCACTCGATGATTGTGCTTGTTTGTGTTCGTTTTGAGTGCTCAAAGTCCTCGGCGGAGTACCTTGCCTTTAAGCCTTGAAACCTTATCTATTTTGTGCTCTGTTTTGGACCAAAAGCTTGTTGTTTCAAGTCTAGAAGAGTGGGTGACCTGTCGGCCATCCCCATAGACTGTCAGCCTTGGCTTGTGCTTGTCGGCTACCAGTGGTGGCTGACAGCCATCAGTCTCTTTTTTCAGATATTTAGTGACAGCTCTGCCAGCTGTTGCTCACTGAGCTGCATCTCCATACACGTGTATGGTAGGATGTTCCTAAGGCTCAAGACTTGTTTTTCTATATATAGGGGGGTTCCTTTCCCATTTTTTAGGGTTAGCAATTTTAGACCCAAAAAAATATATATATCTCTCTCTAGCTTTCTCTCTCTCTCTCTCTCTTGATATTTTGTGTTTGGTTTCCTAGTTTCTCTATACTTTTGCATACCAACCCTTAATCAAACTTGACCATCTTTGAGTTGAGGCTCCTTGGAGTCTTGTTTGAGGTCTAGAAGGAGGATTGAGTTTGAATTTGTGCCTAATTTGTGCTTTGATTCAAAGGTACAACACTTACCTTGTTTAAGCTTGTTTTGTATCATTGTTTTGCCATCTATTCCTACTGTTTTTGGGCTGATTTTGAACTGTCAAAAACTCTGTTTTTATAGTTTAAAAGTGTTAGTTTGAGGTCATTTTAAGTTAGGGGGTGGTCCACCCTTCTTGCTCATTTGCTTGTTAAGCTTTTGTACCATTATTCATCACTTTTAAACCAAATTTTTTGGGCCTTTTAACCACTGAATTTCAGAGGTTTTTCTATAGCAAAAACCTTATTTTGAAGTCCAAAATTGGAGGGGTTAGCCTCCCCTCCTTGTGTCTTGTTTGCATGCCTAGTTAGCCTCATGTATTAGCTTATTGTTTTAGCTTTTTGTGTCTTAAGTCCAACATGTTTTAGACTATATTTAGGGTTGTTTTGCCTATGTTTTTGGTTGTTTGTTTCATTTGAGCCTTGCATGGCATGGTTGTAGTGTAATTTCCGTCACTAGTTTGGTGTTTTAGGTCTTTAATCACTATTGTTTTGAGTTAATAGTATGTTTTAGTGTTGTTTTGCACTTAATTCAGCACTTTAATATTTGTAATCTCTCTCAATTCTTCACTCTTTTGTTTGCTTTGATAGTGGTTTTAAACCACTTGTTTGCCAAAGTGTGAAATTGAGGTGTTACACCTAATGGTTTAATCCCTTAAGGGGTTCATTACCAACAATGTAATACCTCTTTCATGCCGAAAGCTACTTGAGGTTTGAGCCATCTTTCTATTAGAGGACATTCACCAATGGACAATTGGATTAAGGAATGATTTGGTAATTAAAATGAGTAAACAAAAATGACAAGTAAAAGAGGCAAGATAAACATCTTTCGTGTTGCATTGTATGTGTTTGAATCGGACGTTAATTCGAACATAAGGAAAATGGGACATTTCATACTCAAAAGTGATGAAATGTGCCACTTTCCTTGGTCACCATTGCCCTTGATCATGCATGATAGGGTGGTGGTCTTTTAGAGCCTTGTTTTGCATTCATTAAACTTGTACAAGCTTGGTTCCTTAGCCATCATGCATGGAAATTGCTTGGTTGATGGTTTGAGGGCCAAGGGTTATACTCTTTTGAGCTTGGTTGATGATAAGGAGGGTAACAGTACAAACATTCCTTAAGAATACACTACTTTGCCTCTATTTGCTCTCTGTTGCAGCAAGAGGAAGTTCAAGACAGAAGTGGCCGACCGGCCACCAGCAGTAGTCGACCAGCCATCAATGAAATTTGCACAGTGTGTTGGTAAGGTAGAGCAGAGGTGTTCTAGAAGTTGGCAGATTTTTTTGGTGTTCAAGTGTGCAAACAGAGGCTTACAGCAGCAAAACAGTGGCATTTTCAGGTGGAAACCAAGCACGCATGAGCAATCGTTGAATACCAAGCCTTATTACTTAGCTAATTGTTATGATTAATTAGTGGTAACTAGTTAATTGTGTAGAGTATTGTAATTAGTTAACTAGAGTAGTTAAATAATCCGGTTTGTAATAATTAGTTAGCTATGATAGTTAATGAATTCATTCATTTTTGTTGTAATTAGTTAGTTAAGTGTTTAGCTAATTAATTTATTTTGTAATATTTAATTAGCCTAGAATAGCTTAATTAATTCAGTTTGTAATAATTAGTTAGCTTAATTAGCGTAGCTAGTTGGTTAGCTTATTCATTCGGACCCTCCTTCGCGAGGGCATAATGTTATAATAAGTGTGTGTGCGTGTGTGTATGTTTTCCAACCCCGCGTCTTTCTCCCTTTTATTTAACCGCTTTTGATGGTTAGATTAGGAGCATATTTCAATTTAGCATATCGCATGCTTACATCCATTCATTCGTGTTGCATGCATCGAGGCTTGGCACATCATTCAAACTGCATCGTCATTTCAATATTTCTTTGAATATGTGTTTAACCGCATGTTATCAAATCAAATCATATGCCATATTAGTAATTGAGCCTATTAATTGCATATTGCATATGTTGCATTAGGCATCTTGTATAGTTAGGATCATGCATCTTTCTAACTAGTTTTTGTTTTGGCTTGGAATACTAGGTGAGTTATTAATGCTTTAGCATATCGCATGAGTGTGAATGTTGCCATGATTAGCACGCTTGCCATGAGTCTATGTACTTAAATGCTAAGCTGCTTGAATGCTTGTGGATGAAGGCTTGTTGTTTGAATTGGAACGATTCAACGAATGTACGTTTTAAGCCCACTGTGTTTGGTGGCAAATCCGTATCTTTTAAGCCCACTTGAGGTGGCAAATTCAAACCATTTTCGAAGACAAACATGAATTGAATTGTTCCATGTCTTGCAAACTAGTCTATACTTGCTTGTGCATATCACATAGTAAAGCTAGTCTAATAATCGAAACAATAACACATAATGTTTATAAAAACTCAAATCATGATTAGTAGAGGTCAATCTTTGATCGGGCGAGCGGGGGTGCTTAATTCATGACCTTCCCCCCTCGTACCCAAGTTCCCGAGCCGAGACAACTTTGGTGATAACGGACACGTGGCCTTTGGCACGAGTCAGGGTTTCCTAAACTTCCCAAAATAAAATATTTAGGTGGCGACTCTATATCTGGCAAAGCAGTTCAATTTTGGCATTATTTGATTTAAAATCAATTTTCCAAAAAGATTTGTCGATTTGACTCTTTGGTGTTTATCAGTTTCACATTGCCCTTGTGAGACTAGATTTAGAACAGCGGGAGTCCGAACTGTGAGGCCTTTCATTTCAAACCTTTTCGAAAGGCGGGGCACGGGAAAAGACGAGTCCACTGTAGTCAACCAGTGCCCATCATCATTCTGAAGAGTAATTAATTGATTTCTCTGTCTTCTTTGAATAATTGATGCGTGAAACAAAAAAATAAATAAATAAATAAATAGAAGAAGAAGAATTATGATCACCATATTGTAACCATCTTACTCTGGAACACTGATGTAAAAACATCTCTTCCTGAAAAATAGTGTCAGAAAGGTCAGCTTGAAGAGAACGATGGGCATTTGTTTTTTCCTTTGAAGGATGGGAAGCTTGTAGTCTAGCCAATTACTCTTTCAGAGAAAGGATTTTAAGCTTATTGTTGCCAAATTCACCAACACTCCAAGCTTTGAGTCCCATTTGGCAAATCTCGAGTTTTTGACAAAATCGAAACATTGGTGATCCCGAATGAGACATCTGCCAATGTGCTTGAATAATAGCTTTGCAATTCGGGGAGGTAGTCCACATTGATTCAAACTTGAAAAGACGAGGGATTATATTTGGTGGAATACATATATTGAGCAAAAGTGGGCAATGGTTAGAGCCAAATATAATGTCATGGAACACTTGTGCAAATGGGAATAACTCCCTCCAAGCCACATTGGAGGTAGCCCGATCAATTCGCTCACGAATAACACTCGACCCTAGATGATTGTTTGACCATGTGAAAGCATTGCCTTTGAATTCTAGATCCATGAGAGTGCACTCATTCATAACAGATTGAAATTTTTTGATTCTGCCCAGATTGGGCACAAACCCACCGTCTTTTTCCATTATTGACCTAATCTCATTGAAGTCTTCTATACATAACCAAGGCAATTGATTTTTTCCCGCAACCTGACAAATGCAATTCCAAAAGACATCACGATTAACAGCTCGTGGAGGAGCATAAATAAACGTAGCAAGCCATTGGGCACTGGAATGAGATATCACACATCAAAGGATATTCACATTCTTATGTCTAACATCAATACCCACATCATCCGACCACCAGAGAGCTAGTCCTCTTGTAGTGCCATCAGGATCCACATAACTAAAATTTGGAAATTTGAGCCTTCACCTAATCCATTTCAAAACCACCCTTTTATTCTTAGTCTCCATCAAAAAGACCACTCCAGGACAATGGGTTATGCATAACCCTCTAACGATCTGAATTGTCAGAGGCCGCCCTATCTCTTGACAGTTCTAGCTGATAATTAGCATAGCCCGTGTGGCTGTTGAAGGCCAACCACCAATGCCTTGTTATTTCCATCTCCTTCAGACTCCTCCGAAAAGGTACTGGGGACCTGAGATATAAAATCCACTGAATCCACAATTTAAAGAGCTCATCCCGAATCTCCACATTGAGTAGCCCTTAGGGTTCAAGCATACTAGCAGATTTCCTTTTAGGCTTAGGAGGTTTACTTACTTTACCCTTTCTAGCCTGGGGCTTTCCAATGTGAGGCAGAGGTAATGGAACTAGGAGAGGAGGTTGAGTTAGGGGAAGGTTCAAATCTTTAAAAGACTCTTGGGCTATTTTGATAATTTTTGTGGGGTGTGGGCTAGTCAAATCCTTTTCATTGGCCTTTTCTTTTAAAGATAGTCCATGAAAAGCATTAGATAGAAGGTTGGCTAGAAGTCCTTTACACAGGAATAGGGCTTTTGGTGAGGAAGTTGGGCTAGGGGAAGGGCTGCTTTCCACAAAAGGGCTTGGGCATTTTAGACAAGAGTGAATATGGGCTATTTAAGGAGTTGGGGCTGTCCTCTGAAGGCTCAATAACGTAATAGGCTGGCCCAAATTGGTAAGGCCCAATCCTAGTGATAATAAGAGATGGAGGTGGTGGTAAACATACCTCAGATGGTGACAAAAGCTGGGGATTTGTAGGTAGTTGAGTGTGTGCCTTAACTCCAATTGTACCCCCCTATTGTTCCACGTGGCGCACGGAGTGGCGACTTAGCTTGCACAGCCTGTTCTGCTGGAGGAGAGAACGATAGTGGCAATCGTGCACCATTATTTGTAGTACTGGCTTGGCCAATCTTCGATTCTGCCCTTAGGCTATCCCCACGCTCTAGTGGAGGGTTAGAATTATGTCGGAGTAAAGGATATAAATGTTCCTCCAATTCATCAATTTGACGCTAGTAAAATTCCACTGGTAGACCTATGTTTCTGGTCACCCCAATTCTCAACTCTGGACCATAACCAAACAGACGACCAACCTCTCATGACAGAAACTTACACGAGTTTTTGTCATGCCCAATTCTTCTACAGTCATGGCAAAAATTAGAGAGTCTTTCATACTTAAAGGAGACCCAGATCTCTTTCTTCTCTATTGACCCCTTAATCTGTCTTTTCAACTTAAACCCTCTTGGTAGAGGAAAAGTGACATTTACCTCCACCCGAATTCAGAGAAAAGTGACATTTATCTCCACCCGAATTCAGAGAAAACTTCTAGAGAGTAGAAGGCCATCATTTGGAGCTTCAACCCCGATGAGTTTCCCAATCAATTCCCCAATGATCTGTCCATTTCATCTCGTCATTTTGTCTATAGGAAGACCATGGACCTGAACCCAGAAGGGACAATAGGTAAACTTTATCTCACATATAACTTTATCAACAGCTAGTGGTTGAAGAACCAAAAGGTTACCTATAATAGACCAAGGGGCTATTTTCAACACTAAAAGCTCTATTGTCTTCATTCTAAAAGCTAAACAAATAAATTCTATCAGCCCAAGAAGAGATGGTCACCTCAGCCCTAGTTTTCCAAGTTCCAAGAATAATACGAGAGACCGCTTGCATGTTGAGAAGTTTTGGGACCAAGATCTTTCTAATCAAACATAGATTCGAGTTGTCAACACTCTCATCCGTGCCTTCGTCCAGCTCAATGATGAAGGGATCATTCGACACTTGCGTAGTATCCACCATAGGAAAAAGATCAAAGGAAACAAGACTGAAAAAACTATACAAGGGACTGCTGGAAAAGTAGAAGTACGTAAAGATTGTTGGTTACATGACGGGCATGACATATCATCTTTAACATCCACCATTTTTTTTTTTATAATTATTTTGTATTGGTCTATAAATGGGTTTGCTCTTTAGAAGATAAGGAGAGGATGAAAAATGAGAAGAGGAGAGAATTGTTTACAAATAGAGAGAGTTTGTCTCAGGGCTGGTGACACTATCAAACTCTATTACTTTCCCTATATTAATCAATATTTTGTTGAATTTCAAAAGCAAATTCCTCCCAGTCTTCCACTCTTTGTTTGAGTCCCTATTAAAATGAGATACCACCACCACTACTACAAAAATAGTTAAAGATCACATTTTGATAAATGAAAATATCTCCAAGATCGATCCCTAAAGATCTCTATGCCAATAACATAGTTTGCCTCACCCATATCGACCATTTTAAAGTTCTTGGAGAGATCTTCCTTGGTTTCATGCAATAAGCCAAGGTCATTACTAGCTAACAAAATGTCATCCACATATAGCACCAAAATAATGAACTTACTTCCACTAACCTTCAGATATATGCACTGATCAACTACATTTTCCTTAAATCCGAAGGAGGTAATGGTATCATTAAACCTTAAATACCATTGCTTGGAAGCTTGTTTAAGGCTATATATGTATTTCTTTAATTTGCAAGCTAAATGTTCTTTACCTTTCTTTGCAAATCCTTCTGGCTGCTCCATATAAATTTCTTCATCCAAATTCTCATTCGGAAAAGCAGTTTTCACATCCATTTGATGCAATTTTAAGTCATAATGAGCTACCAATGCTAGGATGATTCTAAGCAAGTCCTTCTTAGATACTGGAGAGAAGGTCTCTATATAGTCTATGCCATCTTTTTGAGTAAAACCCTTGGCAAAAGTCTGGCTTTAAATCGTTCGATATTGCCTTTTGCGTCATGCTTGGTCTTGAAGACCCATTTGCACCCGACCTTTTTACAATTATTAGGCAATTTAACGAGATCCCAAACACCATTTGGTTCCATGGATTTTAACTCTTCATTTATAGCATTGACCCATTTAGTAGAATCATCACTATTCATGGCCTGTGAAAATGAGACTGGATCTTTTTTAATCCCAATATCAAAATTAGATTCCTGTAGATACACCATGTAATCATCTGGAATGACAGGCTTTCTTTCCTTCTGAGATCTTCTCAGAATTGCCAGCTGTGGTGGTTCTACAATATTTTCAATGGTGATATCTTCATGAAGTGGTGAAACATAAGGTGGTGAAGGATTTTCATTATGTTGTTCGTTTCCCTCAGCCTGTGGAATAGTCTGAGGAACAACAATTTTTCAATAAGGGTTAAATGTTGGCACATCCACCCTAATTTCCTCAAAATTCACCACTCGTGTTTTCTCACTCCTACTAATTTCACCATTCTCTAAGAATCTAGCATTACCAGTCTCCACTATCCACGTACTGTGATTAGGACAATAAAATTTGTATCCTTTAGACTTGTCTGGATAACCAATGAAATATCCAGATAGTGTTCTTGAGTCCAACTTTTTCTCTTGTGGGTTGAAGATTCTTGCCTCTGTTGGACAACCCCAAATATGTAAGTGTCTCAAACTAGGTTTCCTACCAGTCCACAACTCAGAAGGAGTTGTTGGGACCGCCTTACTAGGAACCCTATTTAAGATATACATTGCAGTCTTTAAAGCTTCACCCCATAGTGAAATAGGCACAATTGAGTAACTTAACATACTACTAATCATATCTTTAAGTGTACGATTACGCCTTTTAGCAACTCCATTTTGTTGTGGCGTACCAAACATAGTATATTGAGCACGAATGCCTTTCTTTTCTATGAATTTGGCAAATGGGCTAGGATTTTGGCCTGACTCATCATATTTACCATAATACTCACCACCCCTGTCTGATCTCACTATTTTAACCTTTCTATTTAATTGTCTCTTGACTTCAGTTATGTACACCTCAAAGATGTCAACAGCCTAAGACTTTTCATGAATTAGATACACATATCCATAACGTGAGAAGTCATCTATAAATGTGATAAAATATTTTTCACCACTAAGACATGGATGTTAAGTGGCTCACAAATATCTATATGAATTATCTCAAGAAGCTCATTACTTCTTGTGGCACCTTTCTTTGTGTGTTTGGTTTGCTTTCCTTTAATGCAATCCACACATATCTCAAAATTAGTAAAGTCTAGGTTTTCCAAAATCCCATTCTTCACCAATTTTTCAATTCTATTTCTAGATATATGCTCCAACCGTCTATGCCACAAGATTGAGGATTTATCATAAATTAGACCACGTTTTAAACCAATATTCGAATGCAGAGTTACTAATGATTGTGCAAACTCATGATTTAAGGTAATTTTATATAAACCATCACATAAATTACCAGAACCAATCATTATTGAATTAAACATTAAATTGAGTTTTTCACAACTAAATAAAACTGAATATCCAACAAGATCTAATTTGGATAACGAAACTAAATTCCTAGAAATTGAAGGAACATAAAAAGTTTCTTCTAGATCCATCTGATGACCCGTCTCTAAGATCAATTGGTAGGTTCCTACAGATACGACTTCAGCTTTGAGATGGTTCCCTATATAGACAAATCCTTCACTTTCCTTCGGTTTCCTGGTTGAGAGGTATCCCTGCATGTCATTTGTAATGTGGGTCGTGGCCCCAGAGTCAATCACCAAGTATTAAAAGGTACATCAGCAAGATTTGATTCATAACAAACAAAAGAAAATTTCTTACCTTTCTTTTCGAACCAAGCCTTTCGCTTGCTGCAGTCTTTCTTCACATGTCCCTTCTTGCCACAAAAGTAGCACTTGACAGTGAAACCATTCTGAGCCTGATTTAATTCCCCAAGTTCATTCTTTTTCTTGGGTGGATTTTTCTTTAATTTTACAAACTTACCATTCTTTTTCTTTATAGCTCCATAAGTTACAGCCAATGCAGTTTGATGTCCTTCCTTCCTTAACCTCACTTCCTCCTGAACGCACATATTAGTCAGCTCATTCAAACTCCACTTATCTTTATTGGTGTTGTAGTGAATTTTGAATGCACCGAACTGTGATGGAAGTGAGTTGAGAATAAACTACACGAGGAAAGTTTCATCAATTTGCATCCTAAAGTTTTAAGCTTTGCAGCTTTGTCAGCCTAATTGAGGATGTGATCCTGAACTCCTTTGTTGCCATCATATTTCATTATTGTCAATTCAGCCACAATTGTCACGTCCCAAACCCACCCCTATAGGTTTAGCGTCGTAACTGGCCAATAATCCTTGGATTACCAAAGGCCTCTTAACATAATAACATATAATTAGGGGCTGCGGAAGCAAATAGCAATTATACAACATCCATTGAGCTATGCAAACTTATATGAGATTGAAAATTTTTAAACTTTATATACATACATTTACACATCATCATATACATATAAAGACTAGATAGAAAGGGACTTGGCCCTAAATACAAAATAAACAAAAAAAAAAAAAACAAGAAAACAAAACTTGAACTTTATGCACATAGCCGTAACCACTTGACATATTCGAAACCTCCACGGGAGGCACATAGGTTGGCTGACAAAACAAAGTACAGGCAAAAGCTCTAGGCCTGGTCACGCGCCTGATCACTTACATACATAAATAATACGGTGAGCTGGAGCCCATTGAATAATAACAAAGTTAAGGGTTTTAATGAATGATGTCCATCACAGAGTCAGAAATCAAAATTTATATCGAAAACAGATTCTCATTAGAAACAGAGTCTTATGCATATTCAGATTTCAAATCAAAAATAGGTTCATATTCATATTCTTATTCAAACTTCATACGAAAATCATAATTCATGCTTAATCATACATTGTACATCCATTAGCGTTATCTTGCTTGTTAGTTCCATAAGGAACCTCCGGTACCGAGAAACCTGTAACTTGCTTGAACCACTGTATTATTACCCCCGGGCAAGGGCCATGAGACTAAGGTATTATTACCCCCGAGCAAGGGCCTTGCTTATAAAGGCACGATATTGTTACCCCTGGGCAAAGGCCTTGTGCTAAGGATGCCACAAATACTTTACAGAAATTTGGACAATCATTTATTCATACAGAACATTGCATTTCAGAAAACTGATCATTTCATAGCATCAGAAAATAATTGAAGTTAAACATAACTTTACAGAGTTATTACTCACAGATGGCTCCGCTAGCAAATCAGATAATGCAGACAAATCAGATTGATCAGGCAAAAGATAGCGCGTGACCTGCACAAACCCATAACATATACACATTGAAACACAATATTAATTCTTTGATCAAACTTGACTTTTCTTGTCTTTTTCTGTCTAAGTAGTCCGAAGTTCTACTATGATTATTCTTTCTTATTTAAATGAATTGGGTTCTCATTTCACATATCATTTCATTACTAAATCATTCTTTTCTGAATAAACCAATTCTTACTTGGTTTCTACATCAAGTACTACTAAGTTAATGACTTATTCTTTTAATTAACTAATTATTGTTGATTGTTAGCTTATTAATCTTTATTGAGCCATAAATCATGTTTAGAATGCTTTGGAAAGAGATAAGAATAAAAATGTGAATTAAATGCAATTTTCCAAAATATGTTGAAAATAGGGTCTTCGCTCGAGCGAACCTTTGGTAGCTCAAGCAGTTTGCAAAGCTTTATAAAAATACTGGTTGGCCTTAATGTTCGCTCGAGCGGTGACTTTTCCGCTCGAGCGGCCAACAAATTTCTTGTGCTTTCGAAATCAACAAATAATTTCCGAACACAATTTCAAAACTTAAACTCTTGCATGAATCAATTTAAACATGTAATTTTATTAATAAAGATGAACCCATGACTAATTTTCCAATTTCTACTCTTTGATCATTAAGATTAAAACCAATAATTTCGTGAATATAATAATTCCAACATTCTTCTTCTTTGTTTTATAAAACATAAATTAAAGCTATACAGCCCTTTCAAAATATTTACATGTAAGAAATTTAAATCAAAATCAAACTAATTTTTTATTCTAAAATATAAATTATAATTTATTTCCATATTGATTAACCATAGCCATTTTCATGAATTAATTCTTTAATTCCTCCAAATTACATGCATGTAGAAATAAGATTCAAATTCATATAAGACATTCAAAATCAAACCCAAAATAATTAATTTCTAATTTAACTTCATAAACTTGATCTTGGCTCTTATTCTTCATTTTCTTGTCAATTTCCTAGCAAACATTGAATATGTGTAATTCAAATAAAACTAACTAATTTAATATATATTCCAAAATTTGTTTAAATTAAATAAAGCTCTTAAATTACATTATATGCATGGGTTAATAATCAAAATCAAAGCCCATATTTTCATGACCTCATGGTTTCCAAACTTTTCTTCAAAATCAAATGTATAATAAATTTGCATGGCTCAAACCCCTTTCAAAACTCATGGTGCATGCAAATATACATCTCATATATACATATATCAAGGTTCACAAACCCAAGTTCAATTTGAAGAATTCCTACAATTATTTCGATATTTATTCTTTAATTCTTCCAAATTGCATGCATGTAAAAATGAGGCCCAAATTCATGTAAGATATTCAACATCAAACCAAAATAATCAATTTCCATATTTATTTCCTTATTCTTACACTAAACTCAATTTTTCTTCATCTTCTTGCTAATTCTTTTTAGTTACATGTTATTGATTCTAAAACTTTCTTAATTCATGAACATAACTTCAAAACTCTCTTAATTTCAAGGTGTAGGGAGATTAATTTTTTAAATTAAACTTAGAATCCTTACTTATAATTTTGAGTTTGCAGAATTTCTTGAGCTCCTCTTACAATTGCTCTTCTTTCTTCCAATCTTTCACCCAAATATGGGTTTCTCTCTCTACACTCCACCACCCTTCACAAGCCAAACCCTCTCTTTTTGACAAAAGAAAACTCAGCACAAGACACATATACACACGCTCTCAATTCTTGTAACACGTGCACACACGTACACATTTCTTTGAGCTCCAACACAACACTCACATGCGCACACACAGATTTCTCTGCACACACACACACCTACAATTCTAGTTTGTTCCATAATTTAATTTATGTCTAAAATTAATTTAATTAAGCATCACTTAATCTTAATAAATTTTGATTAACACAAAATTAGTTAATTATAACTAATCTCAAATCCTACATAATTTAATTAGTTTAATTGACATCCATTAGAGCCTAATTAAATATATTTAAATTTATCAATCGGAATCATATTTTTAATCAAACTTCCAAAAGGCTCCAAATATCAAATTAAATTTATTTCCATCCTCAATTTTTGTTTCTTGAATTATTAAGGTCTTCAATTTTATATTAAACTTCAAAATCTTGGCCAATAAATTACATACTCAATGAATACCTTAATTGAATGCCTCATAAAGAAATTTAATTCATAATAACCTTAATTCCCAATTTTCATAACTTAATTAACTCCAATTCGAACCCAATTAATCAAATCTCAATTTTATAAATCTGAATCGAATATTTAATTAAATTCACATACGATCCGATACTCGAAATTAAAATAATTCAATTCACTAATTATACTTTCTTGAGCCATTTAGGCTTTCAACTTTTAATTTCAAAATAAATCCTCAATAGAATTATATACGAACCAGTCTTTATAGTTTTCATAAATCTCGGATTAAATTGAAATAATTGACAATTAAAATTCAAATCTCCTTGATTAATTAAGTGCTAATTATTATATGTGGTAGGGTCGTCACAATAATAGTGCCAGCAAGTGACTTGTCAGCAGATCTAAATCGATCTTCAATAGTCTTTAAGTATTCCAATGCATTAACAGTTTGAGGTAAGGAGGTCTTGATGTTATTTGCAATGGTCATCTTCATGAACATCAAACTAAGTCTATTGGACCTTTTCCAAGATTTAGAAAGGGCAACTTGTTCTGCAATACTATATTCATTAATGTCTGCAGGTTTATCTTCAAGCAATGCCATATCGAGGTCCAACACACCCAGTGTAAACTGAACATGTTCATACCATTCCAAAAAAATTGAGCCAGTAAGTAGAGGGACGCCCAATGCAAGAGAGTGCAATGAGGTGGGAACTATCACTGAAATAAGATAGAACAATATACATATTAAAGCTTTGAGAATTATGATGAACTATTGATATCACATAAGTCTTTCTTTTGGGAAAAACTTAGGTATATCTATTGTCTACTCGTCAAGAATCACTTATGTAGGTCTAAAGTAATTTATGCAACTTTTCAGCTAGCCATATTACCTTTGGGTATTCAATTCTAATCTGTCAAATTACATAAGTTACATTACCCTACCTAGTTCATAATTATTTGAAAGTGACTTTCCTATGGGCTAGTCTCAATCTCCTAATTATAACTGCAATTGAGAATATTATCGATCTTAATGTTATCCTTTTAACAATTCTTTTATGTAGTACTATATTCATAAGTTTTACAAATCTAGGCCACTTTGGCAGCTACTAAATTAGTAAACTTTATGAATATGGAACTAACCAACAATAGTCTCTGTTCATTAATTTGAGTTATTTAATTATCATTAATTCAATCACTACTTTAATGAAATCACTATTTATGATTTGTAGAATTTCTTTTATATGATTGCAATTACCAATATAAAATAATAATAATTCTGGACGAACATGAATATTTATATATCAAATTATGTACTATAACAATCATGAATATGAATTAACCACTCCAATATTTAATATTCTATGTCATAAAATTATATCATGATGTCAAATTTAAATCATGAAAATATATAAATATCAACAATAATAGACAATAAGTGTATATAATTACATGAGGTAAAATCATAATTCTTTAATAGATCGAATGATTCAACAAATTGCTTTTAATTTATGCCCCAACCATCTATTTAAATAATAATTTTATAATCATTCAATTCTATGGCATACAGGAGGGAGTAATATTCTTCACTAATATTATAATGATTATAAAATAATAAACCGAAGCATGCAATAAACTGAAGCATGCATATTACTTATTGTAAAGAGATATGAACAACATGTTAATAGCAAATTGTTAATAGCATAACAAACTCAAAAGGTGTATTAAACGTTTGATCAATTCAAACAAATTGAGATAATATTTTAAAGTCAATACCGATAATAAAACGAACGTATCGTTTATTAAAAACAGTATAATAAATATATTATTATTCCAAGATGTATTGATTCACAAAACCTTATTCTGATACCACATGTAAGATTTAATAATACACGTAACCATAATAATAATGCGGAATTAAACTTTACAGAATCTTGAATTCAATACAACTCAAGAATAAAACGAATATACCTTTATCAGCCATTGAATTAGAGAAGTTGAGAAAATACCCCTAATAGTTGAACCTTTAATTCTTGGCGAACCTTCTTCTCTCTGTCTCTTTTAATTAGGATAACTATAAAACTTAGAGTGATAGAAAAATACTCATGATATTAAAGGGGAGTCACCCATCCTTATATAAAGGAGAGAAGAGGGTCAGATAAACCCTATCAGAAGAATCCCTATCCATCAAGGTTTCCTTCTTATCTTAGAAGAGTAATTATATTAAAATTATAATTACTGAACTTTATATCAAATATTGGCTTTATCTAATTGTGGAGTCCAAATAAATTAAAACATGTAGATACATATAGGCTATTGGGCCACACTAGAAAATAAATTCAACAGACAACACATTAAAAATAATGTGAACATTCTCTCTTCTCTGATGTGAACGTTCACAACACCTTTTCGAAAAAATTCTCTCTCATCTAATATAGCGATGTGAATGTTCACAACATATGAACCTTCTTATTTTTAATTGACAACACATTAAAAATAATGTGAACATTCTCTCTCATCTAATGTGAATGTTCACAACACCTTTCCAAAAAATTATCTCTCATCTAATGTAGTGATGTAAACGTTCATAACATGTTATATTTTTAATTGACAACATATTTTTATTCACAACATATAGTGATGTGAACGTTCACATTTGTATATTTTAGTATGAATATTCACATGATGTAATTGACAACACAATGAGAAAAATTCATTTCAAATTAATGTGAATATAATGATGTGAATATTCATTTCAATTACATGATGTGAATATCATGTAATTGACAACACAATGACAAAAATTCATTTCAAAATAATATGAATATAATAACAGTTAACATCCTGCATGGGAACTACCAAAATATAATGACAATCAACATAAATATCAACATTAATAGGGGCAGAAGAGATTGTGGATATTTTAATCTTCTTACCTAATGGAATAGTTGAAAAGAATATGAATTAAATGAAATAAAACTCTTACAAAGAGAATTTATCAAAAAAACTCCCCTTATTTTGTTTTAATAGTCAAAACTCTAGAGTTTTTTTCCTTTGTAATTTTCTCTCATTTTTTGTTCCTCATGATTTATGTAAGTATTTAATCCCCTGGTTGGAAACACAGCCAATGTGTTATTCCCGTAAAACGGAATAATTGACACTGTTGTTGCATCAGTTGACTTGATTTAGCTGTCAATTTGTTTCAACTTTTATTTTTAATAATTTATAAGAGTTTATTATGTTATACATAATAAAAAATTATTTATCAAATTTATATAAAAGCATGGGTAAATTTAAAAAACAAAAATGAAATAATTTAATTGGTCAAAAGTTTTGCACTCTTATCACACTGAGAATTTTTCGGCCTCCTTCATAGGTGGTAGCTAACTTGATAACATGTGGAGGGAGAATGGTTCATAAAAAGTTGGGACGAATGATTCAAAGTGAGCTGGAATGGGCAACGTTGGAGTGAATAGGGCTATTGGTAATAGTTTCCTTTTTCTTTTTCCTTTTTTTTTTAGGGTAAACTACCAATAGGTCTTACTTGGGAGACTTATTACCCAATAGGTCCTACTTTGAGACTTATTACCCATTAAGTCCTATTTGATATAATTTATTAAGTGATAAAGACAAATTTTATCAGTCTTTTTTTTTATGAATAATTTTATAGTGATAAATTATCAGTCTCTTTTTTATGAATAATTTTTAGTGATAAATTTATCAATCTCTTATTTTTATAGTGTTAAATTTATTAGTTAGGACCTATAGGTAAATAAGTCTAGTGAATAGGACTAATTGGTAAGTACCCCTTTTTTTTAATGCAGATTACGATAAAAATAAAAATAAAATAAAGATAAATTATCAATAGGTCCTAATAGTTGGATTTAATTCCCATCAAATCCTATTGAAAATAAGTTTTGTAAAATTGTCGTTAAAAATAATTTTTTTGTGATAATTTTTTACATACTTCGCTAAAAATTAACAATTAATGACTTTTTTTTGTCATAATTTTTATAAATTGTAACTAAAATTTACAATTGTGACTTTTTTATGACAATTTTTTTCCATAAAACTTATTAGACAATAAATATACTTATTAAGACTTACACGTCAGCACTCCTTACGTTTATGTAACAATAAAAGCATCTCCCAACTCCTGGCTTGTCTTCTCCTCGGAGGCTACAAGTAACTTGTCGGAGCAAGATGCACGTGTGCTTTTTCTTCTTTTCTTTTTGGTTTAAATCTAGGTCCGTGGAAGCATTGATGTCAGTTGTTGTATATATATATATATATAATTTTGTGTGTGTGTGTTCAAGTCTTGGTGGTTAGCATTTAATTATAATATATATGCAGAGAATATTTTTAAAATAATGTGTCACATCATTTTTATTAATATTTTATTTTTAAATGAAAAGTTTACATTAATTCATATTATATATATATATATATATATGAATTTTTGTGTTTATAATTAGGATAAATTACAAATATATCCTTTTCTGTTTGTTGAAGATACAGATTGCTTTTTGTACTTTGAAAAATTACAATACTCCTTTATTAAAAAAAATTTATTTAACACAATTAATTAAAAAATAAAATTTTTAGCTGTGCTCTTATATATTGAGAAAATTAATTGAATTATTAAAGAAAATAAATTTTTAATATAATTAAAAATTATTAATTCACTTAATAATTTATTAATAAAAGGAAATTTTTGTTATGAAGTAAAAAAATTTTAAAGATGAGATATAATTTTTAAGATTATAAATGGCAAATTATATTTTAAATAAATTTAAGAGAATGTTTTTGTAATTTGTCCGTGTAATTAATTAATAAATGGTCCTGGCGGCGCGATTCAGAAACATTCTTCGGATAAAGTAAAGACTAAACCTAGTTAGAGTCAAAGGTATGCTTTCTAATAAAAGTATGTCCAATCATAGATTCTGGTTTTATGGTAGGTACGCAAAGTGTCTATGTCTCTGTCTCTGTCTGTGTGTCAACATACATGTTTGTATTTAATGATCATGTGCTCCTCCATGCGGGCCTTTCTCTCATCTTTCCTTATTGTCATCTGAAGGTTCGAATGTCTTGTTAGCACTATTGAACACCAGAAATCAATTCCACACAATAACACAAGAATATTTACATGGTTCGGTAATTACTTACGTCCACGGAGAGCAATATATTATCCAGAGAAAGATTACAGAACTCTCTCCTCACATACACTCTCACACACTTGGTTCTCTCTGTGTTTGCTCTACATTTCTCTCCTCTCAACCTCTCCATATATATACACATAAATGGTAGATGAGAGCATCCCTCTTCTTCTCCTTTCGGTGGCCATCATCGTCCAACTTTGCGGCTTGTCGGTTGACAAGCCGCATTCCTTGACATAGCATCCTGAGCTTTCACATGGAGAAGTGATGATTTCCTTATGAGCTGGAGCCAACAATTCTCCCCCTCCACGCCCATAAGGATAACTGACTTCTCACTTGAAGTCCATCCCGGTCAGATTCTTGCAAACTTTCAGTTTGTCTCTGGTGACACCCTTGTACGTGAATGGTACATGGAATTCTTGCTCAAATCAATTGCACTTTGACTATCACAATGTACCTTGTATTCTTCTTGCTGTAGACCCAATTCTTGGAGAAACTGCTTTAGCTACAACATTTCCTTTCCAGCATCTGCGGCAGCAATGTACTCTACCTCTGTTGTAGATAAAGCAACACTTTTGTAGTTTGGACTACCATGAAACAGCTCCCCCTGCAAAGGTGAATAGAAATCCTGATGTAGACTTTCTACCATCAAGATCACCTGCCGTATTGGCATCTGTAAAACCCTCCAAAATTGGTTCAGCTCCCCCAAAACATAAACACATCCTTGAAGTTCCCTTCAAGTACCGAAGAATCCATTTGACCACCTCCCAATGCTCCTTTCCTGGATTGGCGAGGAATCTGCTCACGACGCCAACTACATGAGCTATATTTGGCTGGGTACACACCATTGCATACATCAAACTTCCTACTGCGGAAGAATAAGGGATTGCCTCCATTTCTTTCTTTTCAGAGCTGGTCGTGGGACACGAACACTTTAACACATTGAAATGGTTGGCCAGTGGTGTGCTGACTGGCTTGGCATCTTTCATGTTGAACCTTTCAATTACCCGTTTAACATATTTCTCCTGTGACAGCCATATCTTCTTGGCTTTCCTGTCACGAACAATCTTCATGCCCAAAATTTGTTGTGCTAGGCCTAAATTCTTCATGTCAAAATACTGTGACAAGTCCTTTTTCAACTTGTTGATCACAGTAGTATCATGTCCGATGATCAGCATATCATCGACATACAACAGTAGGATAACGAAGTTTCCATCCGAAAACTTGTGGAAATATACACATTGGTCTGCTACCGTTCTTGTGTACTCGTGATCCACCATAAATGAATCAAACTTCTTATACCATTGTCTCGGCGTCTGTTTCAGGCCGTATAGACTCTTCTTCAGTTTGCAGACTAGATTCTGTTTTCCTTTAACTTCAAATCCTTCTGGTTGCTCCATGTAGATCTCTTCCTCCAACTCACCATGGAGAAAGGCAGTCTTGACATCCATTTGTTCTACTTCCAGATTCAAGCAAGCTGCTAATCCCAGAGCTACTCAAATAGAAGTCATCTTCACAACTAGGGAGAAGATCTCGTCAAAATCAATTCCTTTCTTCTGCCCAAAGCCTTTGACCACCAAACGAGCTTTATGCTGCAATAGTTTACCGTTTCTATCGTTCTATACCTTATACACCCATTTGTTTTTCAAGGCTCTCCTATCTCTTGGAAGTGGAACAAGCTCATAAGTGTGGTTCTTCTGCAAAGAACTCATCTCCTCTTTCATGGCTTGCATCCAACAGTCTTTCTTTGTATGACTCTTGGCTTCTGAAAAACTCTCAGGCTCCCCCTCATCAGTAATCAGAATATACTGAGAAGCGGGATATTTGGTTGATGGCACGGCAGCTCTTCCAGTTCTCCGCAACTGAGGCCCAGTTGCCTCTGTTTGAGGGGGTTGCTCCCCCTGCTCAACACCCTCTTCATCCGGGTCTTCATCTCTTTCCTTCTGATCCTCAATTTCTGGCATAGGATCCTGCAACTCTAGTACTTCTTGTTGCACATCATCACATCTAGCATTTTGTGATGGCTTGGGAGATGGAAACAAGTCTGGAGTGATGACATCTCTAGACTTTGCAGATTTCTCAAAATCTGCTACTGTCTGATCTTCTTGAAACACAACATCTCTGCTCCTGAACATCTTCCTGTTCACTGGGTCCCACACCTTGTACCCAAATGCTGCATCTGAATAGCCCACAAATATGCATGGAGTGGACTTGTCATCAAGTTTCTGTCTGTTTTCCTTGGAGATGTGTGCAAAGGCCTTACAGCCGAAGACTCTCAAGTGAGAATATGATACCTTTCTTCTGGACCAGACTTCCTCAGGTATCGCAAAATTCAACGGGACTGAAGGCAACCTGTTGATGAGGTAACAGGCTGTACGGGCGGCTTCAGCCCAGAATGACTTTGGCAACTTTGCCATTTTGAGCATACAACTGACTCTTTCCATAATAGTGCGGTTCATCCTTTCTGCCATACCATTGTGTTGTGGGGTGCCGGGAACTGTTGTCTCGTGCCGGATACCTCTGCTGGCACAGTATGCTGCAAAAGCATTGGAAGTGTACTCGCCTCCATTGTCTGTGCGAAGACACTTCAACTTCTTCCCAGTCTCTCTTTCTACCATTGCATGGAACTTCTGAAAGTGCTGAAATACCTCATCCTTTGTCTTTAGGAAATACACCCACAACTTCCTTGATGCATCATCAATGAAAGTCAGAAAATACTTGCGGCCGCCATGTGACTCCACTTCAATTGGGCCACAAACATCCGAGTATACCATATTGAGCACTTCTGTTTTCCTCTTGCTCATTGAACTGAATGATACTCGATGTTGCTTGCCATAAAGGCAATGATCACAGGGCTTCAAGACACTCCCTTTGGATAAGGGTATCCTGGATTGCTTTGCCAATAGATGCAGTCTCTTCTCACTCATGTGAGCCAGTCTTCTGTGCCATAAGTCCGGTGACTCCTTGTCTTCTGCTGCATTAAGACTTTCCAGACAGATCTTCGTTTGAGTCTTATACAGTGTTGAAGACATCTCTCCTCTGGTGATTGTCAAAGCTCCTCCTGTCAGCTTCCAACGGCCATTTCCAAATGTACTTGTATAGCCCTGTCGGTCCAGGGCGCTTCCGAGATAAGATTGAGGCGCAAATCTGGACATGCCTCACATCTTTGAGAACCATCTTGTTCCGACATTAGTTTGAATACTAATGTCTCAAATACCCATAATCTTCGAATAGCTAGAATTCCCATTCGAACAGTGCCAAAATCTCCAGCGTTGTACGAGCTGAAGAGTTTCCTGTGGGAAGTGGCGTGATAGGATGCAGCTGTGTCTATCACCCATTCTGTGTGGCTGTAGTCAGCCACGTGAGGCAATCTTCCTCTTCACCAAATGCAGAAGTATTTCATCAGTTGTTGTGGCTGTTGTGTTCTCACTCCTTTTGACTCTCTTCTTACTTACTGCTTTGGCCTTTCTCTTCTAGCTTGGGCAGTTTCTCTTTATATGACCCTCCTGGCCACAGTGAAAGCAAGTGAAGCCGGAGTTACCTCGACCTTTGTTGTCTCTCTGGATTTACTCCTGTTGTTCTAGCTGCTTCTACTCTTGCTTCTTCTATACCTCTTCCTTTTACCTCTGTCTCTCTCCTGCCTATCTCTTCTGTAACAAGAGCATGGGACTGATTATGGGACTGATTACCTCCCATGTCTTTCCTTCTTGTCTCTTCATTGTACATGGCATTGTAGACGTCCCCGAACGCCTCGGGAGGGTGAGTCCCCGTTCTATTCATTTTGGGCTTACTACAGTTCAGGACTCAAATGTCACGGTTCTTAATCTGAACCAAGAGTCCAAATCCGGCAAAATCGTTTTGACAAACAAATTTTTGAAAGAAGTGCCAAACATGGACTGCTTTGCCAGATATAGAGTCGCCACCTAAATATTTTATTTTTGGGAAATTTAGGAAACCCTGACTCGTTTGCCTAAGGCCCGGTCCGTCATCACCAAAGTTGCCTCGGCTCGGGAACTTGGGTACGATTTGGGAAGGTCACTTCGTGAGCACCCCCCTCGCCCGATCAAAGATCGGCCTCTACTAACCATGATATCTAGTTTTGAAAACATTATGCGTTCTTATTCCGGTTATTAGCCTAGATTTACTATGTGATGCGTACAGCATACAAGTATAGACCGGGTCGCCTGAATTGAATGAAACAAACATTTCATGTTTATTTTTTGAAAGATGGTTTGCTACTCTACTCGCAAGTAGGCTCAAATGCAGATTTTGCCACCCTCAGGTAGGCTTAGAAAAAGATGGTTTTGCCACTATCTAGTGACTTAAAACCTCACAGTCGATGATTTGTTCCAATCCAAATAACCCAACCTTCACCCACAGGCACTCAAGGCAGTTATATCACATAAGCAAATAGCCTCATGGTAAGCATGCTATCATGGCAGTCACTCACACACATGCAAGGATACTAAAGCGTAAAAACTTACCGAGTACTCCAAGCAAAACAAAAGCTATGTTAGAAATCCATGCATGATCCTAACTATACAGAGATGCCTAATGCAACACATGCAAAAATGCAACTATAGCAGGCTCGACTATTCTAAAGATGGCATGTGAAATGCTACAAACTAACAAGTATTCAACTCGGAATTGAAATACAATGCAGTTAGTATGATGCGCCGAGCCCGGTGCCATGCAAACAGATGAATGAATGCAAACATGCTATCATACTGTATGCTAATTGAAACATGCCCTAATCTAACCATCATAAGCTGGTAAATAAAAGGGAGAGACGTGGGGTTGAAGACATACATACACGCACGCACACTTATTACACATTGCCCTCGCGCAGAGGGTCCAAATAAATAATACAGTCCCGAATAAATACAGTCCGAATAAATACAAAACCCTAATTAATTAACAAATTTAACTAGGAAAGCAATATTGGCATGCAAGCCAGGGACTGCCTCAACTCTCTGCTCCGGATGATTGATGATGCATGTTCGGGTCGCCTGGCGCGAAAATCCACTGCGATGCCCCAATTAGCCTCTGTTTTAACAATTAATGCCGGACTGTAGTGCAAAGCTTTTGAAAGCTGCTGATTTCTGATTTGCTGCAACAGAGAGCAGAAAAGGGCATGGCAATGTATTTCACATATGTATGCATGTCTCGATCCTCGTGCCACCAATCACCATCTCGATGCATGATGGCCGGGGAGTCGAATTGCACAACTTAATATGAAATGAATGCACATATAAACACAACAAGACCGAGGGTCCATCATGGTTAATCCGGAGTGTCGGTGACTGGGAATTGAGACACGTTCCGTCACTCTCGGAGTACGAAACGTGCCCTCGTTTCCCGTGCTCGGGCTAACTCCTATCCCAAACACGATGCAATATGCATGACATGCATGAAGCAACTAATATACAACCTAGCATACACAATGCTATGAAATGGCATACACGATGCACGAGATAACAGGCATACACCATGCGCTGACATACAACCTAGCATACACAATGCTATGAAATGAAATGGCATACACAATGCATAATGGACTTACACCAACACAAGTGGACCTCAGCCACACTCACATAGGAGGCCATAAGATGGAAATGAGACACTCAAAATGCGTGCACACGTGCACGCAAACCGAGGACCGAACCTAAGGCACGAATGCCACTCTACCAAAGCATGGCAAGGCATGGAACATGGTATGCAAACATGCAAATTTCAATGCTAAAATATGATGCTAAACAGCTCCGAAACATGGCAACATGGCACCCGATGCATGAGATGGACCCCGAAACACAAAATTAGGCACATGGAATGACTTACAGCTATACAAAGCATGCATTATTTGAACATGAAGTGTAACGTCAGAGTCAAGACAGTCCCAAAACATGCATTTTTCCAGTTTAGAGTGTGGCCAAAAAGTGCTAGCAAGATGGCTTAAAATAGCATGCAATTTGACCACAAACATGGTTTACATGGAAAGTGTAAGATGCCCATGAATCTGACCAAACCATCAAAAATCAGTGAATAAATCATATGAAAATAGGCCCAAATAACTACTGATATGCAACACCATGGCATGCCAAAATGATGAGTTGCTTTAGAGGGCCATACAAGGGATCCTTAAGCACATACAAGATAAACATGTGGCAGCGCCAAACCAACTATGAAAATCAAATATGGTGGTCACAAAACTCAACAAATTGGCCCCAAAATGTGACTAAGAAGCATGCAAGATGGGGTCACTTTGAAAGGCCAAAATGGCCATCAAACAAGCCAAGGGGAGAGGGGGTCACCCCCCTCTAATTTGGAAGCTCAAAACAGTGTCCAAGCCACTGGAAATCCACTGGATTCCAGTGTCTAGAGGGCCAAACAAGGCATGCAACAATAGCGAGGATATAAAGCTCAAAATAGGGGCAACCTAGCATACAAGATAGCATATGACCTCAAAACAGTATGGAACCTTAATAAGACATGGATATGTCAAAAAAAGCCTTTTTCCAGTTTACAACAAGTCTCAAAAATGAACACAAATAAGGCTAAACTATCATACAAAAATGGCCTTAAAAGAGAGAATAGAGGAAAGGGGCAGCAGCTGGTCCCAAATGGCCAAGAGCCCTTCAATAGAGTTGAATAGGGGCTCAAAAAATGGCACTTTACAGTTTACAACAAGCCACGAAAATAAACACAAATAGGCCTAAAACATTATGCAAGAAAAAGGCCAAAAAAGGGACAAAGAAGCAAGTGGCAGCTGCTGGCCTCAAACAGATGAGATTCCTTCAACAATGTTGAAGAGGGGCTCAAAATAACCTACTTTACAGTTTATGACCAAGTCCAAAACAGATCACAAATAAGCCTAAAATACTATGCAAAAAAAGGCCAAAAAAGAGAGGTAAAGAAGCAAGTGGTAGTTGGGGACCTCAAACAGCAAGAGGTCCTTAATCAAACATGAAAAGGAGATACAAATAAGACTATTTACAGTTTGGGTCGGAGCCCAAAAATGCTATCAAGTAAGACTTACAAATGAATCAAGAAAAGGCTAGAAAATGGAAGAAGAAGGCTCACCCTTGAAGACCAATGGACCAGCAGCTCTTGAACCAAGAAGAGGAGCTCCTAGCCTCTGGAAAACAGCCTCAAAGTGTTGGAAAGGAGGATGGAGAGGTGGTGCTATGTGGTGGTGTCGAAATGGTGCAAGGGGCTTAAGGGTTTTGAGGGTTGAAGTAGAGAGAGAGAGAGAGATATAATGCAAGAGCCTCAATACCAATTTTGTAACCCTTCAAAATGGAGCTGGAGGGTCTGGTTATATAGGCAAAAGAGTGGAGGAAAGGGGGGGAAAATTGAATTCAAATTTCCCCCCCAAAAGACCCCCCTCTCGGATACAGGATCTGGGGGGGAAAGGAGGGTGCAGCTGAAAGGAACCAGGTGTGGGGAGCATGGCCGGCCAGGTTCAAAGGGTTCAGGTGGCCGGCCGGCCACCTTCCCTGGCCGGCCAGCAGGTTCAAAAGGGTCAATCAAGATTAGCTGCCGGCCACCCATATTGGTGGCCTCCCATGTGTGTACAACACAGCCATGTGGAGAAACCCTGAAAAAGTGAACCAGGAGAGAGAAAATCCAACTTTTCAGAGGGTTCAAAAGGGTCAGGCACAATTGCTGCGTCGCCATGCCATATTGATGGCCTCCCAGGTGTGTACAACACAAATATGTGGTTGATGGCCCCAAAAAGTGGCCCGGGGTGGTCAACACTAGCTTTCTAGCGAGAAAAATGGGCGACGGAGAGCGATGAAGGAATAAATCTGGTCCCTCAGAACAATTGCTGGCCTCCCACCCTTCTACGACCTTCCTAACAATGAAAATAAGGTCCCCGCCAAAAATGAACTCAAATGGATGTAAAACGAAGGTTCGAGGGCCAAAACGTGCGGCCCGAGGCCCCGAAAACAAGCTGTTAAGCACCGGAGGTAGCGTTCGACCACGAAGTCGGTCTCTCAGCCACAGTGTCCCTCAAAAGGGAGCAAACAAGATGTGTGCCAAAAACCGGAGCAAACGGAGATGGTTAAGCGGTCCCGAACTGAGGCACCGGTCCGACGGCTCCGAAAACCGAGAACCGGGCTCCAAACGGGAAAAATGGCCTACGACCACGAAACGTAGCCTACGGCCACTGAGAGATGGTCTAAGAGACCTCTCCCTCCCTTCGGGAGAGAAAAACAAAGAAAACAGGGCCTGGTTCGCAAACCGAGGCAAAGCACAGAAAAGCCCGGAAGTCGGAGGCAAGGCTCGCAGCCGAGACTCTGAAACCTCTGAACGAGCATGATATGCAATATCACCAAGCGCTCAATCGGTGACGTCTGAGTCTTAAGGTCGGTCAAAAATGGGGTGTCTACAGGCGTCTGTGACCATGCTCATGGTCAGTTTCCCTTCTGGTGCAGAGGTGCTGAGAGAAACCATCAATGTCTCCCAGCTGTCCAGTAAAGAATTGAGCAGTAGTACGGCTTACATTTCATCGTCCAATCGCATCTTGACGGTTGCAAGCTGATTTACCAGATTTTTGAATTCACTGGTGTGCTCGGCAATAGACACACCATTCTTCAACTTCAAATTTACTAGCCTTCTCATTACCAAGGCTTTGTTTCGAGCGGTCTTTGACTGGTACATGTCATTTAACATTATCCAAAGAGCATAGGCATCTATCTCTTCGGCAACATGATGGAACACACTGTGATCTATCCATTGTCTAATACAAGCGATAGTCTTGCGGTTCATCTTTATCCAGTCATCATCTTTCACTCCTTCAGGTTTAACCCCCTTTATAAAAATGGGGTCAAACAAGTCCTTTAAAAACAGTATATCCTCCATCCGTGACTTCCAAATTGCATAATTGGAAGGAGTTAACTTGAACATAGATTCTGAAGTTTGATGTGGACACCTCCATCGTATTCTGTCCTTTTGCAAAAAACTCCGAATGAAAAATCTGACCGTACGGATGTGTCCGAAATACTCCAAATAGTCGAAAAACACTATTGGATCGTCAAAAACGGACTCAGAATGGCTCTGATTAAGCCAAAACAGTTTAGACGGTTCTTCTGCGGAATCTGGTGTGCCTGAGAAAGACCGGATGATTTTCGCGGTTTGGCTAAGTCAACGAGCCGGTCAACTAGGCTTGGCAAGCGGCGCGGCTCGGTCAACAGATCGGCTCAGAGGCTCGGCTCGGCGCGGTCAACGACTCGGATCCACGATGCCACGTGTGCCACGCGTCGATGACGTGGCGCTGACGTGGCGCCACGCAGTCGTCTTCTTCCTTGCGGGGCGTGAGTGCGTCGAAACTGACGTGAGCGCCGGCTGGTGATCGGCACGTGACAAAGCGTGGTGCGCGTGTGTCTGACGCTCTTCTTTGGGTGGAGCGTAGAGGCGCGTGCAGGCTCTTCTTGAGCTCTACTTTGCCGTTCTGGACTCCTCTCATCTTTAAATTCCACAGAGTATGAATTGCGAGCGGGAATGTAGTAAAACCTCACTATTTCACCCTCCTCCAGTTCATTAATCCTTACTAAACGAAGCCATTCTTTTTGTTTCAAGGCCTTTCTCTCATCTTTCCTTATTGTCATCGGAAGGGTCCAATGTCTTCCACCATTATCCCACACATCCATGATGGCATTGTTGTGACCAGGTAAATGAGCTGCCGCGCTTGGTATCTCCAAGGTGTGGGTAATATCTGTGTGAGAGAGCACCTTCTCAAAGCAATAATGTTCCATATCCACTCTTGAATTAATTCTCCAACACCTAAACAAATTAAAAAGGATGATGAATTAAATGTATATTCAAATAATAACTTAAATTAATCCAAGAAGAAAAGATACAAATACTAATAAAAAACTGAAATCATAGAACACAACAGAATGAAACAGATGAAATATGTACCCTCCCACCCACCCCTCTAAGGCTAATGCTCTGTTTGGTTTATAAATTTGGAGAGAAATTTGAAAAATGATTGGGAAAAAGATATGTAAAACGTAAGTGAAATATAATTATATTTCATTCACATTTTACTTACTTTTTTCTTTTTCCATTTCAAATCACCTCCTAAATTTATTAACCAAACATAGCCTAAGAAGTTACAGATTGGGTGAGAGAGACCATTCTAAAACTTTTCAAAGTTTGAGAGAGAGAGAGAGAGAGAGAGAGAGAGAGAGAGATTACTCTTACTTCCTCTTACTTATGAAACTTATGCTTGAGCTCTCAGACATTATATAGAGGGAAGATAGAAAGAGTGGTAGCTTATGTCAATGTCATTCTGCTAATTTCTTTTTTAATTTTTGTTTTGAATGAGTGAATAATCTTCTGACTCAGACTGTTAAGATAATATTATAATGTTATAATAACGAAGAGAAGTGATAGACATGAATGGTTGTTTAGGGTCGTTCTCACTAATTTAGTGAGACTAGTTTTTGTTTGTATTATTGTAATTGTTGTAAATATACAAAATATCAAAGTTAGTTGTTCGCAGTTGTAATTGTTTATAATAATTATGTATGTAAAGACGACAAGGTGAGATTTTTATTGATTATTGGGACTGAGATCCTATTGTGAATTGGTGCTATGCACTATAACTGAACTGAGGCAAAATTATCTAGTGTACTTAAAAGGAAAATTCATGTAATGTTTTACTTTATATTTTTTTTTTTAAACGTTAAAACCAGAAAAAAAAAAAATCACACACGATTTGCACAACGTTGATTTATAGGATATGATAATAGAAAGGATACATAAGCAGATTCATTGATTGATAATGTAGTAATTGGTTGAACTCATCAACAAGAACTGACATCAATCTTCCATGCACTTAGATTTTTTTTTTTTTTAGAAGAAAAAAGCACACATACATCATGTTACATAAACTTATTATAAATCAAAACATGTCGTTCTTGTTGCAGGCTCCTCCTTGAGTCCTTGTCTTAGTTAAGAGGAAAGAGCTGCAGAGCCTGGACGCGGTTAGGGCCTTCAAATTCCAGAGAGTATGAATTGCGAGCGGGAATGTAGTAAAACCTCACTGTTTCACACCTCCTCCACCTCATTAAATCCTTACTAAACGAAGCCATTCTTTTTGTTTCAAGGCCTTTCTCTCATCTTTCCTTATTGTCATCTGAAGGGTCCAATGTCTTCTACCATTATCCCACACATCCATCATGATGGCATTGTTGTGACCAGGTAAATGAACTGTCGCGCTTGGTATCTCCAAGGTGTGGGTAATATCTGTGTGAGAGAGCACCTTCTCAAAGTAATAATGTTCCATATCCACTCTTGAATTAATTCTCCAACACCTAAACAAATTAAAAGGATGTAATGAATTAAATAGATATTCAAAGAATAACTTAAATTAATCCAAGAAGAAAAGATACAAATACTAATAAAAAACTGAAATCATAGAACACAACAAAATGAAATAGATGGAATATGTACCCTCCCACCGCCCTCTAAGGCTAATGTTGTGTTTGGTTTATTAATTTGAAGGGAAATTTGAAAAATGATTGGGAAAAGATATGTAAAACATAAGTGAAATAATCTGCCGTGCTCAGTATCTCCAAGGTGTGGGTAATAACTGTGTGAGAAAGCACCTTCTCAAAGCAATAATGTTCCATATCCACTCTTGATTAATTCTCCAACACCTAAGCAAAGGTTGAATGCTTTCTAATAAAAGTAACTCCAAAAATTCGCAGTTGTAATTGTTTATAATAATGATGGACATAAAGACGACAAGGTGAGATACTTTTTATTGATTATTGGGACTGAGATCCTATTGTCATCTGAAGATTCCAATGTCTTCCACCATTATCCCACACATCCATGATGGCATTGTTGTGACCAGGTAAATAATCTGCCGTCCTCGGTATCTTCAAGGTGTGGGTAATAACTGTGTGAGAAAGCACCTTCTCAAAGCAATAATGTTCCATATCCACTCTTGAATTAATTCTCCAACACCTAAGCAAAGGTTGAATGCTTTCTAATATAAGTAACTCAAATCATGCATTCTCGTACTCAAAGGACATGTTTGATTGGGTGGATTGGAGCATGGGATTAGGATTATTAATCCGTGGGCCCAATTTTCCTATGTTTGTTTTAACATTTTGGTTTAGGATTATTAATCCAATGGATAATTAATCCAACAAATTTGTAGGATTATTAGTAATGAGGTCGGGGTGTGATTATTAATCCAATAGATATTAATCCAATTGGATAGTGAATACCACACTAATTTAATAGGATTATTAATACTTCACTATTAGTTTTGTGAATCAACATGACCATAGAGGATAGAGAATAGAATTAATTACTAGTATAATGGCTTGGGAATGCTTTGGAAAGACTCTCTCTCCAACAGATGCGAACAGCTACTTGGAGATACCGAAGAGTCCACTTCACTTGCCTCCATCGAGCAACTCCATCATTCGAGTGTGGGATCAAAATGGATATGTGTGGGAGTTTAAGGCGCCAGCAAAGCCGAGTAGTGGTAGGCGGACCTTCTTGAGAGGTGCTTGGCCTCAATTTGCAAAGATTTATTTTCTCAGGGCTGGACACTGTCAAACTCTATACTTTCCCTATACTAATCAATATTTTGTTGAATTTCAAAAGCGGATTCCTCCCACTCTCCCACTCTTTGTTTAAGTCCCTATTAAAATGAGATACCAGCACTCATGCAACGGATGGTGTCCCACTCTCCAACTCTCTCTTTAGTAGATTTTGAATGTTAAGCTCTACTGTAATGTGTCAATATTATCATAAAATTGATTCTCTGTTAGGGGTGTACTTTTGGCTCGTGGCGTGCGGGCGGCCCGCGGCCTGTTAAGGCCCGAACCCAAGCCCAGCCCAGCCCAAGGCCTTGGGCCAGGGCCTGGGCCATCGGTTTGAAGCCCGGCCCATTGGCCCACTCAAGACCCGCCCAAAAGCCTGGCCCGAGGCCTAGCCCGCCCGGCCCACCCGATGCCTAGTGTTATTTTTAATGGAAAATAATAAAATTTTTGTGGAAAAAATAAAAAAAAAATTTAAAAATTGTTTAGGCCCGGCCCACTAGCCCGTCCAAAGCCTGAATACCCCTGGGCCTGGGCTTGGGCCTAGGCTTAGTTTTCTGGCCCGTGGGCCGGGCCGGGCCGATTGTTTGGCAGGAGCCCGCAAGACCCGACATGGGATGGGCCGGGCCGGGCCGAGCCGAGCCAAAATTACACCCCTATTCTCTTTATGTCTTGACTTTTTGGCCAATACTTTGTCTCATCTATTTTTTTATTTTATTTTATTTTATTGTATGCGTATAGAAGAAGATAAGATGTATCTGATGCCCCGAAAATAACTTAAATGCAATAGTAATTTCATATTATCGGTATCGCCATTCAATAATTTCTTGTCATTTAGTTTCTTATGTATATATGACAAAGTAATTATATCTCAAAAGTAGAGTTCGCGTTCCATATATAAGTTTATTATTGATTGATAATACCGTATCATAAATATCATCATGACACTAAATTGTTTAGTTTCGATTTTCAGAAAATTTTACTTTTTTATTTTTCGTATTTTAATATTTTCAATGAATTTTTTTAATATTTTAAGCATTTTTTTTTAATTTTTAGACACACTTAACATAAATACACAAAAAGTATAATATTTGTGGAAAAAATCTTTGAAAAATACACTAAATACCAAAAAATGCAAAAAAAAAAAAATGAAAATTCAGTACATTTTCATATTTTTGTGTATTTATTAATTGTTTAAAATATTTTTTCACAAATATTTTATTATTTTCGATACATCTAAGTAAGGTGCATCTAAAAGAGTAAAAAAAGTTACTTAGAATTTTTAAAATATTCACTAAAAACAAAAAAACACGAAAAGCAAAAAACTTTCAAAAACTAAATTCAGAAAACTAAACTAAGCACACTAAGGGATTGCTTGGTTAGGTTTTTCAAAAAACACTTTTCAAAAAATTCTACTTTCTTTTTTTCATATTTTTTTATTTTTACTAAATTTTTTTTAATATTTTAAGCAATTTTTTTTTACTTTTTAGACATAGCTAACATAATATATCTAAAAAGTAAAACATTTGTGAAAAAAAACCTTTTAAAAATTCACCAAATACCAAAAATACAAAAAAAATAAAAAATAAAAAAAATACTAGAATTCAATACATTTTTTATATTTTTATGTATTTTTTAATTTTTTAAAATATTTTGTTACAATTTTTTTTACTTTTTAGATACATTTAAGTAAGGTGCATCTAAAAAGGTTTTAAAAAATGTTTAAACTTTTTAAAAATTCACTAAAAGAATGACGATGCAGGATTTAAGGTCCCCTTTGACCGGAGGATTCAAGGTCTCCTAGACCAGACAATAAAATAGATACGATGCAATGGATGTAATAGATGTGATGCAATATAGATAGATGCGATGCAACAGAGAGTACAATAGATGTAAAATGGTGACATACGCCAACCACGCATGGATTCGTGAGTGGAGGAAGAACAAAGAAAAAATCAATTAGGAGCGCGTTCCACGCAACCTAAGATAAATTCCAAATACGCTGAAATCGTGTGAGAAAGGGGACACTCAAACCACGCCGATATCGTGAAAGGAAGTCCAATAATCCGCCCAGCGCGTCTACAACGCAACCTGGGGTAAATTCCAAACACGCTGAAATCGCGTAAGGAACGGGACACTCAAACCACGCTGAAATCGTGAGAGGAGGTCCAAACAACAACCGCCCAGGTGCGCGCACAACGCAACCTGAGATAAATTCCAAACACGCTGAAATCGCGTAAGGAACGGGACACTCAAACCACGCTGAGATCGTGAGAAGAGGTCAAAACAACAACCGCCCAGGTGCGCGCACAACGCAACCTGAGATAAATTCCAAACACGCTGAAATCGCGTAAGGAACGGGACACTCAAACCACGCTGAAATCGTGAGAGGAGGTCCAAACAACAACCGCCCAGGTGCGCGCACAACGCAACCTGAGATAAGTTCCAAACACGCTGAAATCGCGTAAGGAACGGGACACTCAAACCACGCTGAAATCGTGAGAGGAGGTCCAAACAACAACCGCCCAGGTGCGCGCACAACGCAACCTGAGATAAATTCCAAACACGCTGAAATCGCGTAAGGAACGGGACACTCAAACCACGCTGAAATCGTGAGAGGAGGTCCAAACAACAACCGCCCAGGTGCGCGCACAACGCAACCTGAGATAAGTTCCAAACACGATGAAATCGCGTAAGGAACGGGACACTCAACCACGCTGAAATCGTGAGAGGAGGTCCAAACAACACCGCCCCGGTGCGCGCACAACGCAACCTAGATAAATTCCAAACACGCTGAAATCGCGTAAGGAACGGGACACTCAAACCACGCTGAGCTCGTGAGAAGAGGTCAAAACAACAACCGCCCAGGTGCGCACACAACGCAACCTGAGATAAGTTCCAAACATGCTGAAATCACATAAGGAACGGGACACTCAAACCACGCTGAAATCGTGAGAGGAGGTCCAAACAACAACCGCCCAGGTGCGCGCACAACGCAACCTGAGATAAATTCCAAACACGCTGATCGCGTAAGGAACGGGACACTCAAACCACGCTGAGATCGTGAGAAGTGTCAAAACAACACCGCCCAGGTACGCGCACAACGCAACCTGAGATAAATTCCAAACACGCTGAAATCGCGTAAGGAACGGGACGCTCAAACCACGCTGAGATCGTAGAAGAGGTCAAAACAACAACCGCCCAGGTGCGCGCACAACGCAACCTGAGATAAATTCCAACACGTTGAAATCGCATAAGGAAAGAACACTAAACCACGCTGAAATCGTGAGAAGAGGCCTGAAACAACCGCCCAGGTCGTACACAACACAACCTGAGATAAATTCCAAACACGCTGAAATCGTGTGAGGAAACGGGCACTCAAACCACGCTGAAATCGTGAGAGGAGGCCTGAAAACAACCGCCCAGGTGCGTACACACACAACCTGAGATAAATTCCAAACACGCTGAAATCATGTGAGGAAACGGGCACTCAAACCACGCTGAAATCGTGAGAAGAGGTAAACAACTCGGAGCGCGTTCCACGCACCTAAGTTAAGTCCCGGGGGACAAAGATCCTAAACACTGCTCAGCGTAAAGGATAAACAATAAGAGATGACACAAGATGCAAATAAATGCAATAAGTGTGATGATACGATACATGTTGCAAGCAATGCGGAGCGTGATGTTTAAGGAATGCAATAAACAAACAAAGCGGCACTTTAGAAAGCACCTCATGGAGTGAGTGGCGGTAAACCGCTTTACTCTGACGGGGAATGGTACTCAGGAGAGCACTTCTGATCGTCATTCTGGCTTGAAACAGTGAAACAGTCAACACAGTATTCGGTTCACTTTGAACACACAGCTCGTATCGGCATACTGCTTATTCTGAACACGCAGCTCCTAACACAATATTCTGCTTATTTTGGAACATACGGCTCACGCAGGACACTGCTGGTTCTGAACACACGGTCCGTTTTGAACACAACTCATTCTGAACTCACAGGCCATAACACAGTATTTTGTTTATTCGGCACACAGCTCAGTCTGACACTGCTCATTCTGAACATACAGGATGCAATGACGGAACTTGCAGAAGTTGAAACAATCCCAGATGCCCGACATTTTCCCTCTTTTCTTTTGCTTTGTAGCCCGGAACTTTCATAGCTTCAGATGGGTCCTGGTTTTACTGTTTTCACATGGCCTGGGTTGAACCCCGCGGCTTTATGAAAGAACCAATCCTTGATTTGCACAAATGTGGAGAACGACACGGCACTCTGAGCACAAAACGATTTTTGAAATTGAAATGAGAAAAGGGTTCTCAACCGGGTATTGAGCCTACAACTGACCACGGCCAAACGACTCAACAATGGAAAACAAAGGTAGAACAACCTAAACACAACTCAACAAAGGGAAAACAAGGAAAAACAACCTAAACACATCTATTGACACTTAAACGACTCAAAACAAGAATCGAGACAAAACAAAAGACACAACACTCAGACGTGCACAGGGAGCCTGTTTCCTTGGGTAGTGTTTCCCACCCTTTCTTATTTGTGATCCTCACATCACTCGGCCCTCAGGCTCTGTTTTCTCTGAAAAAGCCCCTTTCCTCACTTTTTCTCTCAGCGCACATCTCTCTATTCTTCAATCTCTCATTTTTTATCCCTCCCCTGGGTGGTTGATGGATAAGCAGGAAGTTGTGGGCTCTCGCCTCTGGTATTCTACCAGATTCTTCATTCTTGTTCACAACAGTGAGTTTTTTTCCACAGAGGGGCTGTGCTACAGCTGGGTGTGTAGCAAATCTGCAGCTAACATCGGTTGACGATGCTGCTGGGGAGTTTGGACATGATCAGATTTGTCCAGATGAGGGAGTGGAATATCTTGACTCATTCCAGTTCGTACTTCGCACTTGGCTTGATACCTCGTTGCTCGGAGGGTGAAAGAACTTTCAGCCCTTTGTTGTCGCCTTTAGTTGTGCCTTTTCTGGCAGGTAGAGTGCCCTTCTTCGCAAGTATGGTGCCCTTTCTGGCAAGTATGTTGCCCTTTCTGGCAAGTATGTTGACAATGGGGAAAGACAGAACACCTGACTCAACTGTGCCCCTAGTTCATCATTTCGACCATTTTTTTTGTTTTTGGCTTTCTACTAAGACAACTTTGACCAAAATGAGAGTTAGATTAACATGCTTGTTCAATTTTCTGATTTAAAATCATGCAATTTAGGCTGTGAGCACTGAAATTTTCCTTTTTTTTTTTGGGTCCAAGAAATGGTCCAGTTTTGAAAAATGGAATACTTTTCGAGAAAATTAGTCAACCTCAGTAAAAATTCTCAAAAAGTATTTCGCGAACGGCCACTGCTGAACGAGCACGGAACCTACTCTTGAGATGCACAACCTCAGATCCGAAGGAAAATTGCCCCCTGCTTGAAGAGAGCTTCCTAGCAACGGAAAGTTGCCCCTTGTTTGAACGGCACCGCAGCGTATTGAATGGCAACGGAAAGTTGCCCCTTGTTTGGATAGCACCGCGGCGCATTGTAGTCAGTCCTCAGAGTGACGAACACAACCAAATTCTTGGATTCAGAGAAAGCAAAGATGATCAAAACCATTACATGGACACAGTCGAATTTTGAAGTGTTTTACGGCTGGACTTCAGAATGAAGTTGCCTACGTATCCCAAAGATGGGAATCAAGCCTCACGTAGTTCGGGGTTAAGGTACACTCGGGTGTTAACCTCTCCTTTTGCGCTCTAACTTTTGCCAAGGCCGCCCTTTCTGGGGTTTTCAACCTTGCGAGCTATGTTCTTTAATTCTTTTTTTCATTTCTTTTTTTTTCATTTCTTTTTTTTGATTTTCTTTTTTTTGTTCTTTTATTTGCATTTTTCTTTTTTTGTTCTTTTTTTTGTTTTGTTCTTTTCTTCTTTTCTCTTTTTTTTTTTTGTTCTTCTTTTTTTTCTTTTCTTGCTCTAACTTTTGCCTGGGCCGCCCTTTCGGGTTTTCGGCCCAGCGAGCCTCTCAAGGGTAAAAGTGTAGCTTTGTCCATGTTGAATGGTTTTGAGATCTTGAAGTCATCTGAATCCAGGAGAATGGTTGCTGTTTGCTGACAATGCAGGAGTCCATCCAATGGGGGGCTGAATCTGCCCTAGTGTTGTGGATAGGAACTCGGTGACTCATCTTTGACTCTTCGAGCGCATCTGACATTTTTGCCCCCTTGTTCGTGGGGGGGGAGGGGGGGAGGGCTTTTGATTTAGCTTTGCAAGCTTCCTTTGATCACATCTGATATTTTTGCCCCTAGTTCATGGGCTGCTTCTGATCCGGCCACACGGGCCTTACATTGTGGTTGACCGTTGAACATTCTGAGTCTGAGTTCAAGGTTTTGAAAGCAGAGGGGTCGAGTCTCGAGGCTGAGAGTGATCCTAAGCTGCACAATCTCAAGAGCAATTCTACACAGGTCTTCGCAGGACCGCGCAAAACATTTTTTTGAAATCTTTTAAGAAAGCGACAAATCGCTCACGCCGAAGACAGTGTAGAACCAATCTGGATCAAGCCAGGATCCTTCCCAGTACTCACACTAACAAGCATGATTTCATTCATTAAGGGCTTAGCACGCCTCTCTTCCTCTCAGTTGATCAAATTTTTTGCAAATCCCGAGGAATTCCTTCCTCTTCGTTTTCACCACAGTGTTCAAAAAGTTTTGAAAACTCAGGTCATTACAATGACTTCAAGGCACAGAAAAGACAGAGTCCTTAGTCAATACTGTCATCTCCTTCAGAACTTCCGGCATAACTGGCACAAGGCAGAAGCAAACGCGAGAGCGTAAAAATCACTCACTGCTGTTTCATTCAAAAACTGCTGGCACAACTGGCTCCCTGGCAGAAACAGACTCAAAACAAAACGAAAAGACAAACGCAAAACAAAATGGTGATGCCCGAGGTAATACCCCGAATCACCCGACTCCTATACAACAGGACTGACTCGATATAACAAGACAGACCCGAAACAAAAAGACTGACTCAAACGGACTCAAACACAAGACTGACCCAATACCCAAGTCAAAGCACAAAACACATTCACAAATGCTCAAAACAGTGCATGCCATCCACCATATCTGGAGTAAACTGAGTGCCGTCCGCAGGCGGTTCATCCCCCGATCACATGGTCACATTATCCCCCAAGTTCACCGATCCAGTGCCGATAGACTTTGCAGAGCTTGGCGCGGCAATGACCCCCGTTGTCAATCAGATCTTGCACTTCGTGGCGAAGACGAGAGCAATGTTGGTGCCATGACCGTTTGCTGATGGAAGGCACAGTACTAGGCGGCATCATGCGTAGCCGGAAGAGGATTTGAGAGAGGCCGAGGCTCAAGGGGTTTGAGATGGCCTTGTCCAACAAGGACTTGGAGAGCTTTGGACAAAGGCATATAGAGGGCATGAAAGACCCTCTGACCTCGGTTGGTACTTCAGGTTTGTGGATTTTTGCTGGACGCACCAGTAAGGGATTGGCAGGTGCTGGCCTGGTTTGTTGATCTCTTCCGAGTGCAGGATTAACTGAAAGGAACGTTTCTGATACAACGACCCTTTTCCCGGCTTGCCCTTTGATTCAAACTGCCCCCAACTTGAGTGGCGAAAATGTCGTCCACAGTTTTTGCAACAACTGCGAGCACTTGCTCTTTGTTCAGTCCCTCGGCTTTCAAAGCCTCAACAGCCAACAGAAATGTTCATGGGGATCCATGTCCGCCCCTATCTTGTTCTTTCCACTCGCCTCCACTTTGCCAAGGGATTGGCATTCCTCAAATGCAGCTTGTTCCAAGACTGGGGAGCCTTTTGACATGAACTCCCTGGTATGTGATGTGGCTGATGATGGAGCCAATGTCCCAGAGGCCAAATCTGTCACAGTTTTCTGAAGATCTTCGATCATTCTCTTCAGCTCAGAAGTAGTGGGCTCACGGGTTTGAGATGATTGGGGTCCAGGTGCATCCATCATGCATAAGTCCATGCTTTCTGGAATGAACACCTCAGGCTTGGGTAGATGGGCTGGGGTGATGTATATGCTGGGGTCGTAGGTGGACGGCAGTATATGGATGAGGTTGAGATGTAGAGGTGATGGTCAGTACTAACCTGAGGTCTTTTGGTGGAGCTAGGGTCTCTTCGTCAATAAGATCCTGAATCTTATGACGGAGGCGGATGCAACGGTTCGTATCATGACCGTGCTGTTGATGGTAGGCACAGTATTTAGCTGGGTCATATCTTGGCGGAAGAGGGTTTGGAAGGGGTTGGGGTTCTAGAAGTTCTAGGTGCCCTTCTTCTCGTAGCTTTTTCAAAGCTTGAGAGAGACTCATGTAAAGAGGATGGAATTTTCGGGCTTGGGGCCGAGTTGAAGTGGTTGGTTCTTGGCCATTGAGGGAAGTGGTGATAGTGTCTACTTCTGAGCATTTCGCAGCTGTGCTACCATCAGTAGTAGCATTGGAACTGCGAGCAACATTCCTCTTCAAAGGCTCATTATCTTCTGCAAAGATCCCTTGTCTGATGGCATCCTCGATTTGAACCCCCATTTCATGAAGATCTGAAAAGGTAGGGGGGGAGAACAATCATTTTCTTTGCATAAGCTTGGGCTGGAGATTGCGCACAATCATCCGAATCTGATCTTTGTCAGTGGGCCTAGTGGTCATTATTGAGGCTTTTGCTCTCCATCTCGTCACGAACTCTGAGAAACCCTCCTTTGGTTCTTGGCGGGTGACTTCGAGATCACGAGTTGTGACCTCGATCTGTGTGTTATAGGAGTATTGAGCAATAAAGGCCTCAGCCAGCTCTTCCCAGTTCTGTTTCACAGAGTTCTCCAATTTTGCATACCAGATTGCGGCTATCCCGGACAGGGTTCGGCCGAATAGTGACAATTTCTGGGCTGTGGTCAAACCCATTGGCCTCAGGATATCAGAAAACAGTTGGAGGTGCACCATTGGGTCTTCAGAGCCATCGAATCGATCGATATGGGCATCTTGAACCGATCCGGTAATGTCACCACTGAGTCGGTATAAGCATCCTCTATATCAGGAATAGAATGGGCCCCCTGAGACTTTTTGAACAATTTCTCAAGCTTGCTCACTTTCAATGCTGTGGGGTCCGTCTCGAACTCAAAGGGGGAGTCTGGCAGGTTGGTGGGCGTTTTAGATAGCCGGGGTAGAACCGGGGGCGGAGCTGGCCCGCCTGGAATGTCCGTATCATCCTGGACGTGGGTTGCCTCCCCGAGTGTGGGAACTCTTGGTGGGGGGGAGCCTGGTGTGAAGTAGATACTCCAGTTTGCTGTTCTAACCTGGCAATTGTCTCTGCCTGTTGGGCTATGACCACGGCCTGTTGCTTGGCGAATTCCGCTTGACGGACAGCGTCTTGCTGCATGGCTTTCATACTATCCTGGAGCTGGCGCACCATCTCTTCTAAGCCTGACATACTGTCCTGATCTGATTGAACCACCAGTATATCTATCTCTGCAGTAGACTCGGAAATCTCAACCTGGCTGTTTAAAGACCACTGAGCTGGTAGCTGCTGTACTGGTGGTCTGTGCCTGACCGAGCTTTTCACCCACCCTGCTCTGGTAAAGGAACACTGATTGCCCTTGAACTGAATCTCTGACCCGACAAAGTCTATCAACACAAGTTCGGTGTACCCGGGGGATATTGGAGCCTTCTGAAGCTATGGTTCCAAGACTACCTAGCAAAAGAGAAAACAGACAGCATCTCAGCCTGATTTCACGATAACCCATATGAGCAGAGCTGAATGATTGTGCCCCTACAGAATTCTGCCCGTAAACTGATACCCTCAGGTAAACTGAATCCCAAAATACTGAATTGGTGCCCGCAGGCCTGATGCCCAAACTTGTAAACTGATACATGCATTCCTGTAGAGACGCACTCTAAAAGCACATAACAGATAAGTGAGAGCCAAAACACCCCTATGTTGGGGTAGGGTTTCCCTGTCCTATTTTGTCAGGAGCTAGGGTTTCACTACGCACGCAGCGGTTTCAAACAACCTATATCGGGTAAGCAACCTGTCCTAGTTTGGAATGGTCACTATGGATTCCGAATATGCACTAGGTCGAATGGTCAAAAGGGTGCCCCGGTAAAACCGGGGTTTGTGTTCCCATACTGGCAGAGCCCACAACCGGTCAGCCTTATGGTCATGCCTTGACAAGACAAGCCTCCGGCAAACCGTTCAGGAATAGCAGATGGCAAACACGGTGTCCTAGGCGCACCAATGCAAATGTAATGCAAAGAAACACATAAGTGTAGCCAAAACCAGATATCATGAGTTCGAGTCAAGTTCTCTAACTCCCCAGCAGAGTCGCCAGAAACTGTAGACGTCCCCGAACGCCCCGGGAGGGTTGAGTCCCGTTCTATTCATTTTGGGCTCACTACAGTTCAGGACTCAAATGTCACGGTTCTTAATCTGAACCAAAGAGTCCAAATCCGGCAAATCGTTTTGAGAAAACAGATTTTTGAAAGAAGTGCCAAACATGGACTGCTTTGCCAGATACAGAGTCGCCACCTAAATATTTTATTTTTGGGAAATTTAGGAAACCCTGACTCGTTTGCCTAAGGCCACGTGTCCGTCATCACCAAAGTTGCCTCGGCTCGGGAACTTGGGTACGATTGGGGAAGGTCACTTCGTGAGCACCCCCGCTCGCCCGATCAAAGATCGGCCTCTACTAACCATGATATCTAGTTTTGAAAACATTATGCGTTCTTATTCCGGTTATTAGCCTAGATTTACTATGTGATGCGCACAGCATACAAGTATAGACCGGGTCGCCTGAATTGGAACAAACATTTCATGTTTATTTTTTGAAAGATGGTTTGCTACTCTCGCAAGTAGGCTCAAATGCAGATTTTGCCACCCTCAGGTGGGCTTAGAAAAAGATGGTTTTGTCACTATCTAGTGGGCTTAAAACTCACAGTCGATGATTTGTTCCAATCCAAATAACCCAACCTTCACCCACAGGCACTCAGGCAGTTATATCACATAAGCAAATAGCCTCATGGTAAACATGCTATCATGGCAGTCACTCACACACATGCAAGGATGCTAAAGCGTAAAAACTTACCGAGTACTCCAAGCCAAAACAAAAGCTATGTTAGAAATCCATGCATGATCCTAACTATACAGAGATGCCTAATGCAACACATGCAAAAATGCAACTATAGCAGGCTCGACTATTCTAAAGATGGCATGTGAAATGCTACACTAACAAGTATTCAACTCGGAATTGAAATACAATGCAGTTAGTATGATGCGCCGAGCCCGGTGCATGCAAAACAGATGAATGAATGCAAACATGCTATCATACTGTATGCTAATTGAAACATGCCCTAATCTAACCATCATAAGCTGGTAAATAAAAGGGAGAAAGACGTGGGGTTGGAAGACATACATCACACGCACGCACACTTATTACAACATTGCCCTCGCGCAGAGGGTCCAATAAATAATACAGTCCCGAATAAATACAGTCCGAATAAATACAAACCCTAATTAATTAACAAATTTAACTAGGAAAGCAATAAATTGGCATGCAAGCCAGGGACTGCCTCAACTCTGCTCCGGATGATGAATGATGCATGTTCGGGTCGCCTGGCGCGGAAATCCACTGCGATGCCCCAATTAGCCTCTGTTTTACAATTAATGCCGGACTGTAGTGCAAAGCTTTTGAAAGCTGCTGATTTCTGATTTGCTGCAACAGAGAGCAGAAAAGGGCATGGCAATGTATTTTCACATATGTATGCATGTCTCGATCCTCGTGCCACCAATCACGCATCTCGATGCATGATGGCCGGGGAGTCGAATTGCACAACTTAATATGAAATGAATGCACATATAAACACAACAAGACCGAGACTCCATCATGGTTAATCCGGAGTGTCGGTGACTGGGAATTGAGACACGTTCCGTCACTCGGAGTAGTAACGAATGTGCCTCGTTTCCCGTGCTCGGGCTAACTCCTATCCCAAACACGATGCAATATGCATGACATGCATGAATGCAACTAATTACAACCTAGCATACACAATGCTATGAAATGGCATACACGATGCACGAGATAACATGGCATACACCATGCGCTAACATACAACCTAGCATACACAATGCTATGAAATGAAATGGCATACACAATGCATAATGGACTTACACCAACACAAGTGGACCTCAGCCACACTCACATAGGAGGCCATAAGATGGAAATGAGACACTCGAAATGCGTGCACGCGTGCACGCAAACCGAGGACCGAACCTAAGGCACGAATGCCACTCTACCAAAGCATGGCAAGGCATGGAACATGGTATGCAAACATGCAAATTTCAATGCTAAAATATGATGCTAAACAGCCCCGAAACATGGCAACATGGCACCCGATGCATGAGATGGACCCCGAAACACAAAATTAGGCACATGGAATGACTTACAGCTATACAAAGCATGCATTATTTGAACGTGAAGTGTAAAGGCAGAGTCAAGACAGTCCCAAAACATGCATTTTTCCAGTTTAGAGTGTGGCCAAAAAGTGCTAGCAAGATGGCTTAAATAGCATGCAAATTTGACCAACAAACATGGTTTACATGGCAAGTGTAAGATGCACATGGAATCTGACCAAACCATCAAAAATCAGTGAATAAATCATATGAAAATAGGCCCAAATAACCACTGATATGCAACCATGGCATGCCAAAATGATGAGTTGCTTTAGAGGGCCATACAAGGGATCCTTAAGCACATACAAGATAAACATGTGGCAGCCCCAAACCAACTATGAAAATCAAATATGGTGGTCACAAAACTCAACAAATTGGCCCAAAATGTGACTAAGAAGCATGCAAGATGGGGTCACTTTGAAAGGCCAAAATGGCCATCAAACAAGCCAAGGGAGAGGGGGTCACCCCCCTCTAATTTGGAAGCTCAAAACAGTGGCCAAGCCACTGGAAATCCACTGGATTCCAGTGGCTAGAGGGCCAAACAAGGCATGCAACAATAGCTAGGATATAAAGCTCAAAATAGGAGGCAACCTAGCATACAAGATAGCATATGACCTCAAACAAGTATGGAACCTTAATAAGACATGAATATACTGTCAAAAAAAGCCTTTTTCCAGTTTACAACAAGTCTCAAAAATGAACACAAATAAGGCTAAACTATCATACAAAAATGGCCTTAAAAGAGAGAATAGAGGAAAGGGGCAGCAGCTGGTCCCAAATGGCCAAGAGCCCTTCAACAGAGTTGAAGAGGGGCTCAAAATGGCACTTTACAGTTTACAAACAAGCCACGAAAATAAACACAAATAGCCTAAAACATTATGCAAAAAAAGGCCAAAGAGGGACAAAGAAGCAAGTGGCAGCTGCTGGCCTCAAACAGAGGAGAGCCTTCAACAATATTGAAGAGGGGCTCAAAATAAGCTATTTTACAGTTTATGACCAAGTCCAAAACAGATCACAAATAAGCCTAAAATACTATGCAAAAAAAGGCCAAAAAAGAGAGGTAAAGAAGCAAGTGGTAGTTGGGGACCTCAAACAGCAAGAGGTCCTTAATCAAACATGAAAAGGAGCTAAAAATAAGACTATTTACAGTTTGGGTCGGAGCCCAAAAATGCTAGCAAGTAAGACTTACAAATGAATCAAGAAAAGGCTAGAAAAGGGAAGAAGAAGGCTCACCCTTGAAGACCAATGGACCAGCAGCTCTTGAACCAAGAAGAGGAGCTCCTAGCCTCTGGAAAATAGCCTCAAAGTGTTGGAAAGGAGGATGGAGAGGTGGTGCTATGTGGTGGTGTAGAAATGGTGCAAGGGGCTTAAGGGTTTTGAGGGTTGAAGTAGAGAGAGAGAGAGAGATATAATGCAAGAGCCTCAATACCAATTTTGTAACCCTTCAAAATGGAGCTGGAGGGTCTGGTTATATAGGCAAAAGAGTGGAGAAAAGGGGGGGAAAATTGAATTCAAATTTCCCCCCAAAAGACCCCCCTCGGATACAGGATCTGAGGGGGAAAGGGTGCTTTGAAGGAACCAGTGTGGGGAGCATGGCCGCCAGGTCAAAGGGTTCAGGTGGCCACCGGCCAGGTTCAAAGGGTTCAGGTGGCCAGCCGGCCACCTCCCCTGGCCGGCCGGCCAGTTCAAAAGGTCAATCAAGATTAGCTGGCCGGCCCCCATATTGGTGGCCTCCCATGTGTGTACAACACAGCCATGTGGAGAAACCCTGAAAAAGTGAACCAGGAGAGAGAAAATCCAACTTTTCAGAGGGGTTCAAAAGGTCAGGCACAATTGCTGGCCGGCCATGTCATATTGGTGGCCTCCCAGGTGTATACAACACAAATATGTGGTCGATGGCCCAAAAAGTGGCCGGGGGTGGTCAACACTAGCTTTCTAGCGAGAAAACGGGCGACGGAGAGCGATGAAGGAATAAAGCTGGTCCTCAGAACAATTGCTGGCCTCCCACCCTTCTACAACCTTCCTAACAATGAAAATAAGGTCCCCGCCAAAAATGAACTCAAATCGATGTAAAACGAAGGTTCGGGGGCCAAAACGCGCGGCCCGGGGCCCCGAAAACAAGCTGTTAAGCACCGGAGGTGGCGTTCGACCACGAAGTCGGTCTCTCGAGCCACAGTGTCCCTCAAAAGGGAGCAAACAAGATGTGTGCCAAAAACCGGAGCAAACGGAGATGGTTAAGCGGTCCCGAACCGAGGCACACGGTCGACGGCTCCGAAAACCGAGAACCGGGCTCCAAACGGGAAAAATGGCCTACGACCATGAAACGTAGCCTACGGCCACTGAGAGATGGTCTAAGAGACCTCTCCCTCCCTTCGGGAAGAGAAAACAAAGAAAACAGGGCCTGGTTCGCAAACCGAGGCAAAGCACAGAAAAGCCCGGAAGTTCGGAGGCAAGGCTCGCAGCCGAGACTCTGAAACCTCTGAACGAGCATGATATGCAATATCACCAAGCGCTCAATCGGTGACGTCTGAGTCTTAAGGTCGGTCAAAAATGGGGTGTCTACAGGCGTCTGTGACCATACTCATGGTCAGTTTCCCTTCTGGTGCAGAGGTGCTGAGAGAAACCATCAATGTCTCTCAGCTGTCCAGTAAAGAATTGAGCAGTAGTACGGCTTGCATTTCATCGTCCAATCGCATCTTGACGGTTGCAAGATGATTCACCAGATTTTTGAATTCACTGGTGTGCTCGGCAATAGACACACCATTCTTCAACGTCAAATTTACTAGCCTTCTCATTACCAAGGCTTTGTTTCGGGCGGTCTTTGACTGGTACATGTCGTTTAACATTATCCAAAGAGCATAGGCATCTATCTCTTCGGCAACATGATGGAACACACTGTGATCTATCCATTGTCTGATATAAGCGATAGTCTTGCGGTTCATCTTTATCCAGTCATCATCTTTCACTCCTTCAGGTTTAACCCCCTTTATAAAAATGGGGTCAAACAAGTCCTTTAAAAACAGGATATCCTCCATCCGTGACTTCCAAATTGCATAATTGGAAGGAGTTAACTTGAACATAGATTCTGAAGTTGATGTGGACGCCTCCATCGTATTCTTTCCTTTTGCAAAAAAACTCCGAATGAAAAATCTGACCGTACGGATGTGTCCGGAATACTCCAAATAGTCGAAAAACACTATTGGATCGTCAAAAACGGACTCAGAATGGCTCTGATTAAGCCAAAACAGTTTAGACGGTTCAGATCTGCGGAATCTGGTGCGCCTGAGAAGCACCGGATGATTTTCGCGGTTTGGCTGAGTCAACGAGCCGGTCAACGAGGCTTGGCAAGCAGCGCGGGTCGGTCAACAGATCGGCTCGGAGGCTCGGCTCGGCGCGGTCAACGGCTCGGGTCCACGATGCCACGTGTCTGCCACGCGTCGATGACGTGGAGATGACGTGGCGCTGACGTGGCACCACGCAGTCGTCTTCTTCCTTGCGCGGGCGTGAGTGCGTCGAAACTGACGCGCCGGCTGGTGATCGGCGCGTGACAAAGCGTGGTGCGCGTGTGTCTGACGCTCTTTCTTTGGGTGGAGCGTGGAGGCGTGTGCAGGCTCTTCTTGAGCTCTACTTTGCCGTTCTGGACTCCTCTCATCTTTAAATTCCAGAGAGTATGAATTGCGAGCGGGAATGTAGTAAAACCTCACTATTTCACCCTCCTCCAGTTCATTAATCCTTACTAAACGAAGCCATTCTTTTTGTTTCAAGGCCTTTCTCTCATCTTTCCTTATTGTCATCGGAAGGGTCCAATGTCTTCCACCATTATCCCACACATCCATGATGGCATTGTTGTGACCAGGTAAATGAGCTGCCGCGCTTGGTATCTCCAAGGTGTGGGTAATATCTGTGTGTGAGAGAGCACCTTCTCAAAGCAATAATGTTCCATATCCACTCTTGAATTAATTCTCCAACACCTAAACAAATTAAAAGGATGTGAATTAAATGTATATTCAAATAATAACTTAACTTAATCCAAGAAGAAAAGATACAAATACTAATAAAAAAAACTGAACATAGAACACAACAGAATGAAACAGATGAATATATACCCTCCCACCCCACCCCTCTAAGGCTAATGCTCTGTTTGGTTTATAAATTTGGAGAGAAATTTGAAAAAATGATTGGGAAAAGATATGTAAAACGTAAGTGAAATATAATTATATTTGTGGTGGCCGAATACATGGCAAGGATAGAGGAGGTATATTTTACAAGCTAGACGCTAGCCGGCGTACATCCCGCATAGACAAGGGGCCGAACAGCTTCGTTAGGCCGAATAGGGAAGGATCCCTAGAGCCGAATAGTGGAAAAAATAATGATTGAAAAAGTAGGCTCTGCCCCAAGGTTCATAAGAAACAAGTATAAATATAGTGGCAACGAACTAAGAAAGGTATGTAAGAAATCATTTCTCTAGAAACTTAGTAAACAAGCTTTCTTGAGTAAAAGAACTGACTTGTCCGTCGGAGTGCTAATTCCGGCACCCCCGACCGATTACTTGTATCTTTGCAGGTGACTAGCTGAGGATCATTAGCGTCTCCCAGGATCCGAAGAGTTTTCCAATCCACTTCCCCACAATTGGCGCTCTGTGGGAATACTCGAATACATCCATGGAAGGCGTGACCGAAGATCCTCCGATAGCCACCGACGCGACACACAGGTAGACGACCTCACCCCAGCCAACATGCTCGGAAAAGAGACCATCGCGGCACGACGCGCCTTGAACTTCGATTTGCCAACGACTTCAGCGCAAGAAACAATGTAGGCTATTATAGAACAAGCAGAGCAGAACGAACAAAGGCTCGAGAACATGATCGCTGAGAACGAACGACTCCGTCAGGATTTGGCCCTGGAGGTAGCAAAATCTAGAGAGGCCATGCGCGAGGAACCAGAGCGACCTCCGAGGGCAGACGGGCAAAGACCTCGGGCCTGACCAAAAGATACCAGTAGCAACTCCAACTCATCATCCACGGAGCTCGACGCAAGGGGACGATCTGAAGCCTCCAGCTCCTCCGAAAAAGATCTGCGAACAAGGAACAAGCGCAGAAGAATCAGCTCAAACGAGGAAGACCAGCACGATCCTTTCGTTCGACGGATCGCAAGGGCATCCCTGCCCAAGAAATTCAAAGCTCCGTCGTTCACTCTTTACGACGGAAAATCAGACCCCACTGATCATATCCGTCATTACAAACAGGCCATGACGCTAAACGCAGACATGAAGCCCTCATGTGGCCGAATATTCCCTAGCAGCCTAGGTCCACTAGCCGTCAGGTGGTATTACAAGTTGGAGCCAGCTTCGTTTAAAAGCTTCCAACAACTGCAGAAATCCTTCAGGGCTAGGTTTATCACCAACGAGGTACAACTGAAACAGGTCGACTCTCTCTGGGCTATGCAGATCCAGTCAGGAGAGACGCTCAGAGCGTATTCGGCGCGATATTGGGAGTGCTTCAATCTTGTTGACGACGCTTGCAACGACTCCATGGCCATCACCGCCTTCAAAATGGGTTTACATCCTGACAGTGCTCTGCGCAGTTCCCTGACCAGAAGGCCCCCCAAAACAGTCTGGGCACTGATGAAGAAAGTTGAAGAATATTGTAAAGTCGAAGATGATGCCATAAGAATAAAAGCCGGACAAATCTCCAGCAAAACGGCCCTCCCCGAAATCGCTCGACCAATAAGCTCCGTACCGCCACCAAGCCCCGAGCCCCGGCAACGAACCAAGCGGGATAAAAGGCGGGACTCCCGCGATCGAGCGATCAGTGCTCCTGCCGAATGAACGAACAACTACAAGTCGACAGCAGACGCTCAAGCGAACCGACAAAAGTACACGGAGTTAACAGAGCCGGTCGCAGCAATAATGACCAAAGTCCAGCACCTTCCATTTTTCAAGTGGCCGTCGAAGATGGTGGGGCCTCCCGACACACGGAGGAGGGACAGATGATGCGAATACCACAAAGATCACGGCCACGAAACCGAGAGTTGTTATGCGCTAAGGATCATCTGGAGGAACTAGTACAAGATGGTCGATTGCAACAATACGTGAGCAGGGGAAGCCAACCAAGCATTAGCCCTGAGACAGGATTCACCTCCGCTTGGTGTGATCCACATAATCTATCACAGTTTGCCGGCATCCCGACCGTGCATACAATCCAATCACACCGATTCCCCAAAAGAATAACATGTCAACCGGCAGGCCCAGAAACTCCGACAATTAAGTTCGACGACTCCGACCTCGTTGGAACGGAGGCCAGCCACGTCGATCCTTTGGTCGTCAAATTACGCGTACGACATTCAGCGTTGAACGCATTCTGCTCTAGATCCAGGCAGCACTTCGGAATTTTGTACTACAGAACTTTTGTTGAACTCGGTCTCAACGAGTCGGACCTATCGCCGTCGTCTCAACCACTATTCGGCTTCAACACGAATCCGGAGTACCCATTGGGGAGGTCGTGCTCCTGTTCGAGCGGGCTCAAAAACGGTTGACGTGAATTCTTGGTTGTTAAGCTTCCGTCACCGTATAACGCCATCATGGGACGTCCCTGTTGCACATCATGAAGTGTCCAAAGCACCTACCATCAGCTTATGCGCTTCCCAACAGACCGCGGCATTGAGGAGATCCGTGGCTACCTCAATTCGTGCCAACGTAGATCTTAGGAGATCCATTTACGGACCCGACTTGTGGGATCCGATGCTTTCCTGGTACCAACGTGACTCGTTTTTAATGAAACATCGACTTTCTTTATCACTCATCTTCAGGCACCATAAGGCCGAATAAATCTCCAGATTCGGAGCCCCCTTTGGTGCATGCACCTTAGGGCCGAATAAGTCTCCGGATTCGGAGCCCCCTTTGGTGCATGACACCTTAGGGCCGAATAAGTCTCCGGATTCGGAGCCCCCTTTGGTGCATGACACCTTAGGGCCGAATAAGTCTCCGGATTCGGAGCCCCCTTTGGTGCATGACACCTTAGGCCGAATAAGTCTCCGGATTCGGAGCCCCCTTTGGTGCATGACACCTTAGGGCCGAATAGTCTCCGGATTCGGAGCGCCCTTCGTGGATGTCACGATTGGCCAATATAAGTCTCCGGATTCGGAGCCCCCTTTGGTGCATGCACCTTAGGCTGAATAAGTCTCCGGATTCGGAGCCCCCTTTGGTGCATGACACCTTAGGGCCGAATAAGTCTCCGGATTCGGAGCCCCCTTTGGTGCATGACACCTTAGGGCCGAATAAGTCTCCGGATTCGGAGCGCCCTTCGTGGATGTCACGATTGGCCATATAAGTCTCCGGATTCAGAGCCCCCTTTGGTGCATGACACTTAGGGCCGAATAAGTCTCCGGATTCGGAGCGCCCTTCGTGGATGTCACGATTGGCCAATATAAGTCTCCGGATTCGGAGCCCCCTTTGGTGCATGCACCTTAGGGCCGAATAAGTCTCCGGATTCGGAGCCCCCTTTGGTGCATGACACCTAGGGCCGAATAAGTCTCCGGATTCGGAGCCCCCTTTGGCATGACACCTTAGGGCCGAATAAGTCTCCGGATTCGGAGCCCCCTTTGGTGCATGACACCTTAGGGCCGAATAAGTCTCCGGATTCGGAGCGCCCTTCGTGGATGTCACGATTGGCCAATATAAGTCTCCGGATTCGGAGCCCCCTTTGGTGCATGACACCTTAGGGCCGAATAAGTCTCCGGATTCGGAGCGCCATTCGTGGATGTCACGATTGGCTAATATAAGTCTCCGGATTCGGAGCCCCTTTGGTGCATGCACCTTAGGGCCAAATAAGTCTCCGGATTCGGAGCCCCCTTTGGTGCATGACACCTTAGGGCCGAATAAGTCTCCGGATTCAGAGCCCCCTTTGGTGCATGACACCTTAGGGCCGAATAAGTCTCCGGATTCGGAGCGCCCTTCGTGGATGTCACGATTGGCCGATATAAGTCTCCGGATTCGGAGCCCCCTTTGGTGCATGACACCTTAAGGCCGAATAAGTCTCCAGATTCGGAGCGCCCTTCGTGGATGTCACGATTGGCCAATATAAGTCTCCGGATTCGGAGCCCCCTTTGGTGCATGACACCTTAGGGCCGAATAAGTCTCCGGATTCGGAACGCCCTTCGTGGATGTCACGATTGGCCAATATGTCTCCGGATTCGGAGCCCCCTTTGGTGCATGACACCTTAGGGCCGAATAAGTCTCCAGATTCGGAGCCCCCTTTGGTGCATGACACCTTAGGGCCGTGGCGCTAGAGGAAGGGCCGACTCCTGAATACAGGAAAAATATTTAAGCAAAAATATCTAAGCTACACAAGCGTTCCGATAGCAAATTGTTAAACCATACGAAATGACTTGCCTAACCATTAAAAGTTGGAATTAGGAACATCCATCAGCCATAGCTAAACAAAAGATTTCCAGAGTGACTCAATTATATAAAATAACACTTTTTATTTAATTTAAAAGTCGTTACATAGACGCAATCCGCGTTCGAACATTACAATATCTATCTCTAACTTCTAAGACAAATCATGCATCAATCTAGCCGCGCTTGAATCGACATGTCGCTGGGCCTCTGACACCATCGACAATGTCAAGGCCAAGATCCAGACAAGGGAGGTTAGGGGCAGCGGTCGTTGTGTCTCCTTTCGGGGCGATCTGCTTCGGCGACTTGGAGGCTGACGTGTTTCCAGTTTCCCCTCCTTTCAGCGGTCCCCCCCTACATCGGAGAATCCCCCGCCGCAAACCGTCTGAGCGCCAAGTTTGGCCGGAATTTGAGCCCCTGCAACTATCACCACCATCTAATGGTGACAACGCTTAACCACCCCACGCAATAGATGTTTGATTGCATGAGGCGCCTGCCGCTTTTATTCTCAGAAAAGGCCGCGATCTCGAGGCCCAATCCCGAGGTGATTTTATCAATATTAAATCCCACGAGACAAGCGTCGGTCAACATTCTCCATGACTAGTTAACCCAACGGTTGCCAAAATGCACGCGCACAGGCTGCGCAAAGCCAAAAATTTACCTAGCTCAATCGGCCAGACTTCTTCAAAATTTCAACGACACACCGCCGCAATGGCTTTATTAAAAAGTAAACGGCCATTACATGTAGGCCGATCACGCACAACGATCATCGCATCGATTTAACATGCCAAGTCCGATTGATGTATTTATATCTATCCAACCATTTATGCAATCAAATTGAATACGCACACGCCGAATAAGTCAGACAAGTTGATATTTTCAATAAAGCGTTTTTTATATCAACAACCAAGAATTACATAATAGCAAACGCGACCAGCGTTCGAACTTCACAATAATTAAAGTCAGACGGCATCGCCCTCATCCTCACTCTTTTCAACATCGAAAGCAGAAAACGGAAAATCCTCACTGTGATAGAGAGGTGACGCCGAATCGATGCCTAACAAGCGAAGAGATTCGGCGACTTGAGATGCCTTGATCCAACCATGCCTGAACCCACGATTTTCACATCGGCAAACCTCTTCGGCAAGCGTCTCCTTGGTCTTTTGGATTCCAACCAAGCGTCCTTCGTGAAAACCTTTTTCATAAGACCTCCCCTTGGCGGACTCCAATGCGAACATGCTCGCCGTTTCTCGATCGGCGATGGCAGCACTTATAAGCCGACTGGTAACCCTCTCCTCCACGATTGGATTCGGATTCACCTGCCCAGCCGGTTGCGGCTGAGCCGCTCTGATCTCTCTTAACTCACGTTCAGCCGCCTCCACGCGAGCCTCTAAACTGCGGATACGCTCTTCCTTTTTCTCCATTTTCTCGACGGGCGGCGCGCAATCGCATGCCGACCTCGTAAGCCGTATAGAGCCCTTTCACCGCCCCATGAATGCCCTCGCGAAATACTTCGTAGTCCTGACGACCGACCATTGACTGCTGCACTTCCGCAGGAAATATTTGTCGAGCAAACTCGACCGCCACGTCTGGATCTCGAACGATCGAGTCCGCTTCCGTCATAGGTTTATTCCTCACAAATACTGCAAAACTTAATGGGCGCGGATTCGCGTCTGATCTCCTATCGACTTGGGCGTGTGGCGATCTCCCCTGAGACTGCCTATCCCGTCTGGGCGACCTACTACGACGTCTAGGAGATTGACGCCTCTGTCGACCCATAGCACTCTTACTCCCAGCACGCAAGGGCGCACCACGGTGTTCACTTTGCCTCATGTCACCGCCAAGCTCAGCCAATGTCTTGGCTTCCCCTTTGCTGTTAAAGAAGAGTTTGTTGGACATTCGTACAATAGATTTTCTCTCTCAGGAGTCTAAATCAGATAAGCTACCAGACTTTTAAAAGCTATACCTTTAATCATTTAACGCTCGCGAAGGCAGCACGATCGAGGCAAGTTCATTACTTGCGACACCCAATCGACTGACGCCGACTAAGTTAACGGCAGATTCCTCAATGTGTTCGGCCAAACTACCCCAGCCGGCTCACGAATTGATTCAGAACCAGAGTTCTTATCATGAACCCCCTGGGGCAAGGGCAGATTCGTCAATCTAAGGGGCGAAGATCAGCAGGCAGTGAATGGCAAATGGTGATTTTGATGGGATATGTATTGAATCTGCAGAAAACTAAAGTTTGGATAAACAATATTCTATATACGGCTTGTTTAGAATAGTTCCAATAAATCACTCGGACAAATTTAAGGTTTCCCCACAATATATGCAATCCCATTTTACCAAATGCATTGATAAACACAGAACTCTTTCATTAAAGTTAAACCACAGAACTCCTTTATACAAAGCGTGTGGCGGTAGAGCAAAATTACAAGGAAATTTTCATCAATAAATTGCACGCAGATGTTAACCAATTATACATGAAAACTACCCTGAACCAACAAAGCACTATCCAAAAGAAGGAAAAACAAAAAAGAAGAAAAACAAAAACAAAAAGCGGCTGCCCAGTAAACGGCCCCCAGATCATTCGTCGGTATCAGATAAGTGGCTCATTCACGTGCTCATCCACCTGTTCATAAGGAATCGGCAAGTCCAATGAAACCTCAGCGGCGGCAAGGGCTCTGAGCCAGCCATGTTTGAACCCGCGATTCTCAAACTTGGACACTTCTTCAACATATTCTGATAGAGCGGCGCCCCTCCCTGCTTCGAAGGCCTCCGATTCAGCTTTTTCGCGGGCCGCCTTAAGCTCCTCTAACTGAGCTTCCGCTTCAGCAAGTGCCTCCTTGGAAAGTTTGAGCGATTCCTCGCTCACATTCCGCTCTACCCTCAGCATCAACACGAAGCTGTTCGGCCACGCGAGCCCTCTCTTTCTCCGCTTCGGCCCTCGCGCTCTCCATTTCAGCTCTCATAATTTCGAACTCCGCCCTACTTTTCTGACCCTGCACCTCTGTTTGCAAATGGTCAATTCTCCCGAGAGCATTACGCAAGCGGCGACCCAAGTCGGTGATCCTTCCGACCGTCTGCAAAACAATTCGGTATGATTAGACGCGTTCAACGAAGAAAGAGCGAAATAAAGGTGACCTACCAGGAGTGCCGATTGAGCAGTTAGGGCAACGGCCATAATGTCAGGCACGGCACCGAAGGCTTTGTTGTCAGCCGGCAGAGAAATCGAAGCCGCCAAGCTCAGAGCCACGGCCGATCCTCGACGGCTGAAGCGTCGGATAAAATCGGCATATCCCTGATCTTTGGCTGAATAACGAACGGAGCGACCGCGTCCGTTTCTTCAAGCCGAGGCCGTTTGCTATCAGAGCCAGCTTCTGAACTCGCTTCTTCTCGCTTCCCCTCGGCACCGCGCTTTTGGCCTTGTTCCGGAGTCGGCCGTTTCCCATCGATTTGTTCTCCACCTCTTTTTCCGTATCGGACGTAAACCACTGTCTCCTCCGAAACGGGTACGAACGGCTTGATCGAGCTGGGATCAGATGCGGCACATTCAACCTTCTTTCGGGCGGATGCCATCCTCCGCATTTCTTTTACGGGCCATCTGCGTTAGGCTTTCCTTCGCCATACCCTCAAAGAAATCGCCGGGTAGATCCCCCAATTTGCAAAAATATCCCCGGAAGAGAAATCTATTCGTCCTGAGGCGGATGGCTCGGTGGCCTCGAATGCCGAGCGTACGGCCTCGTCGCCTTCTACTACTCTCTCAGTAGAACCCCCTGCCGGATCGGCGACCACCTCAACGCTCGGCTCGGCGTCTTCCCCCGAATCAGGAGCTACGAGACCGATCTGCCTAAGGTTTTTGAAGCTAGGGAAGATAAGCGCCGAGAGCTGTTGATTGCCAACTAGAATCAGAATGTTATCTGCGGCCGAGAAAGTAGTGTAAGTGGGTTCGTACCGAAGGAGAATATGGGCGGCTCTCCCCCTGCCGTTGTACGTTTGGACGGCCGAAATATCTGAGTGCAGTCTTGACTTCCCCAAGAACCGCGTCGTCAACCGAAGTCAGAATTTTTCTTCAACCTATTACCTGCAGAAAATGAAAAGCGATTTAGAGAAAAGAGCCGAATAAGAGATAGACCAACAAACAGGACATTGCGTGGCAACCTGGGTCGCCCTTATGTCTGGGAACAGGGTCCAGGCGATCCTCCCCTTCAGCGAACTCCCAATTACCTCGAACGTCGACCATCACGTCGTCAACCCGTTTGCCAGAACTGGCAAGCATAGTCACCAAGTGATGGTCGGTATCTCTAGCCCTGAGAAAATATCGCCCCAGCCGACCGGAGGATTTGGCTAAAGCGTAACAATGCCGAATGGCCGGAATCCCAAGGTTAATCCTAAGGCGTCGGTTCAACTCTAAGACCCCCATGATGATTCGAAAGAAATTTACGTTGGGTTGAGAGGGAATCAAACCCCAATACCGGAGAACGGCCCTAAGGAGTGGTGTAGGGGGAAACGAACACCGCCCTCCGCAATGGATAAAAGAGGGAATACGATCGTGTTCTGATCTTCCCTCTCCATGTCCAGAGCACTGTCCGTTACAAGGGATAAATGGACGTCGTCAGGAATAGAAAAATGCTGCCGGAAGCCGGAGATGCGATCCTCAGAAAGGAGGTCTTTCAAATGTTTGGCCATCCTAGCAAGGAGCTAAGTATTCGCCGAAGCTAAAATAGCAAACAGAAAAATAGGATTACGAAGAAGGGATAAGAAAAACTTACGAAGAACAGATGAGACAAAGGAAGGCGGGAGAAGTTGCAGAAGACGCGAGTCACGGAGGGATATGCACTGGTAATCCAAAAGTCTCAAAAAGATCGACGAAATATGAATCCGAAAGGGCCAAAATTTCAAATCGCAATAAATGCTGAGGTATACATGAATAGAGCGGGAAAGTGCAATGATGAGCAAAAGGCGCGTGCTTCCTGACATATTGGGGCGCGCGAAGCCGCCTGACGCTAAACTCCTCAAATTCTGAACCAAACAAACACGCCGATTGACTGCCGTCAACAGGGAGTTCGGGGGGCAATTGTGGTGGCCGAATACATGGCAAGGATAGAGGAGGTATATTTTTACAAGCTAGACGCTAGCCGGCGTACATCCCGCATAGACAAGGGGCCGAACAGCTTCGTTAGGCCGAATAGGGAAGGATCCCTAGAGCCGAATAGTGGAAAAAATAATGATTGAAAAAGTAGGCTCTGGCCCCAAGGTTCATAAGAAACAAGTATAAATATAGTGGCAACGAACTAAGAAAGGTATGTAAGAAAATCATTTCTAGAAACTTAGTAAACAAGCTTTCTTGAGTAGAAGAACTGACTTGTCCGTCGGAGTGCTAATTCCGGCACCCCCGACCAGAGTACTTGTATCTTTGCAGGTGACTAGCTGAGGATCATTAGCGTCTCCCAGGATCCGAAGAGTGTTTCCAATCCACTTCCCCACATATTTCATTCACATTTTACTTATTTTTTCTTTTTTCCATTTCAAATCACCTCCTAAATTTATTAACCAAACATATCCTAAGAAGTTACAGATTGGGTGAGAGAGACCATTCTAAAACTTTTCAAAGTTTGAGAGAGAGAGAGAGAGAGAGAGAGAGAGAGAGAGAGAGAGAGAGATTACTCTTACTTCCTCTTACTTATGAAACTTATGCTTGAGCTCTCAGACATTATATAGAGGGAAGATAGAAAGAGTGGTAGCTTAGGTCAATGTCATTCAGCTAATTTCTTTTTTAATTTTTGTTTTGAATGAGTGAATAATCTTCTGACTCAGACTGTTAAGATAATATTATAATGTTATCATAACGAAGAGAAGTGATAGACATGAATGGTTGTTTAGGGTCGTTCTCACTAATTTAGTGAGACTAGTTTTTGTTTGTATTATTGTAATTGTTGTAAATATAGCACAATATCAAAGTTAGTTGTTCGCAGTTGTAATTGTTTATAATAATTATGTACGTAAAGACGACAAGGTGAGATTTTTATTGATTATTGGGACTGAGATCCTATTGTGAATTGGTGCTATGCACTATAACTGAACTGAGGCAAAATTATCTAGTGTACTTAAAAAACAAAATTCATGTAATGTTTTACTTTATATTTTTTTTTGTTTTACTTTATATTTTTTATTGGTTAAAACCAGAAGAAAAAAAGGCACACCGATTTGCACAACGTTGATTTATAGGATATGATAATAGAAAGGATACATAAGCAGATTCATTGATTGATAATATAGTAATTGGTTGGACTCATCAACAAGAACTGACTTCAATCTTCCATGCACTTAGATTTTTTTTTTTTTAGAAGAAAAAAGCACACATACATCATGTTACATAAACTTATTATAAATCAAAACATGTCGTTCTTGTTGCAGGTTCCTCCTTGAGTCCTTGTCTTAGTTAAGAGGAAAGAGCTGCAGAGCCTGGACGCGGTTAGGGCCTTCAAATTCCAGAGAGTATGAATTGCGAGCGGGAATGTAGTAAAACCTCACTGTTTCACCCTCCTCCAGTTCATTAATCCTTACTAAACGAAGCCATTCTTTTTGTTTCAAGGCCTTTCTCTCATCTTTCCTTATTGTCATCTGAAGGGTCCAATGTCTTCTACCATTATCCCACACATCCATGATGGCATTGTTGTGACCAAGTAAATGAGCTGCCGCGCTTGGTATCTCCAAGGTGTGGGTAATATCTGTGTGAGAGAGCACCTTCTCAAAGCAATAATGTTCCATATCCACTCTTGAATTAATTCTCCAACACCTAAACAAATTAAAAGGATGTGATGAATTAAATAGATATTCAAAGAATAACTTAAATTAATCTGAGAAGAAAAGATACAAATACTAATAAAAAACTGAAATCATAGAACACAACAAAATGAAACAGATGGAATATGTACCCTCCCACCGCCCTCTAAGGCTAATGTTGTGTTTGGTTTATTAATTTGAAGGGAAATTTGAAAAATGATTGGGAAAAGATATGTAAAACATAAGTGAAATAATCTGCCATCCTCAGTATCTCCAAGGTGTGGGTAATAACTATGTGAGAAAGCACCTTCTCAAAGCAATAATGTTCCATATCCACTCTTGAATTAATTCTCCAACACCTAAGCAAAGGTTGAATGCTTTCTAATAAAAGTAACTCCAAAAATTCGCAGTTGTAATTGTTTATAATAATGATGGACATAAAGACGACAAGGTGAGATACTTTTTATTGATTATTGGGACTGAGATCCTATTCTCATCTGAAGATTCCAATGTCTTCCACCATTATCCCACACATCCATGATGGCATTGTTGTGACCAGGTAAATAATTTGCCGTCCTCGGTATCTCCGAGGTGTGGGTAATAACTGTGTGAGAAAGCACCTTCTCAAAGCAATAATGTTCCATATCCACTCTTGAATTAATTCTCCAACACCTAAGCAAAGGTTGAATGCTTTCTAATAAAAGTAACTCAAATCATGCATTCTCGTACTCAAAGGACATGTTTGATTGGGTGAATTAGAGCATGGGATTGGGATTATTAATCCGTGGGCCCAATTATCCTATGTTTGTTTTAACATTTTGGTTTAGGATTATTAATCCAATAAATTTGTAGGATTATTAGTAATGAGGTAGGGGTGGGATTATTAATCCAATAGATATTAATCGAATTGGATAGTGAATACCACACTAATTTAATAGGATTATTAATACTTCACTATTAGTTTTGTGAATCAAACATGACCATAGAGGATAGAGAATAGAATTAATTACTAGTATAATGGCTTGGGAATGCTTTGGAAAGACTCTCTCTCCAACAGATGGAACAGCTACTTGGAGATACCGAAGAGTCCACTTCACTTGCCTCCGTCGAGCAACTCCATCATTCGAGTGTGGGATCAAAATGGATATGTGTGGGAGTTTAAGGCGCAGCAAAGCCGAGTAGTGGTAGGCGGACCTTCTTGAGAGGTGCTTGGCCTCAATTTGCGAAGATTTATTTTCTCAGGGCTGGTGACACTGTCAAACTCTATTACTTTCCCTATACTAATCAATATTTTGTTGAATTTCAAAAGCGGATTCCTCCCACTCTCCCACTCTTTGTTTAAGTCCCTATTAAAATGAGATACTAGCACTCATGCAACAGATGGTGTCCCACTCTCTAACTCTCTCTTTTGTAGATTTTGAATGTTAAGCTCTACTGTAATGTGTCAATATTATCATAATTGATTCTCTGTTAGGGGTGTACTTTTGGCTCGTGGCGTGCGGGCGGCCCGCGGCCTGTTAAGGCCCGAGCCCAAGCCCAGCCCGAGGCCTTGGGCCAGGGCCTGGGCCATCGGTTTGAAGCCCGGCCCATTGGCTCGCTCAAGACTCGCCCAAAAGCCTGGCCCAAGGCCTGGCCCGCCCGGCCCACCCGATGCCTAGTGTTATTTTTAATGAAAATAATAAAATTTTTGTGGAAAAAATAAAAAAAATTAAAAAAAATTGTTTAGGCCCGGCCCACTAGCCCGAATACCCCTGGGCCTGGGCTTGGGCCTAGGCTTAGTTTTCTGGCTCGTGGGCCGGGCCGGGCCGATTGTTTGGCAGAAGCCCACAAGACTCGACATGGGATGGGCCGGGCCGGGCCGAGCCGAGCCAAAATTACACCCCTATTCTCTTTATGTCTTGACTTTTTGGCCAATACTTTGTCTCATCTATTTATTTATTTATTTATTTTTATTGTATGCGTATAGAAGAAGATAAGATGTATCTGATGCCCCGAAAATAACTTAAATGCAACAATAATTTCATATTATCGGTATCGCCATTCAATAATTTCTTGTCATTTAGTTTCTTATGTATATATGACAAAGTAATTATATCTCAAAAGTAGAGTTCGCGTTCCATATATAAGTTTATTATTGATTGATAATACGTATCATAAATATCATCATGACACTAAATTGTTTAGTTTCGATTTTCAGAAAATTTTACTTTTTTATTTTTCGTATTTTAATATTTTCTATGAATTTTTTTAATATTTTAAGCATTTTTTTTTAATTTTTAGACACACTTAACATAAATACACAAAAAGTATAATATTTGTGGAAAAAATCTTTGAAAAATACACTAAATACCAAAAAATGCAAAAAAAAAAAAAATGAGAATTCAGTACATTTTCATATTTTTGTGTATTTATTAATTGTTTAAAATATTTTTTCACAAATATTTTATTATTTTAGATACATCTAAGTAAGGTGCATCTAAAAGAGTAAAAAAATTAATTAGAATTTTAAAAATATTCACTAAAAACAAAAAAACACAAAAGCAAAAAAACTTTCAAAAAACTAAATTCAGAAAACTGAAACTAAGCACACTAAGGTGCCGTTGGTAACACTTATATTTTCAGTTTTCTGTTTATATTTACAAAAATTTAAAAAACTCAAATAAAAACTTGTTTGGTAAAATTTTTGATTTATAAATCAGTGGTCTCAGTTTATAAATTTGGCAAAAAAATGAAAACACAAAAAATGTATTTTCATTTTTAGTTTTCAGTTTTTTTTTTTTTTACCACCCAACACTAGCCACCACCCGCTACCATTTTCCACCACCGTCTTTTGACACCACCACCGACCACCTACCACCACCTGCCACCACCACTCACCACACACCTGCCACCACCACCCATCACCCGCCACCACCACCCACCAGCCAACACCCACCTGCCACCCACTCGCCACCACCACCACCACTACCACCACCACCCCACCACCTGCCATCCACCCGCCACTACCATCCACCGCCGCCACTACTTGCCACCACACCACCCACTTGCCACTACTATCCACCACCTACCACACCACCACCCACCCACCAACCACCACCATCCCTCGCTACCACCCGCCACCGTCACCCACCCACCCACCACACCACCACCACGCCACCTACCGCTACCACTCGCCATCCGCCACCCACCTGCCACCACCACCCCCACCCGCCACCACCACCACCACCCACTCGCTACCCCCATGACCCGCCACCGTCACCCATCCACCACCATCACTACCCACCTGCCACCACCCGCCATCCGCCACCCACTTGCCACCACCACCACCCACACCGCCACCACCACCCGCCATCCGCCACCACCACCCGCCACCACCACTACCACCACCCACTCGCTACCACCCACCATCCGCACCGTCACCCACCCACTACCACCACCACCACCCACCCGCCACACCACCACCCACCGTCATCACTTTCCACCACCGTATTCCGCCGCCACTTGCCACCACTTGCCATTTCTTACTATTTTTTATATTTTTAAATTTTTTTAAACATTTTGTCAATTACCAAACGCGTTTGTAGTTTATGTTTTTCTAAAAATAAACAAAAAATAAACAAAAACCAGTTTATAAAATTTTTGTAAATATAAACTGAAAACGTAAACGTTACCAAACACATTAAGGGATTGCTTGGTTAGGTTTTTCAAAAAACACTTTTCAAAAAATTCTACTTTCTTGTTTTCCGTATTTTTTTATTTTTACTAAATTTTTTTAATATGTTAAGCAATTTTTTTTACTTTTTAGACATAGCTAACATAAATATATCTAAAAAGTAAAACATTTGTGAAAAAAAAACCTTTTAAAAATTCACCAAATACCAAAAATACAAAAAAAAAAAAAAAAATACCAGAATTCAATACATTTTTTATATTTTTATGTATTTTTTAATTTTTTAAAATATTTTTTTACAATTTTTTTACTTTTTAGATACATTTAAGTAAGGTGCATCTAAAAAAGTTTTAAAAAATGTTTAAACTTTTAAAAATATTCACTAAAAAGAATGACGATGCAGGATTTAAGGTCCCCTTTGACCGGAGGATTCAAGGTCTCCTAGACCAGACAATAAAATAGATACGATGCAATGGATGTAATAGATGTGATGCAATAGATAATAGATGCGATGCAACAGAGAGTACAATAGATGTAAAATGGTGACATACGCCAACCACGCTGGACTCGTGAGTGGAGGAAGAATAAAGAAAATCAATTAGGAGCGCGTTCCACACAACCTAAGATAAATTCCAAATACGCTGAAATCGTGTAAGAAAGGGGACACTCAAACCACGCCGAAATCGCGAAAGGAAGTCCAATAATCCGCCCAGCGCGTCTCCAACGCAACCTGGGGTAAATTCCAAACACGCTGAAATCGCGTAAGGAACGGGACACTCAAACCACGCTGAAATCGTGAGAGGAGGTCCAAACAACAATCGCCCAGGTGCGCGCACAACGCAACCTGAGATAAATTCCAAACACGCTGAAATCGCGTAAGGAACGGGACACTCAAACCACGCAGAGATCGTGAGAAGAGGTCAAAACAACAACCGCCCAGGTGCGCGCACAACGCAACCTGAGATAAATTCCAAAACGCTGAAATCGCGTAAGGAACGGGACACTCAAACCACGCTGAAATCGAGAGGAGGTCCAAACAACAACCGCCCAGGTGTGCGCACAACGCAACCTGAGATAAGTTCCAAACAAGCTGAAATCGCGTAAGGAACGGGACACTCAAACCACGCTGAAATCGTGCGAGGAGGTCCAAACAACAACCGCCCAAGTGCGCGCACAACGCAACCTGAGATAAATTCCAAACACGCTGAAATCGCGTAAGGAATGGGACACTCAAACCACGCTGAAATCGTGAGAGGAGGTCCAAACAACAACCGCCCAGGTGCGCGCACAACGCAACCTGAGATAAGTTCCAAACACGCTGAAATCGCGTAAGGAACGGGACACTCAAACCACGCTGACATCGTGAGAGGAGGTCCAAACAACAACCGCCCAGGTGCGCGCACAACACAACCTGAGATAAATTCCAAACACACTGAAATCGCGTAAGGAACGGGACACTCAAAGCACGCTGAGATCGTGAGAAGAGGTCAAAACAACAACCGCCCAGGTGCTTGCACAACGCAACCTGAGATAAATTCCAAACACGCTGAAATCGTGTAAGGAATGGGACACTCAAACCACGCTGAGATCGTGAGAAGAGGTCAAAACAACAACCGCCCAGGTGCGCGCACAACGCAACCTGAGATAAATTCCAAACACGCTGAAATCGCGTTAGGAATGAGACACTCAAACCACGCTGAAATCGTGAGAGGAGGTCCAAACAACAACCGCCCAGGTGTGCGCACAACGCAACCTGAGATAAATTCCAAACACGCTGAAATCGCGTAAGGAAAAGAACATTCTAACCACGCTGAAATCGTGAGAACAGGGCTGAAAACAACCACCCAGGTGCGTACACAACACAACCTGAGATAAATTCCAAACACGCTAAAATCGTGTGAGGAAACGGGCACTCAAACTACGCTGAAATCGTGAGAGGAGGCCTGAAAACAACCGCCCAGGTGCGTACACAAGACAACCTGAGATAAATTCTAAACACGCTGAAATCGTGTGAGGAAACGGGCACTCAAACCACGCTGAAATCGTGAGAAGAGGTAAAAAACTCGGGAGCGCGTTCCACGCAACCTAAGTTAAGTCCCGGGGGACAACGATCCTAAACACTGCTCAGCGTAAAAGGATAAACAATAAGAGATAACACAAGATGCAAATAAATGCAATAAGTGTGATGATACGATACATGTTGCAAGCAATGCGGAGCGTGATGTTTAAGGAATGCAATAAACAAACAAAGCGGCACTTTAGAAAGCACCTCATGGAGTGAGTGGCAGTAAACCGCTTTACTCTGACGGGGAATGGTACTCAGGGAGAGCACTTTTGATCATCATTCTGGCTTGAAACAGTGAAACAGTCAACACAGTATTCTGTTCACTTTGAACACACAGCTCGTATCGGCATACTGCTTATTCTGAACACGCAGCTCCTAACACAATATTCTGCTTATTTTGGAACATACGGCTCACGCAGGACACTGCTGGTTCTGAACACACGGTCCGTTCTGAACATAACTCATTCTGAACTCACAGCCCATAACACAGTATTTTGTTTATTCGGCACACAGCTCAGTCTGACACTGCTCATTCACATTTTACTTACTTTTTCTTTTTTCCATTTCAAATCACCTCCTAAATTTATTAACCAAACATAGCCTAAGAAGTTACAGATTGGGTGAGAGAGACCATTCTAAAACTTTTCAAAGTTTGAGAGAGAGAGAGAGAGAGAGAGAGAGAGAGAGAGAGATTACTCTTACTTCCTCTTACTTATGAAACTTATGCTTGAGCTCTCAAACATTATATAGAGGGAAGATAGAAAGAGTGGTAGCTTAGGTCAATGTCATTCTGCTAATTTCTTTTTTAATTTTTGTTTTGAATGAGTGAATAATCTTCTGACTCAGACTGTTAAGATAATATTATAATGTTATCATAACGAAGAGAAGTGATAGACATGAATGGTTGTTTAGGGTCGTTCTCACTAATTTAGTGAGACTAGTTTTTGTTTGTATTATTATAATTGTTGTAAATATAGCACAATATCAAAGTTAGTTGTTCGCAGTTGTAATTGTTTATAATAATTATGTACGTAAAGACGACAAGGTGAGATTTTTATTGATTATTGGGACTGAGATCCTATTGTGAATTGGTGCTATGCACTATAACTGAACTGAGGCAAAATTATCTAGTGTACTTAAAAAGGAAAATTCATGTAATGTTTTACTTTATATATTTTTTTTTTTGTTTTACTTTATATTTTTTATTGGTTAAAACCAGAAGAAAAAAAGTCACACCGATTTGCACAACGTTGATTTATAGGATATGATAATAGAAAGGATACATAAGCAGATTCATTGATTGATAATATAGTAATTGGTTGGACTCATCAACAAGAACTGACATCAATCTTCCATGCACTTAGATTTTTTTTTTTAGAAGAAAAAAGCACACATACATCATGTTACATAAACTTATTATAAATCAAAACATGTCGTTCTTGTTGCAGGTTCCTCCTTGAGTCCTTGTCTTAGTTAAGAGGAAAGAGCTGCAGAGCCTGGACGCGGTTAGGGCCTTCAAATTCCAAGAGTATGAATTGCGAGCGGGAATGTAGTAAAACCTCACTGTTTCACCCTCCTCCAGTTCATTAATCCTTACTAAACGAAGCCATTCTTTTTGTTTCAAGGCCTTTCTCTCATCTTTCCTTATTGTCATCTGAAGGGTCCAATGTCTTCTACCATTATCCCACACATCCATGATGGCATTTTTGTGACCAGGTAAATGAGCTGCCGCGCTTGGTATCTCCAAGTGTGGGTAATATCTGTGTGAGAGAGCACCTTCTCAAAGCAATAATGTTCCATATCCACTCTTGAATTAATTCTCCAACACCTAAACAAATTAAAAGGATGTGATGAATTAAATAGATATTCAAAGAATAACTTAAATTAATCCGAGAAGAAAAGATACAAATACTAATAAAAAACTGAAATCATAGAACACAACAAAATGAAACAGATGGAATATGTACCCTCCCACCGCCCTCTAAGTCTAATGTTGTGTTTGGTTTATTAATTTGAAGGGAAATTTGAAAAATGATTGGGAAAAGATATGTAAAACATAAGTGAAATAATCTGCCGTCCTCAGTATCTCCAAGGTGTGGGTAATAACTGTGTGAGAAAGCACCTTCTCAAAGCAATAATGTTCCATATCCACTCTTGAATTAATTCTCCAACACCTAAGCAAAGGTTGAATGCTTTCTAATAAAAGTAACTCCAAAAATTCGCAGTTGTAATTGTTTATAATAATGATGGACATAAAGACGACAAGGTGAGATACTTTTTATTGATTATTGGGACTGAGATCCTATTGTCATCTGAAGATTCCAATGTCTTCCACCATTATCCCACACATCCATGATGGCATTGTTGTGACCAGGTAAATAATCTGCCGTCCTCGGTATCTCCAAGGTGTGGGTAATAACTGTGTGAGAAAGCACCTTCTCAAAGCAATAATGTTCCATATCCACTCTTGAATTAATTCTCCAACACCTAAGCAAAGGTTGAATGCTTTCTAATAAAAGTAACTCAAATCATGCATTCTCGTACTCAAAGGACATGTTTGATTGGGTGGATTAGAGCATGGGATTGGGATTATTAATCCGTGGGCCCAATTATCCTATGTTTGTTTTAACATTTTGGTTTAGGATTATTAATCCAATAAATTTGTAGGATTATTAGTAATGAGGTAGGGGTGGGATTATTAATCCAATAGATATTAATCCAATTGGATAGTGAATACCACACTAATTTAATAGGATTATTAATACTTCACTATTAGTTTTGTGAATCAAACATGACCATAGAGGATAGAGAATAGAATTAATTACTAGTATAATGGCTTGGGAATGCTTTGGAAAGACTCTCTCTCCAACAGATGCGAACAGCTACTTGGAGATACCGAAGAGTCCACTTCACTTGCCTCCGTCGAGCAACTCCATCATTCGAGTGTGGGATCAAAATGGATATGTGTGGGAGTTTAAGGCGCCAGCAAAGCCGAGTAGTGGTAGGCGGACCTTCTTGAGAGGTGCTTGGCCTCAATTTGCGAAGATTTATTTTCTCAGGGCTGGTGACACTGTCAAACTCTATTACTTTCCCTATACTAATCAATATTTTGTTGAATTTCAAAAGCGGATTCCTCCCACTCTCCCACTCTTTGTTTAAGTCCCTATTAAAATGAGATACCAGCACTCATGCAACGGATGGTGTCCCACTCTCCAACTCTCTCTTTAGTAGATTTTGAATGTTAAGCTCTACTGTAATGTGTCAATATTATCATAATTGATTCTCTGTTAGGGGTGTACTTTTGGCTCGTGGCGTGCGGGCGGCCCGCGGCCTGTTAAGGCCCGAGCCCAAGCCCAGCCCGAGGCCTTGGGCCAGGGCCTGGGCCATCGGTTTGAAGCCCGGCCCATTGGCCCGCTCAAGACCCGCCCAAAAGCCTGGCCCGAGGCCTAGCCTGCCCGGCCCACCCGATGCCTAGTGTTATTTTTAATGGAAAATAATAAAATTTTTGTGGAAAAAATAAAAAAAATTTCAAAAAATTGTTTAGGCCCAGCCCACTAGCTCGTCCAAAGCCCGAATACCCCTGGGCCTGGGCTTGGGCCTAGGCTTAGTTTTTGGCCCGTGGGCTAGGCCGGGCCGATTGTTTGGCAGGAGCCCACAAGACCCGACATGGGATGGGCCGGGCCGGGCCGAGCCAAGTCAAAATTACACCCCTATTCTCTTTATGTCTTGACTTTTTGGCCAATACTTTGTCTCATCTATTTTTTTTTTTATTTTTTTTATTGTATGCGTATAGAAGAAGATAAGATGTATCTGATGCCCCGAAAATAACTTAAATGCAACAGTAATTTCATATTATCGGTATCGCCATTCAATAATTTCTTGTCATTTAGTTTCTTATGTATATATGACAAAGTAATTATATCTCAAAAGTAGAGTTCGCGTTCCATATATAAGTTTATTATTGATTGATAATACCGTATCATAAATATCATCATGACACTAAATTGTTTAGTTTCGATTTTCAGAAAATTTTACTTTTTTATTTTTCGTATTTTAATATTTTCAATGAATTTTTTTAATATTTTAAGTATTTTTTTTTAAATTTTTAGACACACTTAACATAAATACACAAAAAGTATAATATTTGTGGAAAAAATCTTTGAAAAATACACTAAATACCAAAAAATGCAAAAAAAATAAAAAAAAGAAAATTCAGTACATTTTCATATTTTTGTGTATTTATTAATTGTTTAAAATATTTTTTCACAAATATTTTATTATTTTAGATACATCTAAGTAAGGTGCATCTAAAAGAGTAAAAAAATTACTTAGAATTTTAAAAATATTCACTAAAAACAAAAAAACACGAAAAGCAAAAAACTTTCAAAAAACTAAATTTAGAAAACTGAAACTAAGCACACGAAGGGATTGCTTGGTTAAGTTTTTCAAAAAACACTTTTCAAAAAATTCTACTTTCTTGTTTTCCGTATTTTTTTATTTTTACTAAATTTTTTTAATATTTTAAGCAATTTTTTTTACTTTTTAGACATAGCTAACATAAATATATCTAAAAAGTAAAACATTTGTGAAAAAAAACTTTTTAAAAATTCACCAAATACCAAAAAAAAAAAAAAAAAAACTAGAATTCAATACATTTTTTATATTTTTATGTATTTTTTAATTTTTTAAAATATTTTTTTACAATTTTTTTACTTTTTAGATACATTTAAGTAAGGTGCATCTAAAAAAGTTTTAAAAAATGTTTAAACTTTTAAAAATATTCACAAAAAAGAATGACGATGCAGGATTTAAGGTCCCCTTTGACCGAAGGATTCAAGGTCTCCTAGATCAGAAAATAAAATAGATACGATGCAATGGATGTAATAGATGTGATGCAATAGATAATAGATGCGATGCAATAGAGAGTACAATAGATGTAAAATGGTGACATACGCCAACCACGCTGGACTCGTGAGTGGAGGAAGAACAAAGAAAATCAATTAGAAGCGCGTTCCACGCAACCTAAGATAAATTCCAAATACGCTGAAATCGTGTGAGAAATGGGACACTCAAACCACGCCGAAATCGTGAAAGGAAGTCCAATAATCCGCCCAGCGCGTCTACAACGCAACCTGGGGTAAATTCCAAACACGCTGAAATCGCGTAAGGAACGGGACACTCAAACCACGCTGAAATCGTGAGAGGAGGTCCAAACAACAACCGCCCAGGTGCGCGCACAACGCAACCTGAGATAAATTCCAAACACGCTGAAATCGCATAAGGAAAAGAACACTCTAACCACGCTGAAATCGTGAGAAGAGGCCTGAAAACAACCGCCCAGGTGCGTACACAACACAACCTGTGATAAATTCCAAACACGCTAAAATCGTGTGAGGAAACGGGCACTCAAACTACGCTGAAATCGTGAGAGGAGGCCTGAAAATAACCGCCCAGGTGCATACACAACACAACCTGAGATAAATTCCAAGCACGCTGAAATCGTGGGAGGAAACGGGCACTCAAACCACGCTGAAATCGTGAGAAAAGGTAAACAACTCGGGAGCGCGCTCCACGCAACCTAAGTTAAGTCCCGGGGGACAACGATCCTAAACATTACTCAGCATAAAAGGATAAACAATAAGAGATAACACAAGATGCAAATAAATGCAATAAGTGCGATGATACGATACATGTTGCAAGCAATGCGGAGCGTGACGTTTAAGGAATGCAATAAACAAACAAAGCGGCACTTTAGAAAGCACCTCATGGAGTGAGTGGCAGTAAACCGCTTTACTCTGACGGGGAATGGTACTCAGGGAGAGCACTTCTGATCATCATTCTGGCTTGAAACAATGAAACAGTCAACACAGTATTCTGTTCACTTTGAACACACAGCTCGTATCGGCATACTACTTATTCTTGAACACGCAGCTCCTAACACAATATTCTGCTTATTTTGGAACATACGGCTCACGCAGGACACTGCTGGTTCTGAACACACGGTCCGTTCTGAACACAACTCATTCTGAACTCACAGCCCATAACACAGTATTTTGTTTATTCGGCACACAACTCAGTCTAACACTGCTCATTCTGAACATACAGGATGCAATGACGGAACTTGCAGAAGTTGAAACAATCCCAGATGCCCGACATTTTCCCTCTTTTCTTTTGCTTTGTAGCCCGGAACTTTCATAGCTTCAGATGGGTCCTGGTTTTACTGTTTTCACATGGCCTGGGTTGAACCCCGCGGCTTTATGAAAGAACCAATCCTGATTTGCACAAATGTGGAGAACGACACGGCACTCTGAGCACAAAACGATTTTTGAAATTGAAATGAGAAAAGGGTTCTCAACCGGGTATTGAGCCTACAACTGACCACGGCCAAAATGACTCAACAATGGAAAACAAAGGTAGAACAACCTAAACACAACTCAACAAAGGGAAAACAAGGAAAAACAACCTAAACACATCTATTGACACTTAAACGACTCAAAACAAGAATCGAGACAAAACAAAAGACACAACACTCAGACGTGCACAGGGAGCCTGTTTCCTTGGGTAGTGTTTCCCACCATTTCTTATTTGTGATCCTCATATCACTCGGCCCTCAGGCTCTGGTTTCTCTGAAAAAGCCCCTTTCCTCACTTTTTCTCTCAGCGCACATCTCTCTATTCTTCAATCTCTCATTTTTTATCCCTCCCCTGGGTGGTTGATGGATAAGCAGGAAGTTGTGGGCTCTCGCCTCTGGTATTCTACCAGATTCTTATTCTTGTTCACAACAGTGAGTTTTTTCCACAGAGGGGCTGTGCTACAACTGGGTGTGTAGCAAATCTGCAGCTAACATCGGTTGACGATGCTGCTGGAGAGTTTGGACATGATCAGATTTGTCCAGATGAGGGAGTGGAATATCTTGACTCATTCCAGTTCGTACTTCGCACTTGGCTTGATACCTCGTTGCTCGGAGGGTGAAAGAACTTTCAGCCCTTTGTTGTCGCCTTTAGTTGTGCCATTTCTGGCAGGTAGAGTGCCCTTCTTCGCAAGTATGGTGCCCTTTCTGGCAAGTATGTTACCCTTTTCTGGCAAGTATATTGACAATGGGGAAGAGACAGAACACCTGACTCAACTGTGCCCCTAGTTCATCATTTCGACCATTTTTTTGTTTTTGGCTTTCTACTAAGACAACTTTGACCAAAATGAGAGTTAGATTAACATGCTTGTTCAATTTTCTGATTTAAAATCATGCAATTTAGGCTGTGAGCACTAAAAATTTTCCTTTTTTTTTTTTTGGGTCCACGAGAAAATTAGTCAACCTCAGTAAAAATTCTCAAAAAGTATTTCACGAACGGCCACTGCTGAACGAGCACGGAACCTACTCTTGAGATGCACAACCTCAGATCCGAAGGAAAATTGCCCCCTGCTTGAAGAGAGCTTCCTAGCAACAGAAAGTTGCCCCTTGTTTGAATGGCACCGCAGCGTATTGAATGGCAACGGAAAGTTGCCCTTTTGTTTGGATAGCACCGCGGCGCATTGTAGTCAGTCCTCAGAGTGACGAACACAACCAAATTCTTGGATTCAGAGAAAGCAAAGATGATCAAAACCATTACATGGACACAGTCGAATTTTGAAGTGTTTTACGGCTGAACTTCAGAATGAAGTTGCCTACGTATCCCAAAGATGGGAATCAAGCCTCACGTAGTTCGGGGTTAAGGTACACTCGGGTGTTAACCTCTCCTTTTGCGCTCTAACTTTTGCCAAGGCCGCCCTTTCTGGGGTTTTCAACCTTGCGAGCTATGTTCTTTAATTCTTTTTTTCATTTCTTTTCTTTTCATTTCTTTTTTTTGATTTTCTTTTTTTTTGTTCTTTTCTTTGCATTTTTCTTTTTTTGTTTTTTTTTTTGTTTTGTTCTTTTGTTCTTTTCTCTTTTTTTTTTGTTCTTCTTTTTTGTTCTTTTCTTGTTCTAACTTTTGCCTGGGCCGGCCTTTCGGGTTTTCGGCCCAGCGAGCCTCTCAAGGGTAAAAGTGTAGCTTTGTCCATGTTGAATGGTTTTGAGATCCTGAAGTCATCTGAATCCAGGAGAATGGTTGCTGTTTGCTGACAATGCAGGAGTCCATCCAATGGGGGGCTGAATCTGCCCCTAGTGTTGTGGATAGGAACTCGGTGACTCATCTTTGACTCTTCGAGCGCATCTGACATTTTTGCCCCTTGTTTGGGGGGGCTTTTGATTTAGCTTTGCAAGCTTCCTTTGATCACATCTGATATTTTCGCCCCTAGTTGATGGGCTGCTTCTGATCCAGCCACACGGGCCTTACATTGTGGTTGACCGTTGAGTATTCTGAGTCTAAGTTCAAGGTTTTGAAAGCAGAGGGGTCGAGTCTCGAGGCCGAGAGTGATCCTAAGCTGCACAATCTCAAGAACAATTCTACACAGGTCTTCGCAGGACCGCGCAAAACATTTTTTTGAAATCTTTTAAGAAAGTGACAAATCGCTTGCGCCAAAGACAGTGTAGAACCAATCTGGATCAAGCCAGGATCCTTCCCAGTACTCACACTAACAAGCATGATTTCATTCATTAAGGGCTTAGCACGCCTCTCTTCCTTTCAGTTGATCAAATTTTTTGCAAATCCCGAGGAATTCCTTCCTCTTCGTTTTCACCACAGTGTTCAAAAAGTTTTGAAAAACTCAGGTCATTACAATGACTTCAAGGCACAGAAAAGACAGAGTCCTTAGTCAAATACTGTCATCTCCTTCAGAACTTCTGGCATAACTGGCACAAGGCAGAAGCAAATGCGAGAGCGTAAAAATCACTGTTGTTTCATTCAAAAACTGCTGGCACAACTGGCTCCCTGGCAGAAACAGAATCAAAACAAAACGAAAAGACAAACGCAAAACAAAATGGTGACGCCTGAGGTAATACCCCCGGAATCACCCGACTCCTATACAACAGGACTGACTCGATATAACAAGACAGACCCGAAACAAAAAGACTGACTCAAAACGGACTCAAAACAACAAGACTGACCCAATACCCAAGTCAGAAAGCACAAAAACCAGCATTCACAAATGCTCAAAACAGTGCATGCCATCCACCATATCTGGAGTAAACTGAGTGCCGTCCGCAGGCGGTTCATCCCCCGATCACATGGTCACATTATCCCCCAAGTTCACCGATCCAGTGCCGATAGACTTTGCAGAGCTTGGCGCGGCAATGACCCCGTTGTCAATCAGATCTTGCACTTCGTGGCGAAGACGAGAGCAACTGTTGGTGCCATGACCGGTTTGCTGATGGAAGGCACAGTACTAGGCGGCATCATGCGTAGCCGGAAGAGGATTTGAGAGAGGCCGAGGCTCAAGGGGTTTGAGATGGCCTTGTCCAACAAGGACTTGGAGAGCTTTGGACAAAGGCATATAGAGGGCATGAAAGACCCTCTGACCTCGGGGTTGGTACCTCAAGGTTTGTGGATTTTTGCTGGACGCACCAGTAAAGGGATTGGCAGGTGCTGGCCTGGTTTGTTGATCTCTTCCGAGTGCAGGATTATAACTGAAAGGAACGTTTCTGATACAACGACTCTTTTCCCGGCTTGCCCTTTGATTCAAACTGCCCCCAACTTGAGTGGCGAAAATGTCGTCCACGGTTTTTGCAACAACTGCGAGCACTTGCTCTTTGTTCAGTCCCTCGGCATTCAAAGCCTCAACAGCCAACAGAAGATGTTCATGAGGATCCATGTCCGCCCCTATCTTGTTCTTTCCACTCGCCTCCACTTTGCCAAGGGATTGGCATTCCTCAAATGCAGCTTGTTCCAAGACTGGGGAGCCTTTTGACATGAACTCCCTGGTATGTGATGTGGCTGATGACGGAGCCAATGTCGCAGAGGCCAAATCTGTCACAGTTTTCTGAAGATCTTCGATCATTCTCTTCAGCTCAGAAGTAGTGGGCTCACGGGTTTGAGATGATTGGGGTCCAGGTGCATCCATCATGCATAAGTCCATGCTTTCTGGAATGAACACCTCAGGCTTGGGTAGATGGGCTGGGGTGATGTATATGCTGGGGTCGTAGGTGGACGGCAGTATATGGATGAGGTTGAGATGTAGAGGTGATGGGTCAGTACTAACCTGAGGTCCTTTTGGTGGAGCTAGGGTCTCTTCGTCAATAAGATCCTGAATCTTATGACGGAGGCGGATGCAACGGTTCGTATCATGACCGTGCTGTTGATGGTAGGCACAGTATTTAGCTGGGTCATATCTTGGCGGAAGAGGGTTTGGAAGGGGTTGGGGTTCTAGAAGTTCTAGGTGCCCTTCTTCTCGTAGCTTTTTCAAAGCTTGAGAGAGACTCATGTAAAGAGGATGGAATTTTCTGGCTTGGAGCCGAGTTGAAGTGGTTGGTTCTTGGCCATTGAGGGAAGTGGTGATAGTGTCTACTTCTGAGCATTTCGCAGCTGTGCTACCATCAGTAGTAGCATTGGAACTGTGAGCAACATTCCTCTTCAAAGGCTCATTATCTTCTGCAAAGATCCCTTGTCTGATGGCATCCTCGATTTGAACCCCCATTTCATGAAGATCTGAAAAGGTAGGGAAGGGGAGAACAATCATTTTCTGCATAAGCTTGGGCTGGAGATTGCGCACAATCATCCGAATCTGATCTTTGTCAGTGGGCCTAGTGGTCATTATTGAGGCTTTTGCTCTCCATCTCGTCACGAACTCTGAGAAACCCTCCTTTGGTTCTTGGCGGGTGACTTCGAGATCACGAGTTGTGACCTCGATCTGTGTGTTATAGGAGTATTGAGCAATAAAGGCCTCAGCCAGCTCTTCCCAGTTCTGTTTCACAGAGTTCTCCAATTTTGCATACCAGATTGCGGCTATCCCGGACAGGGTTCGGCCGAATAGTGACAATTTCTGGGCTGTGGTCAAACCCATTGGCCTCAGGATATCAGAAAACAGTTGGAGGTGCACCATTGGGTCTTCAGAGCCATCGAATCGATCGATATGTGGCATCTTGAACCGATCCAGTAATGTCACCACTGAGTCGGTATAGCCATCCTCTATATCAGGAATAGAATGGGCCCCCTGAGACTTTTTGAACAATTTCTCAAGCTTGCTCACTTTCAATGCTGTGGGGTCCGTCTCGAACTCAAAGGGGGAGTCTGGCAGGTTGGTGGGCGTTTTAGACAGCCGGGGTAGAACCGGGGGCGGAGCTGGCCCGCCTGGAATGTCCGTATCATCCTGGACGTGGGTTGCCTCCCCGAGTGTGGGAACTCTTGGTGGGGGAGGAGCCTGGTGTGAAGTAGATACTCCAGTTTGCTGTTCTAACCTGGCAATTGTCTCTGCCTGTTGGGCTATGACCACGGCCTGTTGCTTGGCGAATTCCGCTTGACGGACAGCGTCTTGCTGCATGGCTTTCATACTATCCTGGAGCTGGCGCACCATCTCTTCTAAGCCTGACATACTGTCCTGATCTGATTGAACCACCAGTATATCTATCTCTGCAGTAGACTCGGAAATCTCAACCTGGCTGTTTAAAGACCACTGAGCTGGTAGCTGCTGTACTGGTGGTCTGTGCCTGACCGAGCTTTTCACCCTGCCTCTGGTAAAGGAACACTGATTGCCCTTGAACTGAATCTCTGACCCGACAAAGTCTATCAACACAAGTTCGGTGTACCCGGGGGATATTGGAGCCTTCTGAAGCTATGGTTCCAAGACTACCTAGCAAAAGAGAAAACAGACAGCATCTCAGCCTGATTTCACGATAACCCATATGAGCAGAGCTGAATGATTGTGCCCCTACAGAATTCTGCCCGTAAACTGATACCCTCAGGTAAACCGAATCCCAAAATACTGAATTGGTGCCCGCAGGCCTGATGCCCAAACTTGTAAACTGATACATGCATTCCTGTAGAGACGCACTCTAAAAGCACATAACAGATAAGTGAGAGCCAAAACACCCCTATGTTGGGGTAGGGTTTCCCTGTCCTATTTTGTCAGGAGCTAGGGTTTCACTACGCACGCAGCGGCTTCAAACAACCTATATCGGGTAAGCAACCTGTCCTAGTTTGGAATGGTCACTATGGATTCCGAATATGCACTAGGTCGAATGGTCAAAAGGGTGCCCCGGTAAAACCGGGGTTGTGTTCCCATACTGGCAGAGCCCACAACCGGTCAGCCTTATGGTCATGCCTTGACAAGACAAGCCTCCGGCAAACCATTCAGGAATAGCAGATGGCAAACACGGTGTCCTAGGCGCACCAATGCAAATGCAATGCAAAGAAACACATAAGTGTAGCCAAAACCAGATATCATGAGTTCGAGTCAAGTTCTCTAAATCCCCAGCAGAGTCGCCAGAAACTGTAGACGTCCCCGAACGCCCCGGGAGGGTTGAGTCCCCCGTTCTATTCATTTTGGGCTCACTACAGTTCAGGACTCAAATGTCACGGTTCTTAATCTGAACCAAAGAGTCCAAATCCGGCAAATCGTTTTGAGAAAACAGATTTTTGAAAGAAGTGCCAAACATGGACTGCTTTGCCAGATACAGAGTCGCCACCTAAATATTTTATTTTTGGGAAATTTAGGAAACCCTGACTCGTTTGCCTAAGGCCACGTGTCCGTCATCACCAAAGTTGCCTCGGCTCGGGAACTTGGGTACGATTGGGGAAGGTCACTTCGTGAGCACCCCCGCTCGCCCGATCAAAGATCGGCCTCTACTAACCATGATATCTAGTTTTGAAAACATTATGCGTTCTTATTCCGGTTATTAGCCTAGATTTACTATGTGATGCGCACAGCATACAAGTATAGACCGGGTCGCCTGAATTGGAACAAAACATTTCATGTTTATTTTTTGAAAGATGGTTTGCTACTCGCAAGTAGGCTCAAAATGCAGATTTTGCCACCCTCAGGTGGGCTTAGAAAAAGATGGTTTTGTCACTATCTAGTGGGCTTAAAACTCACAGTCGATGATTTGTTCCAATCCAAATAACCCAACCTTCACCCACAGGCACTCAGGCAGTTATATCACATAAGCAAATAGCCTCATGGTAAACATGCTATCATGGCAGTCACTCACACACATGCAAGGATGCTAAAGCGTAAAAACTTACCGAGTACTCCAAGCCAAAACAAAAGCTATGTTAGAAATCCATGCATGATCCTAACTATACAGAGATGCCTAATGCAACACATGCAAAAATGCAACTATAGCAGGCTCGACTATTCTAAAGATGGCATGTGAAATGCTACAACTAACAAGTATTCAACTCGGAATTGAAATACAATGCAGTTAGTATGATGCGCCGAGCCCGGTGCATGCAAAACAGATGAATGAATGCAAACATGCTATCATACTGTATGCTAATTGAAACATGCCCTAATCTAACCATCATAAGCTGGTAAATAAAAGGGAGAAAGACGTGGGGTTGGAAGACATACATCACACGCACGCACACTTATTACAACATTGCCCTCGCGCAGAGGGTCCAAATAAATAATACAGTCCCGAATAAATACAGTCCGAATAAATACAAAACCCTAATTAATTAACAAATTTAACTAGGAAAGCAATAAATTGGCATGCAAGCCAGGGACTGCCTCAACTCTGCTCCGGATGATGAATGATGCATGTTCGGGTCGCCTGGCGCGGAAATCCACTGCGATGCCCCAATTAGCCTCTGTTTTACAATTAATGCCGGACTGTAGTGCAAAGCTTTTGAAAGCTGCTGATTTCTGATTTGCTGCAACAGAGAGCAGAAAAAGGGCATGGCAATGTATTTTCACATATGTATGCATGTCTCGATCCTCGTGCCACCAATCACGCATCTCGATGCATGATGGCCGGGGAGTCGAATTGCACAACTTAATATGAAATGAATGCACATATAAACACAACAAGACCGAGACTCCATCATGGTTAATCCGGAGTGTCGGTGACTGGGAATTGAGACACGTTCCGTCACTCGGAGTACGAAACGTGCCTCGTTTCCCGTGCTCGGGCTAACTCCTATCCCAAACACGATGCAATATGCATGACATGCATGAATGCAACTAATATACAACCTAGCATACACAATGCTATGAAATGGCATACACGATGCACGAGATAACATGGCATACACCATGCGCTAACATACAACCTAGCATACACAATGCTATGAAATGAAATGGCATACACAATGCATAATGGACTTACACCAACACAAGTGGACCTCAGCCACACTCACATAGGAGGCCATAAGATGGAAATGAGACACTCGAAATGCGTGCACGCGTGCACGCAAACCGAGGACCGAACCTAAGGCACGAATGCCACTCTACCAAAGCATGGCAAGGCATGGAACATGGTATGCAAACATGCAAATTTCAATGCTAAAATATGATGCTAAACAGCCCCGAAACATGGCAACATGGCACCCGATGCATGAGATGGACCCCGAAACACAAAATTAGGCACATGGAATGACTTACAGCTATACAAAGCATGCATTATTTGAACGTGAAGTGTAAAGGCAGAGTCAAGACAGTCCCAAAACATGCATTTTTCCAGTTTAGAGTGTGGCCAAAAAGTGCTAGCAAGATGGCTTAAAATAGCATGCAAATTTGACCAACAAACATGGTTTACATGGCAAGTGTAAGATGCACATGGAATCTGACCAAACCATCAAAAATCAGTGAATAAATCATATGAAAATAGGCCCAAATAACCACTGATATGCAACCATGGCATGCCAAAATGATGAGTTGCTTTAGAGGGCCATACAAGGGATCCTTAAGCACATACAAGATAAACATGTGGCAGCCCCAAACCAACTATGAAAATCAAATATGGTGGTCACAAAACTCAACAAATTGGCCCCAAAATGTGACTAAGAAGCATGCAAGATGGGGTCACTTTGAAAGGCCAAAATGGCCATCAAACAAGCCAAGGGGAGAGGGGGTCACCCCCCTCTAATTTGGAAGCTCAAAACAGTGGCCAAGCCACTGGAAATCCACTGGATTCCAGTGGCTAGAGGGCCAAACAAGGCATGCAACAATAGCTAGGATATAAAGCTCAAAATAGGAGGCAACCTAGCATACAAGATAGCATATGACCTCAAACAAGTATGGAACCTTAATAAGACATGAAGATACTGTCAAAACAAGCCTTTTTCCAGTTTATAACAAGTCTCAAAAATGAACACAAATAAGGCTAAACTATCATAAAAAAATGGCCTTAAAAGAGAGAATAGAGGAAAGGGGCAGCAGCTGGTTCCAAATGGCCAAGAGCCCTTCAACAGAGTTGAAGAGGGGCTCAAAACATGGCACTTTACAGTTTACAACAAGCCACGAAAATAAACACAAATAGGCCTAAAACATTATGCAAGAAAAAGGCCAAAAGAGGGACAAAGAAGCAAGTGGCAGCTGCTGGCCTCAAACAGAGGAGAGCCCTTCAACAATATTGAAGAGGGGCTCAAAATAAGCTACTTTACAGTTTATGACCAAGTCCAAAACAGATCACAAATAAGCCTAAAATACTATGCAAAAAAAGGCCAAAAAAGAGAGGTAAAGAAGCAAGTGGTAGTTGGGGACCTCAAACAGCAAGAGGTCCTTAATCAAACATGAAAAGGAGCTAAAAATAAGACTATTTACAGTTTGGGTCGGAGCCCAAAAATGCTAGCAAGTAAGACTTACAAATGAATCAAGAAAAGGCTAGAAAAGGGAAGAAGAAGGCTCACCCTTGAAGACCAATGGACCAGCAGCTCTTGAACCAAGAAGAGAAGCTCCTAGCCTCTGGAAAATCGCCTCAAAGTGTTGGAAAGGAGGATGGAGAGGTGGTGCTATGTGGTGGTGTAGAAATGGTGCAAGGGGCTTAAGGGTTTAGAGAGAGAGATATATAATGCAAGAGCCTCAATACCAATTTTGTAACCCTTCAAAATGGAGCTGGAGGGTCTGGTTATATAGGCAAAAGAGTGGAGGAAAGGGGGGGAAAATTGAATTCAAATTTCCCCCCAAAAGACCCCCCTCGGATACAGGATCTGGGGGGAAAGGAGGGTGCAGCTGAAAGGAACCAGGTGTGGGGAGCATGGCCGGCCAGGTTCAAAGGGTTCAGGTGGCCGGCCGGCCACCTCCCCTGGCCGGCCGGCCAGGTTCAAAAGGGTCAATCAAGATTAGCTGGCCGGCCACCCATATTGGTGGCCTCCCATGTGTGTACAACACAGCCATGTGGAGAAAACCCTGAAAAAGTGAACCAGGAGAGAGAAAACCCAACTTTTCAGAGGGGTTCAAAAGGGTCAGGCACAATTGCTGGCCGGCCATGCCATATTGGTGGCCTCCCAGGTGTGTACAACACAAATATGTGGTTGATGGCCCAAAAAAGTGGCCCGGGGGTGGTCAACACTAGCTTTCTAGCGAGAAAAACGGGCGACGGAGAGCGATGAAGGAATAAAGCTGGTCCTCAGAACAATTGCTGGCCTCCCACCCTTCTACGACCTTCCTAACAATGAAAATAAGGTCCCCGCCAAAAATGAACTCAAACCGATGTAAAACGAAGGTTCGGGGGCCAAAACGCGCGGCCCGGGGCCCAGAAAACAAGCTGTTAAGCACTGGAGGTGGCGTTCGACCACGAAGTCGGTCTCTCGAGCCACAGTGTCCCTCAAAAGGGAGCAAACAAGATGTGTGCCAAAAACCGGAGCAAACGGAGATGGTTAAGCGGTCCCGAACCGAGGCACACGGCCGACGGCTCCGAAAACCGGGAACCGGGCTCCAAACGGGAAAAATGGCCTACGACCACGAAACGTAGCCTACGGCCACTGAGAGATGGTCTAAGAGACCTCTCCCTCCCTTCGGGAAGAGAAAACAAAGAAAACAGGGCCTGGTTCGCAAACCGAGGCAAAGCACAGAAAAGCCCGGAAGTTCGGAGGCAAGGCTCGCAGCCGAGACTCTGAAACCTCTGAACGAGCATGATATGCAATATCACCAAGCGCTCAATCGGTGACGTCTGAGTCTTAAGGTCGGTCAAAAATGGGGTGTCTACAGGCGTCTGTGACCATACTCGTGGTCAGTTTCCCTTCTGGTGTAGAGGTGCTGAGAGAAACCATCAATGTCTCCCAGCTGTCCAGTAAAGAATTGAGCAGTAGTACGGCTTGCATTTCATCGTCCAATCGCATCTTGACGGTTGCAAGCTGATTCACCAGATTTTTGAATTCACTGGTGTGCTCGGCAATAGACACACCATTCTTCAACTTCAAATTTACTAGCCTTCTCATTACCAAGGCTTTGTTTCGGGCGGTCTTTGACTGGTACATGTCGTTTAACATTATCCAAAGAGCATAGGCATCTATCTCTTCGGCAACATGATGGAACACACTGTGATCTATCCATTGTCTGATACAAGCGATAGTCTTGCGGTTCATCTTTATCCAGTCATCATCTTTCACTCCTTTAGGTTTAACCCCCTTTATAAAAATGGGGTCAAACAAGTCCTTTAAAAAGAGGATATCCTCCATCCGTGACTTCCAAATTGCATAATTGGAAGGAGTTAACTTGAACATAGATTCTGAAGTTGATGTGGACGCCTCCATCGTATTCTGTCCTTTTGTAAAAAACTCCGAATGAAAAATCTGACCGTACGGATGTGTCCGGAATACTCCAAATAGTCGAAAAACACTATTGGATCGTCAAAAACGGACTCAGAATGGCTCTGATTAAGCCAAAACAGTTTAGACGGTTCAGATCTGCGGAATCTGGTGCGCCTGAGAAGCACCGGATGATTTTCGCGGTTTGGCTGAGTCAACGAGCCGGTCAACGAGGCTTGGCAAGCGGCGCGGCTCGGTCAACAGATCGGCTCGGAGGCTCGGCTCGGCGCGGTCAACGGCTCGGGTCCACGATGCCACGTGTCTGCCACGCGTCGATGACGTGGCGCTGACGTGGCGCCACGCAGTCGTCTTCTTCCTTGCGCGGGCGTGAGTGCGTCGAAACTGACGCGCCGGCTGGTGATCGGCGCGTGACAAAGCGTGGTGCGCGTGTGTCTGACGCTCTTTCTTTGGGTGGAGCGTGGAGGCGCGTGCAGGCTCTTCTTGAGCTCTACTTTGCCGTTCTGGACTCCTCTCATCTTTAAATTCCAGAGAGTATGAATTGCGAGCGGGAATGTAGTAAAACCTCACTATTTCACCCTCCTCCAGTTCATTAATCCTTACTAAACGAAGCCATTCTTTTTGTTTCAAGGCCTTTCTCTCATCTTTCCTTATTGTCATCGATAAGGGTCCAATGTTTCCACCATTACACATCCATGATGGCATTGTTGTGACCAGGTAAATGAGCTGCCGCGCTTGGTATCTCCAAGGTGTGGGTAATATCTGTGTGAGAGAGCACCTTCTCAAAGCAATAATGTTCCATATCCACTCTTGAATTAATTCTCCAACACCTAAACAAATTAAAAGGATGTGATGAATTAAATGTATATTCAAATAATAACTTAAATTAATCCAAGAAGAAAAGATACAAATACTAATAAAAAACTGAAATCATAGAACACAACAGAATGAAACAGATGAAATATGTACCCTCCCACCCCACCCCTCTAAGGCTAATGCTCTGTTTGGTTTATAAATTTGGAGAGAAATTTGAAAAATGATTGGGAAAAGATATGTAAAACGTAAGTGAAATATAATTATATTTCATTCACATTTTACTTACTTTTTCTTTTTTCCATTTCAAATCACCTCCTAAATTTATTAACCAAACATAGCCTAAGAAGTTACAGATTGGGTGAGAGAGACCATTCTAAAACTTTTCAAAGTTTGAGAGAGAGAGAGAGAGAGAGAGAGATTACTCTTACTTCCTCTTACTTATGAAACTTATGCTTGAGCTCTCAGACATTATATAGAGGGAAGATAGAAAGAGTGGTAGCTTAGGTCAATGTCATTCTGCTAATTTCTTTTTTAATTTTTGTTTTGAATGAGTGAATAATCTTCTGACTCAGAGTGTTAAGATAATATTATAATGTTATCATAACGAAGAGAAGTGATAGACATGAATGGTTGTTTAGGGTGTTCTCACTAATTTAGTGAGACTAGTTTTTTTTGTATTATTGTAATTGTTGTAAATATAGCACAATATCAAAGTTAGTTGTTCGCAGTTGTAATTGTTTATAATAATTATGTACGTAAAGACGACAAGGTGAGATTTTTATTGATTATTGGGACTGAGATCCTATTGTGAATTGGTGCTATGCACTATAACTGAACTGAGGCAAAATTATCTAGTGTACTTAAAAAGGAAAATTCATGTAATGTTTTACTTTATATTTTTTATTGGTTAAAACCAGAAGAAAAAAAGTCACACCGATTTGCACAACGTTGATTTATAGGATATGATAATAGAAAGGATACATAAGCAGATTCATTGATTGATAATATAGTAATTGGTTGGACTCATCAACAAGAACCGACATCAATCTTCCATGCACTTAGATTTTTTTTTTTTTAGAAGAAAAAAGCACACATACATCATGTTACATAAACTTATTATAAATCAAAACATGTCGTTCTTGTTGCAGGTTCCTCCTTGAGTCCTTGTCTTAGTTAAAAGGAAAGAGCTGCAGAGCCTGGACGCGGTTAGGGCCTTCAAATTCCAGAGAGTATGAATTGCGAGCGGGAATGTAGTAAAACCTCACTGTTTCACCCTCCTCCAGTTCATTAATCCTTACTAAACGAAGCCATTCTTTTTGTTTCAAGGCCTTTCTCTCATCTTTCCTTATTGTCATCTGAAGGGTCCAATGTCTTCTACCATTATCCCACACATCCATGATGGCATTGTTGTGACCAGGTAAATGAGCTGCCGCGCTTGGTATCTCCAAGGTGTGGGTAATATCTGTGTGAGAGAGCACCTTCTCAAAGCAATAATGTTCCATATCCACTCTTGAATTAATTCTCCAACACCTAAACAAATTAAAAGGATGTGATGAATTAAATAGATATTCAAAGAATAACTTAAATTAATCCGAGAAGAAAAGATACAAATACTAATAAAAAACTGAAATCATAGAACACAACAAAATGAAACAGATGGAATATGTACCCTCCCACCGCCCTCTAAGGCTAATGTTGTGTTTGGTTTATTAATTTGAAGGGAAATTTGAAAAATGATTGGGAAAAGATATGTAAAACATAAGTGAAATAATCTGCCGTCCTCAGTATCTCCAAGGTGTGGGTAATAACTGTGTGAGAAAGCACCTTCTCAAAGCAATAATGTTCCATATCCACTCTTGAATTAATTCTCCAACACCTAAGCAAAGGTTGAATGCTTTCTAATAAAAGTAACTCCAAAAATTCGCAGTTGTAATTGTTTATAAAATGATGGACATAAAGACGACAAGGTGAGATACTTTTTATTGATTATTGGGACTGAGATCCTATTGTCATCTGAAGATTCCAATGTCTTCCACCATTATCCCACACATCCATGATGGCATTGTTGTGACCAGGTAAATAATCTGCCGTCCTCGGTATCTCCAAGGTGTGGGTAATAACTGTGTGAGAAAGCACTTCTCAAAGCAATAATGTTCCATATCCACTCTTGAATTAATTCTCCAACACCTAAGCAAAGGTTGAATGCTTTCTAATAAAAGTAACTCAAATCATGCATTCTCGTACTCAAAGGACATGTTTGATTGGGTGGATTAGAGCATGGGATTGGGATTATTAATCCGTGGGCCCAATTATCCTATGTTTGTTTTAACATTTTGGTTTAGGATTATTAATCCAATGGATAATTAATCCAACAAATTTGTAGGATTATTAGTAATGAGGTAGGGGTGGGATTATTAATCCAATAGATATTAATCCAATTGGATGGTGAATACCACACTAATTTAATAGGATTATTAATACTTCACTATTAGTTTTGTGAATCAAACATGACCATAGAGGATAGAGAATAGAATTAATTACTAGTATAATGGCTTGGGAATGCTTTGGAAAGACTCTCTCTCCAACAGATGCGAACAGCTACTTGGAGATACCGAAGAGTCCACTTCACTTGCCTCCGTCGAGCAACTCCATCATTCGAGTGTGGGATCAAAATGGATATGTGTGGGAGTTTAAGGCGCCAGCAAAGCCGAGTAGTGGTAGGCGGACCTTCTTGAGAGGTGCTTGGCCTCAATTTGCAAAGATTTATTTTCTCAGGGCTGGTGACACTATCAAACTCTATTACTTTCCCTATACTAATCAATATTTTGTTGAATTTCAAAAGCGGATTCCTCCCACTCTCCCACTCTTTGTTTAAGTCCTATTAAAATGAGATACCAGCACTCATGCAACAGATGGTGTCCCACTCTCCAACTCTCTCTTTAGTAGATTTTGAATGTTAAGCTCTACTGTAATGTGTCAATATTATCATAATTGATTCTCTGTTAGGGGTGTACTTTTGGCTCGTGGCATGCGGGCGGCCCGCGGCCTGTTAAGGCCCGAGCCCAAGCCCAGCCCGAGGCCTTGGGCCAGGGCCTGGGCCATCGATTTGAAGCCCGGCCCATTGGCCCACTCAAGACCCGCCAAAAAGCCTGGCCCAAGGCCTAGCCCGCCCGGCCACCCGATGCCTAGTGTTATTTTTAATGGAAAATAATAAAATTTTTGTGGAAAAAATAAAAAAAATTTAAAAAAAATTGTTTAGGCCCGACCCACTAGCCCGTCCAAAGCCCGAATACCCCTGGGCCTGGGCTTGGGCCTAGGCTTAGTTTTCTGGCCTGTGGGCCGGGCCAATTGTTTGGCAGGAGCCGCAAGACCCGACATGGGATGGGCCGGGCCGGGCCGGACCGAGCCAAAATTACACCCCTATTCTCTTTATGTCTTGACTTTTTGGCCAATACTTTGTCTCATCTATTTTTTTTTTATTTTTTTATTTTATTGTATGTGTATAGAAGAAGATAAGATGTATCTGATGCCCTGAAAATAACTTAAATGCAACAATAATTTCATATTATCGGTATCGCCATTCAATAATTTCTTGTCATTTAGTTTCTTATGTATATATGACAAAGTAATTATATCTCAAAAGTAGAGTTCGCGTTCCATATATAAGTTTATTATTGATTGATAATACCGTATCATAAATATCATCATGACACTAAATTGTTTAGTTTCGATTTTCAGAAAATTTTACTTTTTTATTTTTCGTATTTTAATATTTTCAATGAATTTTTTTAATATTTTAAGCATTTTTTTTTTAATTTTTAGACACACTTAACATAAATACACAAAAAGTATAATATTTGTGGAAAAAATCTTTGAAAAATACACTAAATACCAAAAAAAAAAAAAAAAAAATTGAAAATTCAGTACATTTTCATATTTTTGTGTATTTATTAATTGCTTAAAATATTTTTTCACAAATATTTTATTATTTTAGATACATCTAAGTAAGGTGCATCTAAAAGAGTAAAAAAATTACTTAGAATTTTAAAAATATTCACTAAAAACAAAAAAACACGAAAAGCAAAAAACTTTCAAAAAACTAAATTCAGAAAACTGAAACTAAGCACCCTAAGGGATTGCTTGGTTAGGTTTTTCAAAAAACACTTTTCAAAAAATTCTACTTTCTTGTTTTCTGTATTTTTTTATTTTTACTAAATTTTTTTAATATTTTAAGCAATTTTTTTTACTTTTTAGACATAGCTAACATAAATATATCTAAAAAGTAAAACATTTGTAAAAAAAAACCTTTTAAAAATTCACCAAATACCAAAAATACAAAAAAAAAAAAAATACTAGAATTCAATACATTTTTTATATTTTTATGTATTTTTAATTTTAAAAAAATTTTTACAATTTTTTTTACTTTTTAGATACATTTAAGTAAGGTGCATCTAAAAAAGTTTTAAAAAATGTTTAAACTTTTTAAAATATTCACTAAAAGAAAAAAAACGCAAAAACCAAAAAATTCAAACCAAACACACCGATGGTTCCTACCTAACCAACTAGCAGTTAAAGAGTTGCAAACATTCAGACAATGTTAAGTAAGATTTGGTGTGTGTCATTTACCCCTTTACTCTGCATTTTGTTATTATTTTTTTGTGAATTACTCTCACACTGCTTGTAGATTTCTGAAATTTTACTGCCCCTTCACTACTCTCTGAAATCGCATTGCACTTCTCCCTTTGAAAACTTTTGTAACATTTTCTTTCAACTATTAAGAATTTGGTCAAAAATCATAAAGATTTAAAGTTTCAAGTTCTACCAAAAGTTTGCTCAATTAAAAAATGTACGTTGTGATAACACCTTTTTTTCACATGATGTCAACAAATTAAAAATAATTTGTGTTTTGTCAATGAAATCACTTTTCACACAACAAATGAAGTGCAGAAAAAGGATAGCACAAAACATGATTATTGTGTATTTAAGGAAGCCACCACTACTAGAATTCTGACTTTTTGCGAATATGTTTTTGCGACTGATTGTTTAACGGTCGCAAAAAATCACATTTTACATTAAAAAAATCACAAAATCGTTTAACCCAATCGTGTTCTTAACCTGACCTAAAACGTGACCTGTCTCTCCCTTTCACTCTTATTTCCCAAATTTGTCTCCAACGGTGGTGTACCTCATTTCCTGTTGTTGGCTAATCTCTCTCTCTCTCTCTCAAAATCTCTCTCGCTCAACTCTCGCTCGCTTGAATCTCGCTTGAATCTCAACTAAATTTGAATCTCGCTTGAATCTCACTCTCAAGATTTGAAGATTTTGATCGATTTGTTGGCAAAGATTTGAAGATTTCGATCGGCTGTTGATGAAGATTTCGATCGATTCATAATCGAGATTCATAATCGGTAAGCTACTTTCTATGTATGAATCCAACTCTCTGTCTCTCTCGGTAATCTAGCGTGTTTGTTTCATGCCTAGTTGCTGAATTTCTGTGTTGATTTATTCTGAATTTCTGTGTTGATTTTGATCGTTCTTTAATCTGTGATGTTTGATTTATTAGGTGATTGATCTTGTTTTTGCTAATTTTAAGTTATACAGATAGATAGAGACATGATTTCGGTGATTGATCTTGTTTTTGCTAATTTGTTGGCTTATTTCTGGTGTTTTACCAGATTCTATGAATGAATATTAATCATAGAATATTAATCAAAAATTGATGAATGAATAGGGACTATAGAACTGTATGTCAGTCGTAATCACTTTTCATCTCTTTAGGTGGTTTCTGGAGCCTTAAGTTGAGAATAATACCAAAACTGCCTCAGGATCAAATAGTTATGAAGGCCTATAAACAAAAAAGAACATATAGGAGGAAGAAAAATTCCATTAATACCAGTTGTTGCTTATGCTGGCAAGGTCACTTTGAACTGGCAAAGCTGCAAATGGCCGGTGTTTCAAAGAATTGCAGAATCCTGAGAAAAGTTGGATCAAAAGGCAAAAACAGATGAAAAGGTTAACAATTGTGAAGGGATGGTTATAGAATGAAGAAAAATCAATAGAGTTTTACTATAGTACACAAACCAAAATACTAAAACAATGTCAAGTTGAAATATTCCACTCCTTATTGACTCTAAAAGAGCACAAATTCACATGTAAATGAATATATTAAAACTAACACATGGTGGATCTGAGGAATGGAAGAAGCAGAACAAAGAAGAATAATCACTTATGCTAATGACATCAGGGTGATCTATGAAAAGAATGAAAAAAGCAGAAAAATAGAGAAGAAAAAAAAAATAGCAGTCATAATAAACCAGGGAAATGACTTCCAAAGGCTTTGTGGTTGATTTTTTTTGCTGTTACCCAAACAGAAATTACAACAACTGTTGTTTTCTCTTTTGCATCTAGATGGGTTCTGATTTTTCTTGGAAAACAATCCCATATAGAGAGAGAGAGAGATTCTCTCTGCTGATTCTAGAAAGGCATTAGAGCTTTTCTTGGCTTCTAACTTTATGTGGCCCCTACCCCAAGGAAGTCTATGAATGTTGGTGCAATGGCCTTAAATTGGCTGGCATGTCTGTCCTCTGTCACTGATGATGAAAGTTCAGTGACTGATGCTTGTGGTTTTGGAGAATCTGAATAGAAGCTAGAGGGTGGTGGTGGTAGAGGGACTGTTGCATTGCAGTCACCAATGGAGCTTGGTGTTGGTGGGGATGATTCAAGTATGAGATGTTTGGCTCATCCCCTGCCCTATCCCAAGGCCTGTTGAAAATCCCCATCACCCTTTTTTGGCTCTTGTGACAAAAAAGTGAACATTTTGCTGAGGAATGAACTTTTTTTTTCTTTACTGATTTTTCACTGCATTTGTGTTTCAATGCGCTCTCTCTCTCTCTCTCTCTCTCTCTCTCTCTCCAAATAGTTACTACCTTTTTACTTGAATGAGTATATCCATACTGAACATACTTGTCTAAACAAATAACAAGTGTGTGCACTATGCTATGCATAAGGAGAATATTTCTTAGACAAGGTTTTGTATATGTTCCTTGTTATGCTATGCATAAGGAGAATATTTCTTAGACTAGGTTTTGTATATGTTCCTTGCAGTAGCTTGTTACTAAAAAATTTTTGCATCCTGAATTTTGTAATTTTTGCTTTTTTCATGTGGAGGAGTATCAACTGCTAACAAAATAACCATGCATGATGCTCTTTTAGTTGAGAAAAAATATTGAAAAACTGAGGTAAAGAGATACTTTTTCTTTAGTACATAGAAATCTATTGACTGCAATCATAGATGTATGAGTGATTGATGGGTGTATACGTTGCTATCTCGAAGTAGTGCATTTTCATATAGGAGTATATGTGCATGATTCTTTTGTTGTTGGGGCTAGGGATTAAATAAACTTAAAAAAGACACCAGCACAGAAGTTTTCTTCTACAATTTGCCAGAGTATTCACTGCATAAATTCATCTATTAATGAACAAACAATTTATTAGGGATATATTTTTGTAATGTAGTATCCATGCATTATTGCATTAGTCACAGAGATCTGTTAAATAGTGCATATGGCGAGTGGCTGTTTTCAAGAATTCATGCAGTCCAGTGCGCATGCATAGCGGCAATATATATACAACAGCACTGCTGGAGAGCTCTAGTAGAGCTGCTCTAATAGCAGCTCTACTGAGCTGGCAAGCATTAAAAAAAAAAAAAAAAAAAAAAAAAAAAAAAAGACAAAACAATAGGCACAAAAAGACAATTTAATGCTAATTTAGAGCCACTTTTTTAGAGCTCTCAAGCAATTTTCATATATACAAATATAAATGTAATGAATATGTACATACATAATAAAATAAATTGTAATAATAGGAAAATCAAAGTAGAATACATAAAGAGGTAAACTGCTAGTTTGGTTTAATGGCCTTTGTATGTTATGGAATATGAGCAAAAAGATTCCCCAGTTTGAAATTATCTAGTTAATATTGGTAATGTATTTGAACTCCAAAGAAATAACCATATCACCTATAGAAATTTTAAAATTTCAATATTAACCCAAAAGATTATGAACTTCCCAACTTAAAATTTCAGTTCCACCCCTAATAAGTCAATTTGCCTTCAACTTGATCAAAGTTGCGACTTTGACCCATTAAAGTCACAAACTCAATTCACTACATGAACTTGAAACAATTTTGGAATTCAGTTGTAGTCAAATCATGAATTTGACCGAGTCAAATTGTGAATTTTTGGTGAATTCCACTCTAAACTCATGATTTTGTTAGTTATAATGCAATGAGTGGCCTAGTTGGGTGAAATGGGTATCCTAGGTAACCTATTTAAGAGAAGAAATTTCCAAGTGATTTTTCTTTACTGATTTTTCTGTCATCCAATCCATAACTAATTGAATAACTCTTACCTAAACAAAATAAATAAATAAATAAACAAAAAAAATAAATAAAACAACATAAAAAAAAAAGTGAACATTTTGCTGAGGAATGAACTTTTTTTTTTTTGGGATAATTATTGTTAGAGGAATGAACCTTGGTGTTTGTTTGTTTGCAAATCCCTAATCTAGTCTTGCTCACTCACCACTACTAAGGTCATATGATTATATGATTACAATTTTGTTTAAGCACTCTGATTTTTGCATGAAATGATTTGTTTAGAGATCTTAGAAAATGAACCATTCATATTATTAAAAAAATAATTTCACCTACCAATTTTTGCATGAAATAATGGCAAGTTGGTTACCATTGGGTAAGTAAAGTAGATATGAGATGTTGTCAATTATTTAATGAAACAATTAACAGCATGAAAAAGCACATGTATTCCAAGACTATATAAGCATGTTACATGTACATGAGATGCACTATGTGCTACTTTAGACCTACACACACACACCCATCACCGGTCCCACAATATTTTGGAGTCTTCTCTCATCAAACAAATGATGAAAATTTTACTATACAATTGTCTATGCTTTGAGGTCCCCTACATTATTATGCCTCATATCTAGTGTTGAGCAAAAGGAATATGAACTTCTGAATTTTGTACCAAAAATATGGTTGTTTTAACTGAGCTGAAGCAAAATCCATGTTTTTAGCAGCTTCCCTTGCACTAGGTCCTATTTTTTTTCATACACAAGCCCTGTTCTAGAAAGAATCATAACTCCGGTTTTTTTATTATTTATTTTTATTGAGTTGGAAATGAAGAACAGATTTGACTTTGTTGATCTCAATCTTTCATTGGGCAGATACTGATATTATTGCAGCAGTGTATCTCAGTTCTAAAAAATAACACATTTTTAAGATTTCAAAATTTTCTTAACATGTTACATTATTTTATAGCATTGTTCATAAAATAATGCTATACAATACAGATTTGACTTATTTATTTAACATGTTTATTCTTGTAGACATCCTCTTCTTCTTAACATGCTTAAGACAACTTTATTCTTGAAAATATGTTGACAGATAAAAAAAAAAAAATCTGACCAGCTACTGTAATTTGTTTCCCAATTTAATATGAGGTGACCTGTCACTCATAATCATCGATTGTCTTCTCCCTTCAATTTTTTGATGTCAAGTAATTTGATTAATTTAAAAAAGGTCTAATCGTTATGAACTTTTTGTTTTCTAAACAAGATAATATGCATGTGTGAACCAAAAGATCTTTACTTGATTTTTAGAATACAAGTGTTGAAACTGTTGGCAAGTTACACCAGTTTTTTCAATTTCTGGTTGATGTGATTTTCTCTGTGAGTATGCAGCCGAAGGACTGGTTTTTCGTAATAGTGTTTACTGGATACGTTTTGATGAAGAATTTTCTGAGAAGGTAATTTTTTTTTGCCTCATACATGTAGATCTTTGGGGTATTAGTCATTATCGTTTTCATTTTACCATTGGAGACACTATCTGACAATTAGGGATTATTTCTGTTTTTGGGTTCAGAAATTTAAATCTTGAAGCCCCTTTGGTATAAAGTACAAGTTCCACCTTGAGGTAACCATTCCTTTCTCTGATAGACAGTCAATTTTCTATAACAATTTGTCAATAATTTAGAAAAATAAATAAATATAATAAAATCATGTGATACAATATTGTATCAATATAGTTTGTTATACGAGTAATTTAAGGTCAGAGATTGACAAAATGAACAATTTATATTGTCAAATTAAGATCTGTAGTTAACCCTGTAAATCGGCTTGCACCAGCCAATTCATTCAAGTAAATTGGAGAGAAACTTATTATTATTATTTTTAATGGACAATGTCCACGTCATGTTGCCATGAGAAATTAATCTATAAGTTTAACATTTACTCTGTGACTCATTAATGATTAATGATGATGATGCAGCTGGTTTGCTGTTTTAGTGATTGGCATACATGTAACCATCTTTTACTTTTCAACATATATAATTTCTACTTTTCTTATATTTTCCATTTTTTCTAAACAGATTCATGAATTGTATTAAAGTTTGAAATATGAGCCTCTTTTAACCTTTTCTTCTTTCTAGTCCTTTTCTTGTGAAAAGGAAAGTAAGGAATTTGAGTGGAAGAGTTAGGCACCAACAAGAAAAGAGTCCATGATTTCAAAATTGAAATAAACAAAAACAAAAACACTTGGGACCATTTCCACTTTCAACATTTTTTATCACATACATGTGAGTTTTGGTGTATGAGAGAGAGAGAATAATGCAATAAGTTGGCTCATATTGGAATTTGGATTCTTTTGATGTGATGCATGTCACTTGTATGCATGTTGATATCATAAAACACCATTAAGGGGACATTTTGGTAGGGGCATGTAGTAGGGTTACAGGAACACACACACACACACACACATATATATATATATATATATGATAGAGTAATTTGTGTACCAGAGATTATAAATGCAAATGCTTGCATTGGATTTATTTAATTTGTACTGATCTAAAAGGCTGGTTAATGCATGAAGTTGGATTATAGTTGATTAGTTAGGGCTCTTTTCTTTGACTTTGAAACTCATTTCCTTTGACATGAAAATAATCACAACTGTTGTGCAGTTTCTCCAATTGGACATTTTTAAAGTATGTATATTATTAGTTAAGAAAGTTTAGAAGTTGTTTCCACTGTCAATATCAAGCATGAAGAGTTGGGAATAGAATATACATATAAAACTTTCTTTATCAAGAATAGATTATCTTGCCTTGCAAAAACACTAAAAAAAATATAAAATAAAAAAGGGAGTAGATTATACCAACACTACAAGAAAAAATGCAAGAAAATTGAAAAACAAAATTTAATTTCTTGATTTCATTATTTTCTTATCTTATTATCTAAACAGAGTATTATAAATGTAGTCAAACCTCAAATGATAAAGCTAAAAATTGGAAGTTTTTTTTGTGAATGTGCTCTATAGATAGGGTGGCCCATATTAAAATAGTGGCCCATGACTGCAGCATGGAGGCTGTCACTATTAACCGACATCAACCAAATACAGTTCTATTGCTATATTAAGTCTGCATTTTATGTTTAGATCTACCACAAATATGTTGAAACACCAAACCTTTTGTTGCAGGATGCTGTTGATTGTCCGGAGTGGATTGTTCCTTTTCATGTCTTCAAATCATTGGCAGAAGAGGTATAAATTTACTTGGTGCATTAATACATGTTAGTCTATCCCTTCTGTCTACTTAAAAGTGGTCATCTCTTCTTTTAAACACGGAAATGGTGGTGTGAAAAAGCCTATATACTTTGGATTGGCAACAACTGAAGTGCTAGACTGTCCTAGTGAGTTATGCAGTATGATTTGGAGCTAGTTTTTGTGAAAAATTCGCATGTATTTGCGGATGAATACTTGAAATCAAGTTAGAGTAGATAATATTAAAATGATAGATATATAAATTTATTCACAACAGTCCCTCCAATTTGTTTATCATTTTTCTTTAAGATGTAACAGACATATATTCTTGCCAACTGCAGATTCTTTGCCTCATTGCTATGGAGAAGCCTATTTCTCTTACACCTGAGCATATTCGAGATGAGAAAGTGAAGGTGCATCAATTAGTTTCTTATGTCTTCTACTAATAATATGTCGGTGGTCCCTTTCTATCAATCGGCTCAAGATTGAAAAACTCTTGGATGCCTTTTCTAGTATGAGAGACATATCAAGATTTAAGTATTTCTTTTTGACTATGGAATGGAGAACAAATGTGTGTAAATGAAGGAGCTATACTGTCTGAATTCTTTTACATATGGCTCAAATTTTGAGACTCAAATAGAATGTTCAATAAAACTATAAAATGCTATACTGTCTGAATTCTTGTCATTGTTATTCCTAGAGTGCTTAACGCTACACTTTTATTTATTTATTTATTTATTTTTATTTTTATTTTTAATTTTTTGCAACGGTAACAAGATGGCCGCCAAAGATCATATTAGTATTTTTCTTTGTTTTTTGCGACAGCAAAATAGGGTTCGCCATAAGTAGTTTAGGTGGTCGCAAATAATTTGCGACCGTTGCTTTGCCGTCGCAAAAAGTATTTGCCACCCCCATATTCGCGACCCCCATTTGCCGTCGCATGGGCCGTCGCAAAAAGTCTTTTGCGACTGTTTTTTATTATTTGCGACGGTTTATAGCGGTCGCAAAAAGTGTTTTTTTTAGTAGTGCACCGATGTCTGAAAAATACCCGCAGCATCCACATCGTGATATGTACAAAAAGAAATCATACTAATATTAGAATAAAATAATAATATATAATTTAAATTCATTTAAATATGAATCATATAAAATCTTATAAAATTCTGAGCATATACTTATGATAACTTAACTTTTTTGTTTCTCAACATTAAAGAGAAAGAATGGAAGTGATTTTCTCGTATTAGAATCGCTCTCTCGCTCTCTCTATTCATCTCTAATTAAACCATCAACGACCGATCTACTCGATTTGCTAGTCCTTTTTAGGCCATCGATCTGCTTCATCAGATCGATTCATGAAATTTAGGGCTAGAGATAGTTTGGTCACGTCGGTTGCGCCAAAAGAAATCAAATCATGAAAAGCTATATTGTGAGTTTTAATTAACTTCTCCTCCTTTTAGGCCTATAATTTGACTCTGTTTCTGGTTTTTACACAATTATGATTTTCATGAAATCAAAATTTGTAATTTTAGACATTCATGGATTCATCTGGGTTTGAGGTTGACATGAGAGCAAACCATTAAACCAGAATTCAACTATAGAAATTGATTTTGTTTGATGGTTTTTCGGCAATTCATGATGATTGATCGAAGGTAAATTAAATGGAACATAATATTGAAGTAATTTCAATTTAATTGATTGCACAAAAATAGTGATTGTGTAAATTTAAAATTATATTATTTAGAAAAAAATTAAACTTAAAACAAAATATTTATAATATAACAAATTATGAACAACGCAAAATAATTTAAGATTTGATTAATATTTTCAACATTTAAATACCTTTTATTTTATATACTAAAATTAATATAAAAGTAAGGAGTGTTTCAGTTGATCAAGGCGGCTCAACCCTTTCGGAGGCCATAGACCAAATTTTAAAGTGAGGTCTTTTATTATTTAAATGTTAATTATAATTTTTTTAATTTTATTTTTATTTAAAATTAAATTTTCTTGTTCTTTGTAATGAAAAGTGATTAATTAAACTTTTGTAATCGAATTTTTTTATTCATAAATTTTGATGATACTTCTGGTTTCTAAGTAACGGGTTGGGCTGATCCAGGCCTCCTACACGGTTGTCCGATCGCTAGCCTCCTGAGAAACCTGCACAAGAGTTTAACGGGGAACGAGAGTCCCCTAGCGAACCCTCCGACAAGCAAGTTAGAACAGGGATATCAACGGAGTATAGAGATAGGATGGTAATGAAGAACTTAACCTTCTCTTTGTCTTAGAAACCTGCTTATATCCTTTGTTCATCATTTCCTTGTCCATTCCGACCAGTCACGTTGGCCGAAAGTCTACGTTCTAGCTTGCCTTGTTCATGGTGAGGCTGTTCTGTTCCGACGTGAAAGGGTTATCGCAATAAATGCTGTAGGGAACCTCATTAATGGTGCAATAACTCTGCAGGATCTTTGTCTGCTTATGTGACTGGTTCTGCTCTTGACACGTGTTTAGATGTCATTGGTCCTCAACGCCACGTTGAACTCCAGCAATGTTGGGCTTTAGTGTTTGAATTATGTATTGGGCTCTAAGCATGGGCCAGAAGCTCCTATAGGCCCACCTGTGTCAAATTTAAATTTAAATTTTGTTTGGTTCAAAATTAAAGCGCTGAAATGAATTGTCCATAACGACAAGCTTGAAGAAAATGATCAAAATACTCAAACATATATATATATATATATATATGTATATATTGTACACACAGTGGCAACCAAACCCTAAACTCTCTCCTCTTCTCTCTTCTCTTCTTCATTTTCCACCGTCGTTTCTCCCTCTCTAAATCTGCATCTTGGTCTGATGATCTCCCAAACTTGTTTCTCTCACTCCTCTCCTCATCTCTCTCTCTCTCCTCTAAGCTCACCACCACCAACACACCCACTGCCAGAGCCCCATCGTCGTAGCTCCTCCAGCCACGTCAACCGTCTCTGCTACTTCTCGAAGATTCTTCACGATCTCTTCCACGGAATCTCTCATCCACTCGTCGGAATCTCCGCTGGATCTCAGCCTCCTTCGTCGTCCGCCACTGTCCCCGCTGAAGGCCTGCTCGATCGATCTCCCTCCTGATTCAAATCCAAGTCCAACAACTCCACTGTTAGATCTGACAGCTACACCGATCTCCTTTTTGTACTCGAGTCTGAATCCTCTCCAGCCTCTCTCTGTGGCTCATCCTCCGGGCAACGGCTCAGATAGAGCCACATCACCTACAAAGAAATAAACGGCTCAAATTCATTTCTTTAAACCAAAAAAAAAAATACATACTCACTGGCGCGCACACACTCTCAATCCGTCCCTTTCTCTCTCCGTCCTTTCTCACCGACACACACACTCATCACAACGCTCTATCTCTATATCGCATTTCTAACCAAAAAAAAAAAATTAAAATCACACTCTCTCCATATCACATTTTTAATAAAAAATAAAATAAAAAACAATTTTAATCTTTTTAATTTTATTTTCAAAAAATATATATATATATATATATAATTTTAATTTTTATAAAATTAATATCATTGAAACTATACTTTTAAAATAAGACTAATATTAAATATATTTAATAAAAATTTAAAATAAAATAAAAAGTAATTACTATGTCTAGTTATGCTTTCAAAGTATAATTTTTAAAATATAAAAATTATTTTGATGAAATAAACACACAGAAATCATATATTTTTGAAATTCTCAAAAATAATTTTCATTCCAAAAAAAATCATATGAAAATAATGACTTTTAATTTAATTTTATTAACCAAACGAGTGTATAATTTTTTTTTAAAGGAAATGAAAAAAAAATTCTATATTTGATTTACACCTATGTATAGATTGAATGAGTTTTAAAGAAAATAAAAAATTTACATCTATGCACATAAGTCATTATTTTCATATATTTTTTTTGAAATGAAGATTATTTTTGAGAATTTCAAAAATATATGATTTTTGTGTGTTTATTTTCATTAAAATAATTTTTATATTTTAAAAATAATAATTTGAAAGCATAACTAAACATAGTAATTACTTTTTATTTATTTTAAATTTTTATTAAATATATTTAGTATTAGTCTTATTTTAAAAGTATATTTTCAATGATATTAATTTTATAAAAATTGAAATTTTATATTAAAAATTATATATATATATATATATATATATATATATATATTATGAAAATAAAATAAAAAAAATTAAAATAGTTTTTTATTTTTTATTAAAATTGTGATATAGAGAGAGTGTGATTTTAATTTTAAATTTTTTTTTTGTGTTACAAATGTGAAAGAGATAGTAGGGGGGGGAGAGAGAGAGAGAGGAGAGAGAGAGAGAGAGAGAGAGAGAGAGAGTGTGTGTGTGTGTGTGCGCGCGCGCGCGCGCGCACTGTGATAAGTATGTATGTCAGCCAGAAAGGACAGAGAGAGAGTGTGTGTGTTGTGATGAGTGTGTGTGTCAGCGAGAAAGGGCAGAGAGAGGGGTGTGTGTGTGTGCTGTAATGAGTGTGTGTATCAGCGAGAAAGGACAGAGAGAGAGAGAAAGAGACGGATTGAGAGTGTGTGTATGCGTAGTGAGTGTGTGTGTGTTAGTGAGTATTTTTTTTTTTTTTTTAAAGAAACGAATCTAGGCTGTTTATTTCTTTGTAGGTGACGTGGTTCTATTTGAGCCGTTGTCCGGAGGATGAGCTAGAGAGAGAGGCTGGAGAAGATCCGGACTCCCTGTACTCGATCGATCTCCCTTCTGTACTTGATCGATCGATCTCACATCTCTCTCTCTCTCTCTCTCTCTCTCTCTCTCTCTCCTTAAATCTCTCTCACTTCAGATCTCCTTAGATCTCATCTTCTGTTATTTCTTTCATTTTTAAAAAAAATTATTTTTATTAAGTTGTTGATTATTTGACGATGACGATGGGTTGTTTTGGGAAGATGTTAAAAGTTAACAAGTAATGTGACTCAAAATAAGTTAAAAATTGATTTTTGATTTTTAACCCAAGTTTCTAAATGGCCCCAATGACGATGACGTTGTTGCTGTTATTGTTGTTGTTGTTGATGATGATGATAAAATATATTGCAACCTGTCAAATTTTTAATCTAAAAGAACAGATAAATTGTAAGTTGTAGAGAAGCTCTAAATTGTGGGTCTATTGTCTGATGTGATGTTTTGACTTATTTTTGTTTTATTTTTGTTTTTTTTTTTTATTTTTTTTTTTGGTTGTCATATCTGAAGAGCTCTTATTAGAGCTTTACTATTAGAGCTCTGAATAACTTCTTATATATATATATATATATATATATATATTTTTAAATGAACAATTAGGACAAGATAGGTTAGATATGTTCAAAATTTGAACAGATAGAGGTTTAGTATATTTCAATCACAAAGATTTAAATTTTAATAGATAAAAAAATTCAAATGACTTTTCACATATGACAAAAAAAAAGAAAAAAAAAATAGATAGGAAAAAATAGGCTTTCGATGTATTTGAATCACAAAGATTTAAATTTTAACATATATAAACATAAAATGACTTTTCAGAGATAAAAAAAAAAAAAACAGATAGAAAAAAAATAGGCTTCAAAAATTTAACAAGTAGGGGAAAATAAGTTTGAATTTCAACAGACAAAAAAAAATTAGAACAAAAATTTTGACAGATAGAAAAAGATAGGACAATGTAGACACCTCATTTTTTACTGCCCTTAAGACTTGGGTGCCACTGATTGTTTACTTGGTGATGAAAGTTGTGCAGTGCAAAGTTTCGATTTCTTCGGCAAGAGGAGCTTCAAATCCTAACCTTACATCCCATTTTGGACCAAAACTATTTTCACCAAAATGATTTTTAGACCTTAAAACCCTCTCTTTCAAAATATTTTTGAAAAAGTTACTACGATGTTCCGACGCTCGCATTTCGTTAAATGTTGCGCTTTTCGGTAAACCGATTAAGGACAAAGTGGAAATAAATGAAAGAGAGGTGAACTCTTTGGAAAATCTTTAAAACATCTTATTTAAAAGTTTGGAGTTGAAGAAAATAGGAGAGGAGGGAAGAAAACTAGCTGAGGAGCAGTTAGGCATCAATCCGTGAGGACCAAAACTGAGCAGTCTGCACTAAAAGAAGCATATCTCTTAGCACACTTTGAATTTTGATATAAGGCTGCCACCATTGGAAAGAAGACTTTTGGGGCTTCAATTTAGGCTCAAGAATGACCTAAAAAGGAGTCCAGATGAAGGAGTTATGCCCATTTGAAGTTGGACTTGGAGAGCAGATTTTTGCTGTCAGCCATGGGTGTGGCTGGTCAGCCACCATTGGTGGCTGGTCGGCCATGGATGTGTACGGTCGGCCACGGATGTGTCCGGTCGGCTACCGATGATGGCCGGTCGGCCACTGATGTCCAAAACTCAGATTTTTTACAGATATTTTCCTCCAGCTGTTTCCAACTTGCTCTAGCTATCCCAGAATTGATATTTTCGACCAAGGCTCTTGTATTTCTATATATAGAAGGCCTTATCTATTGTTTTCAAGGTTAGAAAGTTTGGGAGCCTCTCTCTCTAAAATCACTCTCTCTCTCTCTCTCTAGATTTCTCTCTCTTGCCCTTTTGTGCATACAAGTAGAGATACACTTCTCCTTTGCCTAGAGATCCTTGATCAAAGTTTCTTATCTTTGGGCTGAGATTCCTTGGGACCTTATTTGAGCTTTAGAAGGTGATTTTAGCTTGATTTGGTGCCTCATTTGTGCCTAAAGTGTGCTTAGCTTCAAAAGGTATAAGACTCACCTTTAAAACTTGTTTTGCATAACTTGTTTTACCATCTTTTTGTACTGTTTTTGGCCTGGTTTTCAACTACAAAACCTCTATTTTTCAGTCCTAAAAAAGGTGGTTTAAGGCCTTTTTGTGCTAACGGGTTGTCTACCCTTCTTGTTGCCTATTTGTGAAGCCTTTTGCACCATCTTTTAGCACATTAAAATCAAAATTTTTGGGCCTTTAAACCATTGAAATTCATAGTTATTTCAGTGGTGGAAAGCATGTTTTGAAGTCCAAAAATGGAGGGGCTAGCCTCCCCTCTTTATGTCTCACTTGCATGTCTAGTTAGCATCACATGTTAGCTTGATTTTCTAGCTTAACTTAGCCTAATTCAAGCATGTTTTAGCTACTATTTTGGCATGTTTTAGCTCTGTTTTGGGCTAGTTAAGTCCTTTGAGGCTTGTATTGCATGGCTATAGTGTAATGGCCTTCACTAGCTCATTGTTTTGGGCCTTTAAAGATGATTTGCTTGAAATGGTTTCATGTTGAAGTGTCTTTTTACATGCAATTTCCGTGTATATAGCTCTGTCACATGCTCATTTATTTCACTATTTCATTGCTTTTGAGAGTTGTGTCTTGAGTCTTAAGTCTTGCAAGCTAACATGTGAGCATGTTTTTCTAGCATTTTGTGCTTTAATCTCAGCATGTTTTGGCCACTGTTTTGACTGGTCTTAGCTCTGTTTTGAGTTAGTTTGGCCCTTTGTGGCTTGTATTGCATGGTTGTAGTGCAATCTCTTTCACTAGCTTAATGAGTTAGGCTTTTAAACATGACTTGCATGAGTTTCTTACATGTTTTAGTGTCATTTTGTATCCCATTTCAGCACTGAAATCTCTGTCATCCCCCTCTATTCTTCACCCTTTCATTTGTTTTGAAAGTGACTTTGAACCCTTTGTTAACTTGAGTGTGAAATTGAGACACTTGTGCTTAATGGTTTTAATCCTCTTTTGAGGGTTTCTACTAACCAACGGCATAAGGACTCTTTCATGCTCAAGGAACTTACGGTTTGAGCCTACTTTCAATTAGAGGACTCTCACTTTGAACTTAATCGATTAAAGGACTAATCAGTAATGTAAAATGAGTAAATAAAATTGGACAAGTAAAAGAGGCAAGCTAACCGTCTTTGTGTTGCATTGCATGTTTTCGGATTAGACGTAAATCTGAACACAAGAAAAATGGGGCGTTTCATACTCAAAGTGATGAAACATGCCATTATTCTTAGTCACCATCACCCTTGATCATGCATGATAGGGTTATAGTTTTGTCGAGTCTTGTTTTGCACTCATTGAAATTGTACAAGCTTGGTTCTTTGGCCATCATGCATTGAAAATGCTTGGTTGATGGCATGGGAATCAAGAGTTACACTCCTTTGAATTTGTGTAATGACGAGGAGGGCAACAGTACATACACTCCTTGAGAATACTCTGTCTTGCCTCTGTTTTGCTCTCTGTTGCAGCAAGAAGGAAAGCTCAAGAAAGCAGTAGCCGACTGGCCACATGTACTAGCTGACCGGCCACCAAAGGCAGCCGATCGGCCAGAAATGAATTTTGCATCAGTGTGTTCCTGAGTTGGAGCAGAGGCAATCTAGAAGTTATCACAATTTTCAAAGATCAAACGAGTGCAAACAGAGGCTGCAAAAGGCAAGGCGGTGGTATTTTCGGGAGGAGCAACCGAGCATGCATGCGTCCCTCGCCCTCGAGGCCATTTAATTGCTTTAATTAGTTAGCGTAGCTAATTATTTAATTCAAGTTTTGTACTTAATTAGTTTGTGTAACTAGCTCTTCAATTCCAATTTGTTGTAATTAATTAGCTTAGAATGAGTTAGTTAATTAGTTTCAATAGTTGTAATAATTAGTTAACTAAAAATAGTTAATTAGTTCGTTTTGTAATAAGTAGCTCAATTAGCGTAGCTAGTTAGCTTATTCATTCGGACCTTCCTTCGCGAGGGCACAATGTTGTAATAAGTGTGCGTGTGTGTGTACATGTCTTCCAACCTGTAACGCCCTCAAAATCAACCCATCACATAAATAATATTGACATGCATTATAAACAGAAAATAATACATTATCTCATTCATCAGAGTATTACTAAGTAAGGACAGTACATGTAACATCAAAATAAATGCCCTACGGGCTTACATCTTGCCAAGCCAACACTTGGACACAAAAATATGAGTTCTAACTCAAATACAAATAAAGCCCTAGGCTTGAATGTTTACATGTAAGTCAAATAAAAACAAATAACTTAAAACAAGGCTTCAAAATCCGGTTCCTTCCAAGCTAAGTCCTTGGAGGTAGCGAATCACCTGGACCTGAAAATGATGTTCCCTTATAGGGTGAGCCACAGCCCAGTAGAAATATACTAAACCAATTATAAGCATTGAATAAAGCAATAGCATTCAATAGATGGTTAACCATGATAATCAATTATATCAATATACAGTCTTAAGACACTAATGTCTATGACACTTATCAATATCCATTATTATCAATATGGCTCAGAACCTGGCCAAACTTACAACTGTGAACTATATAGCATATTCACATTACTTCCAATATCAACAACACAAATGAGACTCAGGCTCATATCAAAACACTTCATACATCCAGATTGATACACATTTTAGTGCTGTATCAATAAAACACTTCAATATAAATAAGCACACATAAAAGTGATGCTAATGGAGTCCATCCCCTATCTCCTCCCAAACAAAATCCGGTTTAGAGGTCCATTCCCTATCTTCCCCTAAACCGTGGAGTACATCCCCTATCTCCTCCCACACAATATGCATATGCAATGCTCAACCAATACATGTATTTTTCTGTATTAATTCAATAGTCAAAATTAATGACTTAGCCAATGTGATTAGTTCCAGTTTGCCCTAATCCACATGCAATGTCTACAACAATCATGACTATCCTCCACCGATAGCCCAAAACAGTTATTTCTAAACAAGAAATAAAATATAATAACAATAATAATCTCAACATTTAAATAGGAGAGTGATTAAATAATCCAACTACACCATTTAAACTTATAAATCCCCAATTCCATGAATTCAACTAATATTCCCAATTTTCCTCAAATTAATTGTACAAATCAATTTATTAAAACAACTAGGGTTTTTCCCAAAATTACCAAAATACCCCCACCATATTAAAGTACCAAAACTTAGAACAAAACTCATAAGATGGAGTAGGAAATCCCTACCTCAAATGAAGAGACTCAAAGAAGATGATGAAAATACTCGGATGTGTTCCAACCCACAATTTTTCGGATCAAAATGAAGATCAAGGGAAGCTCCACACTCAATACAAAGGAACTAGGGTAGAAGATCACTAGAACTAGATGTATTTATAGAGAGAAGATGTAGTCTAGAGAGAGAAACTCTCAAGTTATTCATTCAATGAACTTCATTAAATTGATTAATGTATCTCATACATTCATGATACATAATGCATCCTCTATATTAATGAATTCATTAGATAGATTAATGTATCTTACATATTCATAATAGATACATAATGCATCTCTAAGATTCATTCATAATAAATCCATCACATTCAATGTATTTGCATTAGTCTTCTATACATTGTATATATAGGTATCAATGATTAGACACCATCTAATTGATGTACATGTCACAAGGAAAAGACCGGGGTCGCTATACAACCTCGCGTCTTTCTCCCTTTTACTTAACTGCTTTCGATGGTTAGTTTAGGGTCATTTTCAATTAACATACCTTATGCTTGCATGTTTGCATCATTCATTTGTCTTACATGCACCGAGGCTCAGCGCATCATTCAAACTGCATTGTATTTCAATACTTTTTCGAATACGTGTTTCAAAGCATGTTATCAAATTGAATCAATCCATATGCTATATTAGTAGCCGAGCCTATTAATTGTATCATTGCATGTGTTGCATTAGGCACTTAACATAGTTAAGATCATGCATCTTTCTAACTAATTTTTTGTTTTGGCTTGAAGTACTTGGTAAGCTTTTACGCTTTACCATGCTTGCATGAGTGTGATTGCCATATTGCCATGTTTCGCATGTTTGCCATGAGAATATTTGCTTAAGTGCTAAACTGCATGAATGCCTGTGGATGAAGGCTTTATTGCTTGAATTGGAACAGTTCAACAAATGAGAGTTTTAAGCCCACTTCGCGAAGTGGCAAATCATGTTTTAAGCCCATCATATTTGATGGCAAATCCGCGTTTTAGCCCACTTGAGGGTGGCAACTTCAAACCATTTTCGAAAGCAAACATAAGTTGAATTCGTTCCAATTCTTGCAATTTTAGTCTATACTTGGTTGTGTGCACGTCACATAATAATGTTAGCTAATAACCGAAATAAGAACATATAATGTTTATAAAATCACATATCATGGTTAGTAGAGGCCGATCTTTGATCGGGCGAGCGGGGGTGCTCATTTCGAGACCTTCCCCTCTCGTACCCAAGTTCCCGAGCCGAGGCAACTTTGGTGATGACGGACACATAGCCTTTGGCACGAGTCAGAGTTTCCTAAATTTATCCAAAATAAAATATTTAGGCGGCGACTCTGTAAACTGGCAAAGCAATCCATTTTTGGTGCTTTTTGATTCAAAATCAATTTTCCAAAACGATTTGTCGGATTTGGACTCTTTGGTGTTTATTAGTCTCACATTGCACTTTGTGAGATTAGATTCAGAACCGTGACAAGAGTCCGAACTGTAAGACTAATTCGAGCTCTTCGAAAAGGGGGGACGAAAAAGTCGAGCTACAGACAAGAATTTCAACAAATAAAATTTTACACAAATAGAAATTTTAACATATAGGAAAAAATAGGACAAGAATTTTGACAAATAGACCAAAAAAATTAAAATAAACAGATAAAAAAACATTTAAACAGATAGACAAAAATTGAACAGAAAGAAAAAAAAATTGAACAGATAGATTTAAATTTGAACAGATAGTCAACGAAAAGTCAACAAATAAATTAAAGGGTAAAATTAAAAACAAAATGCCTTTTAGGATTTCTCACCAAACTATTTCATAAATGATGAATCTCTCACCAACAAAAAAATTCACTGGACTTATATCCTCTTTACATTGGACTTTGTAACAATAAATCCCTTTTTTTAATGTGTCTAATTCAATTTATAAAATAGCTAATCCACTTAATTTTTTTTGTGACATAGTCAATATTAGATGTGATTTTATTAATTTTAATTTTGATTTTTTGATTTTTTTTATTTTTTGCAAAAGTGACTAATATAGATATTGTTAATAATATTTTGTAATCAATGCATATATTAGAAAGAAAAATATAATCTTTTCATATAATTTAGTAAGTCAATTGATGTATTTTCTTTTCCTTCTATTTGTATAAATTCTTCTACAATATTAAATTCAAAAAATAAATCTAAACCATTAATATCTTTAAAATTCTTATTAATACAGATATTGTTAATAATATTTTGTAATCAGTGCATGTATTAGAAAGAAGAATGTAATCAATACATGTATTAGAAGAAACAATTAATGTCGAGAAAATTGGATAAGCCTTTTAACTATGTTACACAGAAGTTTTTGTGAACTGCATTGAACACATAACAAACATATAAATGCATGACATTATATAAATTTGGGACCTTCATCTGTTGGGGCCCCAAGACAATGAATTCAATAGCCTTACACTTGGGCCGGCCTTGGGTTTGATCCACTACAGTTGTTTCGAGACTAATTAATTGGTGTTGATTATTTAGAGTTGGAACCAAACTATTTATTTTATTTTATTATTATTATTATTATTTTGGATGGGTGAAGCCTGAAAACCAAACTACAAAATTTTGGCAATATCTTGCAGCATTAGCAGGCAAAGAGAAGGAGAAACATCCTCCATCCAAACCCGTGGCAATGAGAAATGAATAGTTAATCTAATCAAGCAGTGGTTTTCTTTTTTAAAAATCAAATCAAATCATACGATTCAAACCAGATCAAATGAATCTCTAACCAAAGTGTTTCCTCCATTTTTTTTTCTCACACCAACCTCCTCCATATATCACCATGCCACACCCTATCATTCTTGATGCAAGGAATTGTAAAGGATAAAAACCAAACACAAACAATTACTACAAATTTAAATAAAAGATATATCTCTCTTGAAATATATTAATTCTCAATAATAACCCCTTCGCCCTACGGTTTTTTTTTTTTTTGGGTCAAAATTGATAGAATAGTATTATTGATAATCAAAGTAAACCATTAAAGACTAGATGTTGATATTTTCTTTGTCAAAACAAAAAACAACGAAGCTAGATGTTGATATTCCCAGATTGAAAAAGAAAATGCCCCCACAGCTCTTTCAACCAAAGAGTTCCCTACACGGTTTGCACCGCTACGAACAAAATGAATATCGCATGACTCAAACTTGCGTTGAAGACGCTAAATGTTGTTGACAACACCCTCAACTGCTGCTATTCCAGAAGTTTGTTTGAGCACCAATTTCACCACTTGCTGCAAATCTCCTTCCAAGGCAACATTCTCAAGATGCAATTCCTTAGCAAACAAGAGCCCCATTCGAGCTGCATGCGCTTCCACAAGAATAGGGTCACATAGCTGTTGAATTGGACACACACGTCCTGCTACAAATCTCTCATAAAAGCCCCTAATCACATTTCCTAACCCACTCCGGTTTGAATTCGAACACACCCCTCCATCATAATTCACTTTACAAAACCCACCCCTTACATGTTGCCACCGATTAAGCACCTTAGCTCTACCCCCAACATCCAACCAAGTAGATTCATCAAACTTCTCATATGCTTTCAAAAACATGTGGGCATCAGCCACTGTGAGCTCACAAAGAGAATACAGACAGATTTGTTTCCTAGTAAACATAGCATTGTTCCGCCTTTTCCATATATGCACTATAGGAAATCGCACTTTTGGTTGGCAAAAGTTATCCGCGACTAATTTTTTTTAGTCGCCAATTGAGAGTCGGGAAAAAGTTCTATTTGCCGACTAAATTTTTGGTCGCTAAATATATAATTACTGAGACTAATCCATTTGGTAGCAAAAACAACTTAGTCGCGAAAAGTCATATTTTTCCGACCAAACATGTTTGGTCGCCAATTGTCACATTCCACGACCAAAAAGTTTGGTCGCCAATTGTCACATTCCACGACCAAACATGTTAGTCGCCAAAAAAATTGTTTGCGCAACTAAAACTTTAGTCGGCAATAGACCTATTTGAGAACAAATCCTTTGGTTGCCAAAATTAATAATTTTAACAACTAATTATTTAGTTGCCAAATGTGCGTAGTGATACACCGACTACCTTATTTAGTCGGTAAAAGTATAACTTATCTTTCTCGACTAATCAATTGGTCGCCAAAACAAGAAAAACAACCAAAATTTGGTCACCAACATCCAACAAAATAAACCTGTAATTTATAATAATCTATCCAATTCATTCAATATAATCTGTAATTTGCAAAAATCATTTAAACCAACAAATAAACTAAGTCATGAACATTCAACAAAATACATAAATCAGCCAATTTTGAATTTGCTTAATTAAAGTCAACAACTATTATAAGTTTTCATCCACAAGTAATTTCAAACTACATATTCCTCCAATTACAAATCCGCTTGTAATCTATATAATCATCTAATTCACATCCATCTAGCATAAAAATTTAAAACATAACAAGTACTTGCTATTATGTTTTAAATTTTTATCCATGTGCATCAATCAAAAAACAAAACTAGTAGTCTACCATATATTTTCCATACACACCCATCCAAAAATATAACTACTAGTGTATCCAAAAATATAACTACTAGTCTACTAAAATATTTTCCATACACATCTATCCAAAAATATATAATCATTCGAAAAATGCAAAAAGTGCCAATTAGTCCTTTACAATTTAGCTTCGTGCACAAGTTTATCCATCTGTACCAAAGAAAAAGAGAAATAATGTCAAGTAAATTGGACAAAAAATGAAAAATGTCCATAAAAAGTAAAGGTAACATGAACAAATTAAATGACTATCATTATCAAATTATAAATAAAACAACAGCATTCATATGTATATATCATTACCATTTTGGTATTTCATTGTTTATTTTTTTTAACAGACTTAAATATAATTCAAAGAAGAACAGGTCAAAAATAAATAAATAAAACAATAGTTGACAATAATATGCAATGGACTTCTCAACTAGCAAATATAAACTATATATACTGGCATAGGAGAGTGTCTAACCGTACTGAAAGGACTTGACAATACTCACACTTGAAGACTGATAATTTCTCATCTCTTGATGGTGAAATTCATTACTCTGATGTCTTCACTGTTGGAACTTGGAAGTTGCAAGTGGTATGTATTCTTTGAATATTTGTGTTCTCTATTATTTTCAAGCTCCATAATTCAGTGAGTCATCAAATATCAGTTAAATGGTCAGTCTGGCACTTCTATGATTCTTTAATTCAAATACATATGTTTAGAAATTATGCTTGAAATAATTGCTTGGATGTGTACAAGTATTTTTTACTAATATTGAATTGAAGGAGTGTTTTGTATGTTTTTATAATGTTGCAAGGGCATGCTTAAGATTAGCCTAAAGTCTCATGCGGGTTCAACTTAAACATGCAAGTTTTAGGTGGCAGCATTGGTCTTAGGGCATGCAAGCATGTCATAGCCTAACGGAATGAGAAACGGAGACAAAGAAATGGCCTCTGCTGTTGCATGATTAGGAATCTCACAATGCGAATGCTTGATGATCTGTGTTATACAAAGCACTACCAGAAACAGTTAACTGTTTCTATTACAGTTAACTGATATTTCTGATGTCTTTTATGGTTTCTTGTAATGACTCCAAGAATTTACTGCTCTTTACCAAAGGATATTCAGAAGAAAAGGACAAGTACTTGTCCCTCCTTTTAGAGTTAGATAATTGGGGATATTTCCTTTTAAACAAAAAAATATATGCGGAATTCAAACGGCCCGTGTTTGCCTTTCATCACATTTTTTGGTCTACATATCTAACCGTGCATCCTATCAACGTGTCGCTTGCTCTCACAAGTTTGTTTAATCTAGGCTAAGGTGACCATTATGATCTCGGGGTTGTTTCGAGACTATTTCCAATTTTCGGCCCCAAATGGCCCGTTTTCACCTGTTTTCATCACATTTTTTGTCTAAATATTTAACCGTGCGTCCTATCGACGCGCTGCTTGCTCTCAAAAGTTTGTTTAATCTAGGCCAAGGTGACCGTTATGATCTTGGGGTTGTTTTAAGGGTATTTCCAATTTTTGGCCCCAACCGGCCCGTTTTCGCCTTTTTTCATCACATTTTTTGTCTAAATATCTAACCGTGCATCCTATCGACGCGCTGCTTGCTCTCACAAGTTTCTTTAATCTAGGCCTAGGTGACCGTTATGATCTCGAGGTTGTTTTGAGGCTGTTTCTAATTTTGAACCCCAAACAGCTCGTTTTTGTCTATTTTGTCACATGTTTTGGTCTAAATATCTAACCGTGCGTCCTATCAATACGCCGCTTTCTCTCACAAGTTTGTTTAATCTAGGCTAAGGTGACCGTTATGATCTCAGGGTTGTTTCAAGGATGTTTCCATTTTTTGGCCCCAAATGGGCCATTTTCGCCTTTTTTCATCACACTTTTTTGTCTAAATATCTAACCGTACGTCCTATCGACACACCACTTGCTCTCACAAGTTTTTTTAATCTAGGCCGAGGTGACTGTTATGATCTTGGATTATTTCGAGGCTGTTTCCAATTTTTGGCCCCAAACGGCTCGTTTTTCCTTTTTTTATCACATTTTTTGGTCCATGGAATAGTCAACAAATCTAGTTTAACTATTGGTCCATGGAACAGTCAATAACTATTGGTCCATGAAACATTAAAATGTTTGAAGTTTAGGTAGTCAACAAATTGTAAACTGTAAATGCCATCTTTTAAATTTTGGTCACAATTAGTTTAGGGAGTCACCCATTTCTCTCTAATATTCTTATCTCACATTTATTTTCCTTTACTTTGAACATAAATATAATGAAATCCGGTTTAACACACTTACCCATTACCATGAATAGCTATCGTGGGGAATTTGGCGGATTTCAATTTTCCAAAACTTGAGCCAACATGCTCTGAAGTCCAAAAATATCACAAGCCAAACCTGCCCCTAAAAGTTTGGTCCACAACCGGCCTGTACTTAGGCCTCGAAACAAAATTTCACAAATATTTATTCAAATACGGGGCCTTAAGCGGAAGTAAATACCAAAATAATGATAATGTCCATTGAGCTTGTGCATACATGAAGACTTAAATTAATTTAAGCATTTAAATACACTTTCCATATTTACATATACAATCACAGAACTTATACAAATCTCACACACTATAAGAAAGACTTCAAATAAAACTAGGCTTGACGAAGTAAAACTACACCCCTTTCATGGAGGCACTTCCTGGGTGCCTTGACAGCTAGGCGAACTTCAGTACAACTCTAATATTGATCCTTCGATGGCTCACCTACATATATATAAAGTTAAAGGGGTGAACTAACGCCCAGTGAGTGATAATAAAGTAAAGAGGTTAATAAATGATGTCCTTAACATTAGGAAAACATATGTCACAGTTCTAAAACATTTATCATATCAAAATCCATGCTTTTCAAATGGAATGTATATTTGAAACTATTACAAAACATTTTACAGGGTGTGTGGTACACCCACTTATGCCAAGGGTCAGAATCACATTTCAAAATAGGACATCTATTCATTCATGTAAATTAGCACTTTGTAAACATGAGTCATATAGAGATGTAAAAACATTCGTATTTATATCATATTTTCTGAACGACCTTACGTCCAAATATATCATGTCGTATCACTGTATCTTATCATAGAGTAAATGGAACATCGACATGTCTCCACCTCTCATATCGTATCACGGTATCTTATCATGGAGTAGATGGACCATCGACATGTCACCACCTCTCCTTGGGTCCAATTCATGTATGTATGGACTCAAGAGGTGACTCGTACGGATTCTAGAGGTGACTCCCCTTGTAGCACTTAGTTCCGTACAACACTTTGTTCCATACCAACAATCAATAGGTCTTAAAAACTGAACAATTCATATCATGTCATAACATAAAAAAACAGCCTTGGGCCCACCATATCGTATTACCAACAATTCACATTTCATATCCATATTCCATATCACAGTTCTTGTAACTCATTCATTCGCATAAAACATAATTCCAAAATATCACAACATTTATGTATCGAAATAAATATAAATGAACATATCTTTACAATAGTATAACTCACATTGATGGGCTTCTGGTAGCAATTGGGCGATGTCCTTGCCTTGACCTACAAACACAATTACATAGCACAACATATCGAACATAGAATTACTCTCTTAATCAAAATTACTTCTCGTAATCTTTGATTAATCAGATAAACCAAACCCTTACTTTGCCTTAACCAATTATTTATGTTGATTCTAAACTCATTAGTCCTCAATGGGTCATAATTCATATCAAGGAAAATAGGAAGAAATGGAAGGAAGCTGGTTTAGGAGAAGAAATAGCATGAAACCAATAGATAGAAAGTGGACAACTTTCACTAATTTGGGCATATCTATTTGTGTACTTAGCATTTGGATGTGAGACCACCACCATTGGAAACTAGAATTCTAGAGATTGAATTTAGGCTCAAGAATCACTTAAAACAGAGTCCGGATGAAAGAGATATGATTATCCGAATTTGTGCTGAAACAGGGGGGTTTCGCACGTGTGGGACCAAAACCGCACGTGCAGGAAAATCAGGGCACATGCAGGGGCAAGTGCTTTTATTTCAGAATCAATTTGGGTGCTAGAAATGAACTTCCACACATGTGGGAAACCCCGCCGCATGTGCGGCGCTGGGTGAGGAAATCTATCCAAGAAGACCTTTTTAGTTTGAGCTAAATTTCTCCATTTTTCCACCTATTATTCAATCCAAATCACTCCCAAAACATGTAGTATTAATGAAAAACATGAGATTATAATGATTTTCTAAATCAAAAAATCAAAACATGAAGGATTCTAAGCTTGAAAGATCAAAATTCTAGTTTCAATTCTTTCCCAAATTTCTTCTTTCAAATTCACATACATCTATATTTCATATATAACTTTATGAGTTCAAACCACACAAAACCTCAAGATTACGGCTCAACTTCTCACAATCAACTTTAAGATAAGCAAATATAAGGGAATTAACTCTTAAATCAAACAAATCTAAAGAATCAAAGTTCAATTTCATGAAGAAAGCCCATTTAAACTTGTAGTTCTTAACCCTAACTCAATTAGGTGTTTAATCTTCATCTTGAGTCATGAATTCAAACAAGTAATAGGTTGATCTCAATAAGTTAAGTTGATTTCTACATACCTTGAGTCAATCTCTTGAATTCTACTTCAATTCCTTCAAATTCCCATGTTTCTTCTTCAATCTTGAGCTTTTCTTCTTTCCCACTTGCTTCTCTCTCTCTCTAGATTTTTCATCCCAGGGGATAAGAATGAGCAAAGTATGGGCTCAATACACTAATATCTATCACTTGTCTCATAAATATCTAGATACAAAAGCTTACTCCAATAATAAAAGCCAAACATGACTTAACGAATCAGCCAAAATCAAATTTCAATTAAACTTTTCAGATGACTCTAAAAATCATGCTGCTCATAAATATTTAATCGATTTTGTTTTCTGACACCTCTAAGGTCCTCAATTTTCCGTTTAAAGCTATAATTCCAACATATTTTTCTACAATCAACAGATATAACTTTAAATCCTTATAATTCACATCCTTAAACATGCAATTCCACATCAATAACATAACATCATGACTAATTACAAGACCCACATAATTTAATTAACCTAATTTGACTTTCATTAGAGTCCAATTAATTATATTTAAATTTATCAGTCTGAATCAAATTTTCAATCAAACTCCCAAAAGGCTCCAAATATCAAATTAAGCTTATTTCCATCATTAATTGTGATTTCTCACATTAGTAAGGCCTTAATATCAGGTCAAACTCAAGGTCTTCGTAAAAAATTATATACTCAAATTGAATATCTCATAAATTAATTTAATTCGCAATAATCTTAATTCCCACTCCTCATAACATAATAACTCCAATTCGGACCCAATTAATCAAATCTCAATTTTACAAATCTGAATCGAATATTTAATTAAACCCTCATATGGTCCGATACTCAAAATTAAAATAAGGCAACTCATTAATTATTCTTTCTTGAGCCAATTAGGCTTTCAATTTCTAATTCCAAATAAATCTTTAATAGAATCATATACAAATCAATCTCCATAATTTTCATAATTCCTAACTTACATCAGAATAGTAGGCAATTAAAATTCAAATCTCCGTCAATAATTAAATATAAGGTATTACGCGATGGGGTTGTTACAAAAATGTTGTCGTTGCATCTCCTCACATTGTCTTGCATTCTCTGCCTCTTTTGTTTGTTGCTCATCTTCCTTTTTTTGTTGTTCCTTACAGTTGCTTTATTACTCCACACGTAATATCTCCAACTCGGATGTAAGCCTTTTCAATTGCTCGTCACGTGCTTGTGATGTAGCAGAGAACCCAGAATCACAAGAAGAAGGCTTTGGTCCAACCCTAAATCCTCTCAAGTATCCCTTCTTCTTACCAAGAACCACTCTTGATATATCCTCTTGCGTCATCGGCATTCCAGACTCAATAGACTCATCCCGCACCATTGTCATTTGCTCCTATAATTGTAAAATATAAATATTGTTACTATAAATCAAACATAATAGTTGCATGTATAAGTGTCCAAATGATTGGAATACTTGCATGTAAATCACTATTCACTGTATATTGGATCAATCCATTGTTTTGTATTCTTGTTTTGATGAGTGTCCTTGTAAAAATCATAGATATCTGGCAACAATCCACCATTTTCCTTTATCTATGATATGCCAAACACCAAAAAGAACACTCATTCATTAATATGATAACATATTAAATAAGTGTGGATAAAGTTAATAAAATCAATGAAATACATCTCACTGCAATGCTCATTGCCGCCGGAAAAGATCGCGACCCACTAGTGTGATTGTAGGGTAGCTTGCTCCTATTATTTTTGCTAGCATCGTAGCGACGCTACAAAAATCCACATTGTAAGGGTTTGTTACATATATAGTTAAACAATGATAAGAGTACTAAGTAATATTGAAGGTGGTTAGATACTTTGCATGTGGATTAGAGTTGTTTGTAGGTAGATAATTTGATCCTTCATTCTATACGATTTCACAGAGCTTGTTAATGATACATTATTATTTTATAAATAAATCATAACATACCATGTTTTTAGGATCTAACCATACTTGATCAATCAAATACTTCCAATCATCTAATCTGACTCCTTTGTATGGATGAGCATAGGGATCAGTTCCCTCATCCACAAGCTTCTCACATTTCTTCTTCATTCTGCACTTCCAATCTTTATGTAACACATAACATTTCTTTTCCACAACTTGCTGGGATAGTGAATTGTCATCATCCCCTATTTCAAATTTTTCCTACAATCAATGCAAACCAAATAAGTAACATAATTGATGTAATGTGAAAGCTGAAAATATGTAGTCACAGTCATATTTAATTACAGTGAGGTTTACAAGCAAGAACTATCATTACAGAAGTAAAGGCATTATAACAAAAGAAAGAACTTCACTTCAAAACCTTATTTGGAAAATGTTACTCCTCGGAAATAAAATTGCTGCATTGTGGCCATACTTTAAAAAATTCATTATTCAGCTTCCCTAACACCCTTTCAAATCGCATCTAGTCCTCCAAACATGATGTCCATGCCTGAAGTCATTTAAGTGACTTAATAAACTTTTAGTATTTAAAACCCACTAAACCATATTTCCAATGTGAATAATTTATGAAAAGTGGCTTCCTATAGTGTTTTTAGGACATGCTCTTACCGTTATCTAGTTCATTTAGAAACATAGATCTTTGTTTCTTTGACTATCCAGACGGGGAAACATGGATTGGGATTAGCAAGAAGCATGGTTCTCTTCTTCATGAACCAGATAGAGCTTATATTGGTAAAGAACTTAAGAATGTGCAGATGGTTACTGATGTAATGGAAACTTTTGTCAAGAGGGTTACTAATGGCATAATCTAAAACAGTTATGGATAAACAGAAGGTAACATTGGGACAGGAAGAAATAAAAAAGAAGGCACTCCATGAAGAGAGCATGTCTACGAAGTTGGAGGGAATGGAACGGTTTTCGGTAGTTCACAGAGCGTTCAACATTGTAAATACTTTGCATACTCAATATGTAATTACACTTTTGGAAGCTTTCATAACCAATAAAGAAAACAAATTCCCATCCTATATGTACATGAAAAGGGCACTTTTTCCATAATCTACACATACTATGAAAGAAATTAAATCATACCTGGACAGCTTATACAACAACCCCTTTTGTCGCAAGATCAACAACAGTCCAACTGTTAACGCCTTAAATGGGGCGCATCCTCCTAATCTAAATGCCGATCTCATTAGATCTTGGGGTCACTAGCACACCTTCGAATGCATTGAATGTCTCAGTGATTGGAATGTGGAGCTTGTTTCCATTATTGTTGGACACTCTTTTTTCTGTTGCTTTTCTAACTGTTGGTCCCCGCACACGCCTTGATGAATATGCACCTACATATTTGATAATATTATTAGTGTATTTACAAATTTAAAAATATAAACAATAGATAAATTGAAGGTAGATGAAACATATTTAATTACCTGTACCACTCGTTTGACTTTGAGGAGATGGTGCATTCGTTTCAAACGGAGATGCTTCACAAGTCTTAGATCCATATGGTGCATTAGTTTGAGACGGAGATGGTGCAATAGTGTCAGATCCTGACAACGCATTAATTTGAGATAGAGATGGTCTAGTAGTCTTAGATCCATCGGCTACAAGACCTTCAGCAGAAGGTGTACGTGTATCGGTCGGGGGTGAGTAGGGTTCAATTAATGCCCTCTTCGGTGGTGGTAAACGGCACATCTTTTTTGCAGGAGCCATTCTGTTACATTTTAACATAATCAAAGGCAAAGAGCACAATGAGCACATGGATAAGCACAAATTTTTAATGTGAAAACGTACATATACATCAACAGTAATAATTAACAAATATATAAGTAAGAAATGAACATCCATGAAAATCTTAATTTCATACATATATATTAATCCATCTATGTAAATTTGCAAGTGATATTGACGACATATATAACAAAAATTGTTGTAGTATATGCTCAATCAGCATATATTAAATAACACATCAAGGTCGTATGTCATGATTTATATAGTTAAACAATGTCAAATTCATCTTCTTCTTGCTCATCATCGTCCTCAATGAAGTCATCTTCGTCGGTATCACAAATGAAAGCATCATCAACACCCTTGACTTGTGTTTGACTATGAGATTGTAAAACCATTGTATTTGGAATAATTTCACCTTCAATATCATCTCTACACAAAACCCCTTGATCACCATCGCCTTCAACTTCATACCGTTTCCATCCACAATTAGTACAACCTTAGTGGTTTCGTTTTGTTGAAACACACTATTAAGAGCATCATTAGATAAACCATCCATCTCTGGCACATTCCATATTCCAACTTTCCAATTCCCACCTAATTTGGTATCATTAACGTAGAATACTTGTTCTACTTGAGCTAGGAATACAAAAGGGCCATGTTCATACCATCAACTTTTAGAGTCAACACTTGTGACATGTGTATCCATGAGACAAGTCTTCTTGCTACCGTTGTTATACCATTCACATTGGTACAAAACAACTCGATGTCTAAACAAATATGTCATATCCCACACTTTGCTCAAGTAACCGTAGAAATGCATTGAATGACCCTCATGCTCCCCCTTCTATAACCAATCCACTACTTTGAGTTTTACGACCATTATCACGGTCATTGGTATGAAATCAAACACTATTAGAAATGCAGCCCAAATATGTGTTGCCTATTGCACTAGGACCGTTGGCCAACGACCACAATTCATCGGTTGCTTCAGGCGACCCTTAATTCCGTAACTGATTTATCTACATAAGCAATACATGTTATGTTACTTTGTTGAAGGTGGTTATAGCATAATGTGCTCAAATGTTGGACAAATAGATATGTCTTACATGTTCTTTGAACCACTTAGGAAATTCATCACATTGCCTCTCTGTGGTGTCACATGTACTTCCATTTTGCAAAATGTTCTTGTGTTCCCTAGTTAATAAGAAGAGTAGATAAGTAAGACATATAATTACGAATAATCGGACAAACATAAATTTGCTCTTTACATTTTTCTAGTGTGAAAACGTACTCTAGATATTGTTCCACTTCAAAGCTATTGTATAAGATAAATCACTGAGCCATCTCTTGTTCGTGGACAGACACATCTAGTTCCCTTCTAATTAGACCAAATGGACAAACTTTTTGAGAGAATATGCTAACCCCAAGCCGTGGTCACCACCGTCATCATTCCTTTCTTCTCGATTAAACACTGTTTCAATTCCATCAAGATACATCGAGCAAAAAGTTGTACACTCTTTGGAAATGTACACCTCCACAATTGAACCTTTATGATGAGTTTTATTGGCAACAAATCCTTTTCGAATTCCAAGTAGCCTACAAGAGAAATTTTATATTTATACTATACAACAATATAGACTACCATTAAAGGTTGATGGTAAGAGCATAAATAATTACCGTTCAATTGGGTACATCCATCAATACTACACTAGCCCTCCAAGTATAGCCTCGCACGGCAAATGAACAACCAAGTGAACCATGACATCAAAGAAAGCTGGAGGAAAAATCTTCTCAAGCTTGCAAAGTACAAGTATGATTTGATCCTTTAGTTTCTCTAAATCTATCACCTTCAACGACTTTAAACACAGTTGTTGGAAGAAATCTCCTAACTCAAACAGAGTCATACCAATTTCATTGTTAAGATACCCGCTCATCCCAACTGAAAGTAGTCGTTGTACAAGCACATGACAATCATGACTTTTGAGGCCTAAGATTCTGCCATTATCAGTATTCATGCAATTGGATATGTTTGCTGCATAACCATCAAGATACTTGATTGATTTCAAAAAAAGCACAAAAGCCTTGTCTTTCTTTCGTGGATAATGTGTACACAGTTGGAGGATTCACAAATGACCCATCTCCATGCCTATGTGGGTGTAACTCCTTCTGAATTTTTAAATTTGCTAAATCAATCCGTGTTTTTCTGTGTCCTTGTTCTTCCTATCCACATTTAATAATGTCCCCATCAAATTGTCACCAATGTTCTTCTCTATGTGCATGACATCAAGGTTGTGTCGAAGCTTAAACGTCTTCCAGTAAGGCAACTCAAACATAATGCTTCTCTTTGCCCAATTCAACACTGGATTTTTGTCCCTTTGTCTTTTCTTGTTAATAGGATTTTTTCCAAACGGCTTGTACGTCTCATTCTCAATTTGCTCTAATATTTGCTTCCCTGATAACTCCAACGGTCTACACCTGACCTCACTTTATCCGTTAAACAACTTGCTCTTTTGTCATCTATGGTTCTCGGGCAAGTAACGACGAACACCCATGTACCCTATCTTACTTGTTAACTTTTGTGATGGTGCATTTTCATTACAAGTGGGAAAAGCCCAATAACCTTTAGTAGTCCACCCGGACATGTTACCATATGTAGGGAAGTCGTTGATGGTCCACATCACTGCAGAATGCATTCTAAATGATTGTTCGTTTTTGGCATCATAAGTTTGCACCCTATCCTCCCATAACTCCTTCAACTCATCAATTAATGACCATAAGTAAACATCGATATCTCTTCCAAGTGTTGATCGTCCAGGAATAAGCAATGACATCATAGAAAAATACTTTTTCATACACTTCCACGATGGGAGGTTGTAAGGCATTCAGATAACGGGCCACATATTGTATGATATGCTCATATTTTTGAATGGATTGAAACCATTGGTGGCGAGCTCTAGCCTTACATTTCGTGGATCCATGGCAAACATAGGATGTTGCTGATCAAAGTCTTTCCATGCATCAGCATCAGTCGGATGCCTCAAGATTCCATTATCCACACGTTCCTCCTTATGCCATCTCATATGTGTAACAGTTTTCTTGGACATATACAATCTCTTTAATCTCCGTGCCAACGGAAAGTACCTCAATATCTTGTGAGGGATCTTCTTACCCTTTCCATTGTCCAACTTGTATCTAGGCTCTTTACACTTAGGGCAATTATCAAAATTTGCATGCTCCTTCCAAAATAGTGCACAATCATACCTACACACATGAATGGGAACATAGCCCAAACCCAAGTCACGTAAGAATTTTTTGCCAGCATATATGGTCCATGGAACAGTCTCATCACACTCAGGTAGAGTGTCCTTGAAAACTTTCATAACCATAACAAATGAGTTATTGCTCCACTTGTTGTACACCTTAATATGAAGCATCTTAATGACAAATGACAACACAATGAACCTTGTGCAGTCCGGGTATAGTTTACATTGAGCATCTTCAAATAACTTATCAAAGTTTCGCCCATCCACACTCTCCAAAGTAGCAGGTAATTCGTCCCCTTCATCATCCATTGCAAAACCCATACAAAACTCTTCCAACATAGTAGGCAAATCATCCCCTTTCATCCTGATCTTCCCCTACAATTTCACTATATATGTCATGGAGACCTTCATTCGGTATGAGAGGTTAAGCCACAGGAATAAGTTCCCCATGGTGCACCCAAGTCTTGTAAGAAAGAGATATCCCTCTTCGAATCAAATGAATCCTAACAACATGGATCGTATGTATTTTGTCGTTCAAGCAATCGATACATGGACATCGAAGCTTATCCTCCAAGCATACATTTCTCATCGCAAATTCAATAAATGAATTCACCCCTTCTTGATACTCCCTACTGCTTAATCTATTTTTTATTGTCATCCAACCATTGTCTATTTGGGCAATCTGAAAGGTTAAAGGCAACCATTACAGTGATTAATTTACAAAATATTAGAGAAAGTGTTAGAAACTACAAAATATAAGGCTGTGATTATAGAGAAGACTACAATTTATGAATATCGGTGAGTTATATGGTAGGAGTAGAATGTTAGAAAATTCAGCCAAATCTTAGAAATTATTAAGAAGCAATAGGAGTTCTGTTTATAACCCCAAGTTTTCCAAAAATATAGACTTGTGGTTTGTAATAAACTACCCTAATCATTCTTAATGTTTATTTTGTAGGTGAAAGAAGCACGGGCTGTTTTGGTGGTTTTATAGCCTGTTATTATGGGCCCACAAAAGGGCAAGAAAATGGGCAACAACAAAACAAAATAATAAAGTGTTGACTTTCATAATTCATTGTGTTTGTCAACGCTCGTAATATATATAATTCATAAAGTAGTTTAGCTAAAATCATTTTTTTATAGAGACCTACGAATGTCTATGATTCTAAATAAATGAAGAAACTTCATTGATGAACGCTAATGTACCTTATGACTCTAGCAATAACACCCACAATTATACATAAGTATGCAAATAAGTGACCAACATACACATGTGTGCAGTTGAAGAAAAAATAAATTTTTAGTCGGCCCATGTTGAAATATGTTGGGATTAACTTGCAATTAAAACAAGAGGTGAAATTGATAATGAAGCACCATGGCACTAAGGCAAGCCAGAGACACAGCCAATACAATCTAAATAGTCCAATTCTAAACTAAAAAGAAGAAGTTGAAATGCAGTTGTCATTATTATCATGAGCTGCATGATTGAAAAGTCCAATACAGTCTCTAAATAGTCCAATTCTATGTCCCATTCCATAAAAATCTTCTATGTTCATAGCACAGCTGTCATTATTATCATGAGCTGCATGATTGAATTCCTAAATGTAATTTATTGAATAATGGAAGATGTTCTTGTACAAGTTTGCCAAATCTCATCAAGGTGAGCACTTTAGAACTGACAAGGAGAGAGAGAGACATTAGGCCGTGCACTTGCACTTTCTTTGGCTCCGATTTCTGACATAACCACATCTTACATGTAACGCCCTCAAAATTAAACCCATTAAATATTAAAGCAAGGCATGCATTATTAAAAGAAAAACATTATATTATTAAATCATCAGAGTAGTACGAAATAAAACATCAAATAAATGCCCTACGGCTTACATCTGCCAAGCCAACACTTGACACAATTTCATGAGTTCATAACTCAAAACAAGTAAAGCCCTAGGCTTGAATGTTTACATATTCAAATAAAACAACTAAGCAAATAAGACAAGTCTTCAAGTCCAAATCCTCACAAGCTAAGTCTTTGGAGGTAGTGAACCACCTGAACCTGAAAATGAAGTTCCCATAAGGGTGAGCCACAGCCCAGTAGAGAATACTAACCAAGCATAAGAATTAAAAAGCATTAGCATTCGATACATGGTTAACACAAAAGATAATCAATTTCCAAAGTTGTGACACGAATGTCTACATTGTCTATGACATATTGTTCTATGACACCTTTCACTTCTAATATTTATTCAACTTTCCAATTATATCATTATGGCTCAGAACCTGGCCAACTATAATAGTGATCCAGATGTCACAAAAATAAATGAGACTAAAGCTCAAACCACAACACTAAAGCTCAAACTCATACTTCCAACTTCATGAATTAAACCCAATTCCACATTTTTTAAATTAATTATACAATTAATCTAAGCCAAAACCCTAAGGTTTCTCCCAAAATTACCAAACTACCCCCACATACCAAAATACCAACACTTAGGATTAAACGTATAAATGGAGTAGGAAATCCCTACCTCGAAGCAAGAACCCAAAAAGAAGAAGACGGAGATGATAGCCCAAACTCCAAAGTGCTCCAAATCAACAACCGTTCAGATTAAATGAAGCCCTCACTCTCCTCTTCTTATGTAAAGCAACTAGGGTAAAAACACACCCTAACTAGATCAAACCTAGGAGAGAAGTGAGTTGGGAGAGAGAACTCGTAACTAGGGTTTCTGGATCAAAAAGTTGTAAAAAAAATGATTTAAAACGTTTCTGCGTATTTAAACTGGACAGGCTCGCTCGAGCGAAGACATGGTCGCTCGAGCGACCAGACACAAAAATCCACGCTCGAGCGAAGAAAAGCTCGCTCGAGCCAAAAACTCGATGCTTCAGGTCTGCAACCCAGAAGCTCGCTCGAGCGACGAAATGCTCGCTCGAGCGAAGAACTCGAAAACATACACCTCGCTCGCTCGAGCGAAGAAATGCTCGCTCGAGCCAAGAAACACATCTCAGGTCTAAGTACTGGACGCAAAGCTCGCTCGAGCAAGGAAAACCCTCGCTCGAGCGAAGAACCAAAAACAAGACCTCGCTCGAGCGAAGAGAAGCTCGCTCGAGCGACCAAGCCAAAAACTGAACATGCAGACTTGGTTTCTAAACCCAACCAATCTGCAACCAACCTGCTAAACACATCCTATAACCCAAGAATAAGGAATTAAAGGACAACAACAACAAATATAACAGCGGAATCCACGGAACGTAAGTCCGGATACAATAATCAAATGGGAAAAAGACCGGGGTCGCTATAACCTCCCCCCCTTAAAAGAATTTCGTCCCCGAAATTAAGCATGAGTTTGTAAAAACAAGTTTTTCTTAATTCCCAATGATATATAAAACAATAATCAACAACTTGACCAATATTGGTCACTTCATCTCTTATCAAGAGGCATCTCACAATATGTATAAACCAACATATATTTCAACCTGCATCAATATTATGCATTATTCCTTTCAATGTTAACAAATTCCATATCATATTCAATCTCATGATATAAACAACACATTCAATATATAAATGTTATATTCCACTTCCATAAAAAGGCAAGTTCAAAATGCTAACATTAAATCCAAAACATTCTCAATGTTTTCCAACTTAAGACATATATAAAATTCTCAAGTTCAACAATATTACAAAAATCTATATATAAGATTTCTAATCACTAAACATGTCCGGATATTTCTCACGGACTTCCAATTCACGTTCCCAAGTGGCTTCCTCCACTCCGTGATTTCCACAAAACTTTCACCAAAGGGATGGTTTTGCCTCGCAAAACTTGATCCCGCCTATCCAAGACTCGAATCGGTCTCTCCTCATACGAGACATCCTCATCAACAACTAAGTCAGTCCAATCCAGTACATGCGATGGATCCGGCTCATACTTCCGAAGCATACTCACATGAAACACGTCATGAACTCCGGATAACTGCGGTGGCAAAGCTAAACGATAGCAGCCTCGCCAATCCTCTCAAGGATCTCAAAAGGCCCAATAAACCGAGGGGACAACTTCCCGCTCTTCCCAAACCTCATCAAACCCCGCTTAGGTGATATCTTCAAAAAGACATGATCACCCACCTCAAATACCAAAGGTCTCCTCCTACGGTCAGCATAAGATTTCTGACGACTCTGTGCTGTAACAAGCCTCTTACGGATAAGCTCAACTTTCTCCGTCGTTTCCCTCACCAACTCCGGACCCAACAGAGGTGCATCACCCACCTCGGCCCAACAAACAGGAGATCTACACGGTCGGCCATACAAGGCCTCAAACGGTGCCATACCGATACTAGACTGAAAACTGTTGTTGTAGGCAAACTCCACTAATGGCAAGTGCCTCTCCCACGACCCACTAAAGTCGAGAACACAACCCCGAAGCATATCCTCAAGGATCTGAATAGTACGCTCGGACTGCCCGTCAGTCTGAGGATGATAAGCCGTGCTAAGGTCAACTTAGTGCCTAAAGCACTCTGCAAACTCTGCCACAACCTGGCAGTAAAACGAGGATCTCTATCTGAGACGATCGTCACTGGGACCCCGTGCAACCTCACTATGTCCCGGATATATAAGTCGGCAAGATGATCTACCGAATCTCTAACACGCATAGGAATGAAGTGCGCCGACTTCGTCAACCGGTCTACAACCACCCAAATAGCATCACTACCCCGCTGAGTCCTCGGAAGACCCACAACGAAGTCCATAGTGACATGCTCCCACTTCCACTCGGCAATAGGCAAGGGTTGCAACAAACCCGCTGGCCTCTGATGCTCGGCCTTCACTTGCTGACAAGTAAGGCACCTAGATACGAAAGCTGCCACATCTCTCTTCATACCCCGCCACCAAAACTGGCGACCCAAATCCCGATACATCTTAGTACCTCCCGGATGCACCGCAAGGCGCGAATGATGAAACTCTCGGAGTACCTCCTCTCGGCAAGACTCCGGCACAAACAGACGGTCTCGGTATCTCACACTCAGTCGGGATACACCGTCAAACCCTTCTCAACCTTCCCATTGGAAATCTTTCTCGGAGAGATTCTACCTCAAGATCACCCCTCTGAGCCTCTAACACTCGAGTCACAAGTGTAGGCTGTGCAACAACAGAAAACAAGGCCGCAGCCTCTACGGATTCGCCCAGATGCAAATCAAACTCCCCAACTGCACCCAACATCTCCCACTCCCGGATGGCTATACTAGCTAAGTCACCAACAGATTTCCTACTAAGGGCATCGGCCACAACATTGGCCTTCCCCGGATGATAGTGCAACTCGAAGTCATAATCCTCAATGAACTCCATCCACCTCCTCTGCCTCAAATTCAAGTCTTTCTGTGTAAACAGATATTTCAGACTCTTATGATCCGAGAATACCTCGAACCTCTCACCATAAAGATAATGCCTCCAAATCTTCAAGGCAAAAATCACAGCTGCTAATTCTAAATCATGCGTAGGGTAATTCTTCTCATGAATTTTCAACTGACGTGAGCCATAGGCAACCACTTTCCCCTCTTGCATCAACACACAACCCAGACCCTCTCGTGAGGCATCACAATAGACTGCATAACCCAACCCTCTCTCCGGAATAATCAAGACTGGAGCGGTGGTCAGTCTAACCTTCAACTCCTGAAACGACTTTTCACAAGTCTCACTCCATACAAATTTGACTCCCTTCCGAGTCAATCTAGTCAACGGTGAAGCTAACCTGGAGAAATCTTTCACAAACCGACGGTAATACCCAGCTAATCCCAGAAAACTGCGGATCTCAAACACACTCTTAGGCTGTGCCCAATCTTGCACTGCCTCAGTCTTGGATGTATCAACAGACACCCCTTCCCCAGAAACTACATGGCCTAAGAACTTCACCTCTTCTAGCCAGAACTCACACTTCCCGAACTTAGCATAAAGCTTATGGGCTCTAAGTAACTCTAGCACCACTCTCAAGTGTGCCTCGTGCTCCTCCTCTGAAGGTGAATAAATCAAAATGTCGTCCACGAAGACGACCACAAAACGATCCAAGAATTCCCGGAAGATCCGGTTCATCAAATCCATAAACACTGCCGGTGCATTGGTGAGCCCAAACGGCATCACCAGAAACTCATAGTGGCCATACCGCGTACGGAATGCCGTCTTAGGAATATCCTCCTCCCTGACTCTCAACTGTGTAACCCGATCTCAAATCTATCTTAGAGAAACAACGGGAACCCTTCAACTGGTCAAACAAATCATCAATACGGGGCATAGGATACTTATTCTTAACCGTAGCCCGATTCAATTTCCTGTAATCAATACACAATCTCAAAGCACCACCTTTCTTCTTAGCAAAGAGGGCCGGTGCTCCCCACGGCGAAACACTAGGACGGATATAGCCCTTATCTAACAACTCCTGGAGTTGAACCTTCAACTCAACTAACTCGGCTGGGGCAAAACGGTAAGGTGCCATAGAAATCGGCGCCGTGCCGGGCACTAAATCAATAGAGAACTCAATCTCTCGCTGAGGTGGCAAACTAACAAGATCCTCGGGAAAAACGTCCGAATACTCACAAACCACCCTCGGCAACACAATCTGGGTCTCATCACCCTCACTAATCGAAAGACTAGCAAGTAGACCACTAAGCTCACTCCGCCCTCGCGGATCAACCCGGTGGCAAAACACTACCAACCCGGTCCCCCAGAAAACGAAAACACTCCCCGTTCACGGTACAACAAGTGACCCTCTGACGGTAGCAATCAATAACTGCCCGGTATGACGACAACCAGTCCATACCCAAAATAACATCAAAGCCCTTCATGGGCATAACTACAAAAGAGAAAGGGATTCTATGATCATCGACCTCTATATCACAACCCCTAACACCTTGTTTCAAAATCAATTCACCCCCAAGAGGTGACACTACACAAATAGGAGACGCTAACTGTGCTAACTCCAACTCCAAAACAGATGCAAATGCAGCAGACACAAAGGAATGAGATGCACCCGTATCGATCAAAACACTAGCAACTGAATTGCAAAACAAGAAGGTACCTCTCACACAGATGGAGCCGGTACAAGATCCTGCGCGGTAACAGCATACACGCGCCCAGATGACCTCTGATCAACCTGCTCACCCCTAGACTGCTGCACAGACTGGGACGAAGAAGCCCCCTGATTGGCCCTCGAGGCCTGAACTGACTGAGCAGGCAGCTGACTCTGAGTCTGCCTCGAACCAGATGCACCAGATGTGCCACCCAACTGTGGGCAAAACCTCTTCATGTGCCCCGGCTGACCGCACTGAAAACAAGAGAGCGGCTGGCCTCTACCCTGACTCTGGCTCTGAGATCGAGCCGAAGAAGATGCTGCTCTCTGAACTCCTCCCCTCTGAGGACAAACTGGAGACTTGTGACCCAGCTGGCCACACTTGAAACAGGTAATGTCTCCCTGACTGCCTTTCCCAGAACTAGCACTCGGCACTGGAAAAGTGGATCTAGAAAAACTACTCTGAGGCTGCTGAGGAGTGAAACCTCTCTGCCTCCTGCCATCACTCTGGCCATCCTGACTCCTCTTGGAGCCTTTCTGCCTTTCCCCCTCTTCCTGCATCATAGTCTCGGTATGGGCTGCTGCATCAACCAATCGCCCAAAATCCCTAATCATAGATCCGACAACTCTCACATGAGGCCACGCCTCAACTTCTTCTCAAACTCAATGCAACGGCGTTCCTCAGTCGCCACCAACTCAGGTGCAAACCTGGACAAACTAGTGAATGCAGCCTCAAACTCGGCCACTGATAAACTGTTCTGCTCAAGATGGCGGAACTGATCTCTCAACTTCTCCTGAACAGCTGGAGACAGGTACTTCTCCTGAAAAGCATCAACAAAAGCCTTCCAAGTACCTCCAATACGACCCTTGGTGAACTTCCACCACTGACCCGCATCCCCTTTCAGCTGGAAGATGCCAAGGTCACCTTCAACCCCTCGTCTTCGATGCCAAGCATCTCAAACGTTTTCGTTGTCTGTTCGAGCCACTCATGCCTTAAGCGGCTCTAGGATCCCCAAAAACTCATCCGGATTGGACCGGAAGAACTCCCTCTTCAGAAAAGAAGGTCCTGCATCTGCAGCAACAACAACCTGGGCTGGATTCGCAGCCCTCAGAATGTCAACTGACGCCTGAAATGCCCCTGCTATCCCTTGGGCCAAAGCACCCATAAACTGCTGTCCTACTGGCTCGGCCACATTGGCCTGGCCAACACCCTCCTGAACTGCCGGAATTTCCTCCGGTATAGGCACTTCCTGCCTGGCCTGCCTACCACGCCTACCACGACCTCGTCCTCGTCCTGACATCCTAATAAAGGAAACAAAGACGTTAGCACTCTAAATAATGTGCCAAAACTATAACACTCACGTCCTAATACATTGGACAACAATAAATCACACCACGTAAGCACATAATCACATAAGCACCTACGAATTTCATTCCTGGATAATGATAGTCCCGAGGCGCCACTAAAGTTCCGGTTGGAAACAACATTGATCAAGTGCCTTTCCAACAAGACTTTCAGAGACTCAAGGATCCAATCAACATCCAGAAACTACATTCCATACCCACATAATCACATAAACATGTTATCATATAAGCATGTAATCATTACACTAAGTCTCTATCAAACGAGACGAACCCATTGTGATACTAATCACTTCCCACGTACCCAAAGTATTCTAACCCGGTACGCTCTGATACCAAGTTGTAACGCCCTCAAAATAAACCCATAAATATAAACAACATGCATTAAAGAAAAAATTATATTATTTCATCAGAGTAATGAAATAAAACATCAAATAAATGCCCTAGGGCTTACATCTTGCCAAGCCAACACTTGGACACAATTCCATGAGTTCTAACTCAAAACAAATAAAGCCCTAGGCTTGAAAGTTTAATATTCAAATAAAACAACTAAAAAATAAAGCAAGTCTTCAAGTCCAAATCCTCACAAGCTAAGTCTTGGAGGTAGTGAACCACCTGAACCTGAAAATGAAGTTCCCATATAGGGTGAGCCACAGCCCAGTAGAAAATACTAAACCAAGCATAAGAATTAACTAAAGCATTAGCATTCGATACATGGTTAACACAAGATAATCAATTTCCAATTTCATGACACGAATGTCTACATTGTCTATGACATATTGTCTATGACACCTTTCACTTTCCAATATTTATTCAACTTTCCAATTATATCATTATGGCTCAGAACCTGGCCAACTATAATAGTGATCCAGATGTCACAAAAATAAATGAGACTAAAGCTCAAACCACAACACTTCCATACTTCCAACTGATACACATTATAATGATGTATCATAAAACAAATTAATTATCAATAAGCACACATAAGTGATGCTACTGGAGTCCATCCCCTATCTCCTCCCAACAAATCCGGTTTAGAGGTCCATCCCCTATCTTCCCCTAAACCGTGGAGTTCATCCCCTATCTCCTCCAAACAAATGCATATGCAATGAAACACACAATTGCCATATACAACACATAATCAATACAAGTAATGTTCTGTATTAATTCAACAGTCAACATAAGTGATAATTCCAGTTATACCTAAGCCACATGCAAGGTCTACAACAATCAATGGCTATCCTCCACCGATAGCCCAAAACAGTTATTTCTAAACAAGAAATAAATACAACAATGAATGTAAAATTCAACATTCTCATAGGTAAGTATTTAAACTACCCAACTATATCATTAATCTCATAATTTCCCCAACTTCATGAATTAAACCCAATTCCACATTTTTCCCTTAAATTAATTATAAATTAATCTAAGCCAAAACCCTAAGGTTTCTCCCAAAATTACCAAACTACCCCCACATACCAAAATACCAACACTTAGGATTAAACGTATAAATGGAGTAGGAAATCCCTACCTCGAAGCAAGAACCCAAAAAGAAGAAGACGGAGATGATAGCCCAAACTCCAAAGTGCTCCAAATCAACAACCGTTCAGATTAAATGGAAGCCCTCACTCTCCTCTATCTTTTTGTAAAGCAACTAGGGTACACCCTAACTAGATCAAACCTAGGAGAGAAGTGAGTTGGGAGAGAGAACTCGTAACTAGGGTTTCTGGATCAAAAAGTTGTAAAAAAAATGATTTAAAACTGTTTCTGCGTATTTAAACTGGACAGGCTCGCTCGAGCGAAGACATGGTCGCTCGAGCGACCAGACACAAAAATCCACGCTCGAGCGAAGAAAAGCTCGCTCGAGCCAAAAACTCGATGCTTCAGGTCTGCAACCCAGAAGCTCGCTCGAGCGACGAAATGCTCGCTCGAGCGAAGAACTCGAAAACATACACCTCGCTCGCTCGAGCGAAGAAATGCTCGCTCGAGCCAAGAAACACATCTCTCAGGTCTAAGTACTGGACGCAAAGCTCGCTCGAGCCAAGGAACCCTGGCTCGAGCGAAGAACCAAAAACGAAGACCTCGCTCGAGCGAAGAGAAGCTCGCTCGAGCGACCAAGCCAAAAACTGAACATGCAGACTTGGTTTCTAAACCCAACCAATCTGCAACCAACCTGCTAAACACATATAACCCAAGAATAAGGAATTAAAGGACACAACAACAAATATAACAGCGGAATCCACGGAACGTAAGTCCGGATACAATAATCAAATGGGAAAAAGACCGGGGTCGCTATATTACAAGTTAGAACAACGAAATCTCCAATCAAAGAAAGATAAAAAGAAACAAAACAGTCAAAAAAAAAAACAAAAAAAAAAAGAACAGTCAACAAACATTTAAAAGCTAGTGTGCACTTAATTTGGTAATGAAACTAGGCATATTGTTTTCATCTCCTATAACAAATTCTGATATTCTTAACCTCAATTCAACACAGTGAGCATGGGATTGAACATAGTTGACTTCAATATTGTTCCATTTGGTTCAAGTAGAACTAATGAAAACGATTGATACATCCATTTTACAAAACTCACATAATGAAAGCTTCGTTCCAGTAACAGTAAGGGCAAGGAGAGATTCAAAAAAATAAATAAATAAACTAAAATAAGCAAATGACGCATGTGATGCTTGCTGCATTAAGAATTGTTCAAATAGGGTTCTATAATTCTACACCAAAGGAAACAATTTATATTACACTTATGAAACAAATCAATCAAAAGAACAATGCTAATATAGATACTGTACAATATATGTCACGTTTTAGATTTTAAATATGGCAGGTTTACAGTGCTAATCCAGATCTTCAACTAAGTTCGAGTGATTTCTAATTCTGTTCAGCCATGGCTGAACCAAATTCTAACTAAACACCAGTTAGGTTTCCTTGGTTCCTGGGTTACAACAGATCAAGTCACAACCTTACCCAAACTCATTTATTCTTTGAAGCCAGCAACCATATTATCAGTTTCATGATTCATCAAACTCTGGGATTCATTCTCCTAATTGGCATAGTAAAAGGTGCTAGTCATATTTGCTGAAGTAAATAAAACTAGTTTTAGCCAAATGTTATGCACAAAACTAGTTTCTTGCAACATTTCAAAGAATTTTCCAATGGCGTGCACCGATGGTCTCATGCCCAAGCCAAAATTTGGCATTGGCGCACAAAAAAGCCACCCACAAATAGTGTGCCAAAAAATTGGCAGCTTTTTCTAATTTGAAAACTTACAATTATTAATATGTTGGGTGCTTTTAAATGAATTGACACCAAAAAGAGAGTGAATTGACACCAAAAGAGATTTCAAGGTAGTAGTTATCTCATTAGAGTTAATGGTAAATTAAGGTTTGGAAGGGGCCAATCACGAGAACTAATGACATACAACTTCAAAGCTTAAATATAGAATTAAGAATCATACTAATTAGTAGTGTATGCTACACATTTAATTTTAAACAGTATAAAATTCAAAACTAAGAGATGTACTATGCTATGAATTTGGGAGGTTTTGTGTAGATATATATGTCTATATAAAACAGAAAGTTTTTCTTTTTTTCTTTTTTTCTTTTTTTCTCATTGTCTAAAAAATCCAATCAACTTGTTACTTCTTTTTGTAATTAGCAAAGAAATGAAACATGTTAGAAAGAGAAGGAACAAAACAAAGCCATGGGAAAAGCATCATTGTCTATGCAACGCATCCCAACTATGTTGGCACCCAAAGTATGACCAATCATGTGCATTTCCAAGGGTCACCCAATACAATGTTGGAGAGATTCAAACTGAAATAATGCCAGCCCCTAACACTGAGAGTAGGAGGCTTAACTCACTCCTACAATGGCCAAATAACAATCAACCTCCACCAATACAAACTCTAATCTGCCTAACATTCAAGACAAAAGTCAGAAACAGAAAAATGCAGCTCCTTAGTTGAGGACTTGAGCCAAAGCCTAATTCTAGTTTTAATAATCTCACAAAGCTCCCAAGGATCAGGATTTACACCCTTGAACACACACTCATTTCGAAGTTTCCATATAGACCAAAGAACTGTTAGAGGAATAACTCTCAATATCTTCCTCTCCAATTTGTTGAACCTCCCTTCCTCCCACCAAATCAACTTGTTACTTGAGTAATATAATTTAGTTGAATCTAACACTTAGTATTTGACAGTGTTCTCATTGGTATCATTGAGATATGTGGGATAAAAGGTGAAATATGAACTGAAAAGTGCTTTGGATGCCTAGTATGAAAGCACAAAGGGGGATATAATTCACAACTAACTAAAGAGGATATATGAGAAAATTTGATTGATCTTCAAATGGGACCTTGTTTTGATTATACTCTAGCTACTAATCACTAATTACTAATCATGTCTTGTACTATATTCATAAAATAAAAAAATAAAATAAAATAAAAAAATGGGATTTTTTTTTATTGACCCTCCCATCCTCACCCTCCGCCTCCAACGTCCCTTCATTCAATTTATGATAAGGAAAGAAATACTAGCTAGTTGCTAAGGTTAATGGAGAATAATTGTCCACATTGTATGATTATAAAACATACATTCTGTATCTAAAAACTAGTTTGCATTCAAGGAGTTAGAGGGTAATACACAAACAACTAAAATAAAGTAAATATACTATTTTCCCCGGGATATGCTTCTAAGTTTTCCTTTTGTATCGTTGATTAGTTGGTTGAGTATAGATCCATTTTTTTCCCTTCTACTCAACAGTGAATTGTCAACCAACGAAGAAATTTTTTTCAAAATTTTCCCTAAATCTACTTCTATTTCACAAATAACTTACAAAAGCTTAGCCAAGTTGTTGATTCTCATTATGTATATTTCCCAATATAAAAAGGGATACTTAAAGAAAGAGAAGAAATAAAACACCCAAGGGAACATCACAGATTGGGGGACTTCACAAACAACATATTGAAATCCTATTATTGACATATCCCAGCAGCAAACATCAACAGAAACATTGGCAATGACAGAGAGACACAGACAAAGATTGAGTAAGCGAGAGTGATACAGAGGATTTATACCTCAGATTGATTTTAGGGAGAGTTGAAGATGCTCTAAAAAATCGTAATGGTGAGGGCCCTGGTGGGTGAGACATTGTAGAACAAGACGAGTACGAGAAAAAGGAGTAAGAGAAATCAAAAAAAAAAGTGAGACAGAGAGATGTAAATAGAGAGAGACAGAAGGTTGAAAAAAATACCTAGTTGAATCAGAAATGGTGAAGATGAATAAAAAATGGCGAAGACAGACGGCGACACTGATGGTGGAGAGGTGAGAACAGCGGACAGCAACGTTGATGATAAGGCGAGGTGATTGGCACGACAAAGGTGTGATTGAATTCAACCGAGATGTGAAAGAGGCACATATTTATTTTTAATTTAAGTGTTTGAATTAGTAAAGTTATCCCCTACAAACATGTTGGTCGGCTAATGTCTGAACTTGCATTTAGATACCAAAACGACGTCGTTTTGATATTTGCAACTAAATTATATTAGTTGCTAAAATATCATACTGCTCCCGCCTAGTTTTCACTCTCCCGCCTATATTTTTGGCGACAAAAATTTTAAATTGGTCGCAAAAAATCACTTTTTTGAAAAAAATTATTTTTAGTCAGTAATAGTATCAACTTTTAGTTACGAAATTTTATTTTGGTCGGCAAAAGTCATTTTTGTGCGACCAAAATTTTTTTAATCAGCAAAAGTGGTCGGCAAATGTGTAATCTCTTGTAGTGATATAACCGAAGCCAACAAAGCCTGTGGTAGAAGACTAGACCCAAAATGCTTCCATCTCTCCAAAACATTGGACCACCAAACCAACATGTTATCCCCCAGAACATCATTCATATCGACCGAAAGAGGTAACACTTTCCAGAACATTCGAACAACATTACATCTTGCCAACAAATGCACTACCATTTCTACTTCCTCATGACAAAGAATGCACCGGGTTCAGTACTAGTTTGGGGTAGAAACGATTAACCTTGGTGGGCACAATAGGAAATAAGTTAGGAAAAGGAAAAGCTTCCTAATTGAGACTAAATTAAAGACAATACGAAATTTATCAAAAATAGAAATATTTGAGTTAAGCTCAATTCTAAAAACTAGAACAAAAATTAAATATTTTGGAAAAAAAACCTAACCTCAAATGGATTCTTCAAGACCAAGTAATTAACAAAATAAATATTTTCAAAACAGGCAAAAACGCATGTTTAGCAGCCTAAACAATGGAATTTAGCTGAAATCTATCGTACACCATGGCAAAGCAATGGGTATTGATTGTGACACCATTTTCCATGTCTCGACCCAATCTCAAACTATTTCAAACACATGGCATTTCGCATCTACTAGTACTTTTGCCCTTTACATTGTTTGTCCATGAGTTCCAAGAACTCCATGGCTAAACACTCTGCATCAATTCTACTTAACTAAAAGAAGAAAATTTCATTACAACGGTGATACCATGTAAACATTGGCTATCAAAAACCCCACATGTGTTTGTTTTGGAGGTTTTGTTAATGCCTTAGTGGTCTCCAACAACAACCCATTATTAATCTACAAAATCCGGAGTGAGTTATATACACACAAGTAACTTGTATATGTTATATTAGTGATGATAGGTTTATCAATTAAATCACAATAATTCATTCAATTAAATTGTGTAAGTTATATTAGTGATGATGGGTTTATCAAATAAATTGTGTGTTGGAAAATTTAGAAGTGAATGAAATTGGACTCCATTTGAATGACAGGGTGCAACCCTTCATAGTGTCTATTCATATGAAAGTGTATGAACTCAAGAGACATGCCAGTCTAAAGGTCATGAGGACTTCTATAAATATCATCCCTTCTCATGGCATTCATGCATAAGTTAAGATTTGTTTTAGGATTTATACATTATGTCTAGTTGAGTATATAAGAGAGAGTGCATGGCATAAATTAGTTCATTGTACACACAGAAATTTGTGCAATTTCTGTATGGGGTGATCATTGTATTCTGGAGACAGAACGTCCATTAATCGCAAGCACTAGAAACAAGGGTAAAATTATGTCTTAAAGACACAATGTTTAAACTCTGGTCTCGATCACAATCTATATTAAATTTACAAAATTTCTATAAGAAATTTCTTGTGTTTTATTTTATTATTTATTTGCATTAAATTGATTTTTTCAAAAATATTTTCTTACAATTTTAAGACATAATTTAATCTATTTATAGTTTCTATGTACACATATTCTGTGATTCAAATTTAGTATTTTTTGGTTAAAAAATTAATTTTTTGCATATCACTTTCATGCCTAATGTACTTATGTTTATGGTAAAACTCCCTCCATTTTTTACTGTTTCCATAAGGGTTGAAGACGTTTACCTCAAAGCATGTTTCAATAGAATTTTACTTCTTTATCTTTTGTGGTACACTATTTTTTACAATAATTGTAATAGATTATTTGATGTTATTTTTTAGTGTTCAAGTATTTAATATGTGCAATTATATTATATAGATTTCAGATTATTTGATATAATCAAAACTGTTATTTGAACATAATCGAATTTGTGTTGTGGTATTATGTTTAAATATGTTTTTTGTTTGAAACTATTTATTTATTTAGTATTCATATACAAAGTTTTATACATGTTTTAATTATGTTATTTCTGGTATTATATTCATTTGTTTACTTGCATAAGAGAGTGAAACCGGCAATTAAATGCTTTTTATGTATATTGCATCTGTCAGTTGTTCAATAGTTTATTTACAAAAAGTTTAACCGATTTCAGTTTGACTAACTTCCATTGTTTTAGATTGCGTTTTGAGGACATATTGATTTTATCTGTTAAATTTTAATGTCCATTCGTGAAATACATTTATGTATGACAAAAACTTTTTCCTTGTACAAGTATGTTAGTGTTGTAAGGTTGATCTATAATTGTATAAGAAGAGTTAGTTTGTTGGCCAAAAGTTTTCTCTTTTGACGTAACTGTAGAAGAAAGTTGCATTAAAATTTAAAAAAAAAAAAAAAAAAAGAAGATAAAAAAAAAACCTGCAATAGGGAGTACAAGTGGTGAATTTGGCTTCTTTTTTTATATGCTTCTGTTGTCTCACTATGCTTGGTTATCATTTTTCAAAAACACTTTTCAGAAAATTTTATTTTTTTATTTTCCGTGTTTTTTTATTTTTACGGAATTTTTTTAATATTTTGAGCAATTTCTTTAATTTTTAAACATACCTAACATACATATACCTAAAAAGTTTTAAAAAAAAAATTGAAAAAAACCTTTTAAAAATTCACTAAATACCAAAAATACAAATAAAATACGAGAATTCAGTATATTTTTTATATTTTTATGTATTTATTAATTTTTAAAAATATTTTTTCACAATTTTTTTACTTTTTAGATACATCTAAATAAGGTGCATCTAAAAAAGTAAAAAAAATGTTTAAAATTTTAAAAATATTCACTAAAAACAAAAAAACACGAAAATAAAAAAACTCAGTTTTCAAAAAACTTAATTCAAAAAACTTAAACCAAACACACTGATTTTTGAGTTTTATATTATTGTGAGATTTGTGAAATATAATTTTTTTTTTTTTGGCCTACTGTCAATGATCAAAATTAATTTGTTTTATGCATGTCTGATGTATTCATAATAAAATTTTGAATATTTGTGATGTTTTATTTTCATATGGTATAATTATGACATAATATTGATGTCATTGATTGTTAATTTTATATGATTTTTTTGAACGTAAAGCATAATAGTAATTTGTTTATCTCAGTTTAATACTTGGACCTTTGTGTCTTGATATAAGAATATTTCTAATTAATTTAAAATGAGTTTTTTGCCAGGAAATTCTTATGAAATATTGTGTGATATGTGTTATTTTCTAACATATTTAATTCCAGTGTCATGAGATTTAAATAAAATTTTATTTAAGAGTTTGTGAACTTTCAATTAATTTGTCGTGGTGATTATGACATCAATGTTACTATCAATGGATCTTTTCTGGAGTATTATTTAGAAAATTATATTTCATGTGTAAATAACTTTTTTGTTTGATTGTGTGTTAGCAAAAATTTGGTTTGGGTCAAATCGACAAAGGAGATTCGACAGAAAAATAAATTTTCACAAACAACAATACAATCAGGCCATGTGGCTAGTATCCTATGCCTTGACAGATTCAATGACTTCTTTGGAAGTTGTAGTGTGAAGAAACAAATATAAACAAATTGAAACTCGATTGATAACACTTAAACTTATCACTTAATTACAAGAATCAAATTACAAGTTTATATAACATCATAATTGACAAGGCCAAACTTGGTTACAAGAATTGAATTACAGAGAAACTACTCCTGAGTACAAGAACTACTCCTAGATAGGTCACACTACTCCTAGATTTCACATGAGTTGTGAATTTGGTTGAAGGTCCTTTCTTCTTCGAATTCCTAGCTTTTATATGGCTTCACTGGCCATGCTATACTACCACATGTCCATTTGTTGTCTTCCCACATTTGCCCATGATCTGCAACTGCTACAATTGCCTTGAGCTCTACTTCTTTCTGAAACTGCCATGTGTCACATCCTCAATCTTCTTTCTTGGGCCACTAACTTCATGCTCTTGACTCTTGAACCTATTCTGCACATGTCCATGCCCCGTCGACAGAAGATTTCAAATTTATGGTACCAACAATGCCTCCCTTATTTAAGGTAAAACTTAGTTTTGCCTTGAATGAATATTCATTAATATGGACAACTTTGCAAGCCCAAACCTAACCAAGACTTAATTAAGCAACTGGGCCTATCTACAAGCCCAAAATTAGTGTGGCCCAATAGACAGAGATGCCCCAAGCAATATAAACTTGGAAATTTAAATTGAAGCTCCACTTTTACTTATTCATTTCTATACTGCTCCTCTTTCAACCCTTTAGCTCCTGTGAAACCCTAGCCATGGCTCCTAAGAAAATTCAGTCTCAGTTGAAGGCCAAACAGCTAGAATCTCCAGAACCTTCTCCGTTGCTTCGTTTTCCCCCTAAGATCATAGAAACTATTCGAACTCACAAATTCGATAGCTGCATTATCCATGGAAACACTACTGCCCAAGGGGAACTAGGTCCATTGAGCTATACAGACATACATGGGACAGGAATTTAAAACTTTATTCACACACATACGTGACGTCATATTAACAAAGTCTTGCGTCACCATCACATGTACACAAAGTCAAACTGGGACTTCCCTCGAGGAACAGTTATACAAACTTGTTCAAACCAAATAAAGAAAGTAGAAAACTTATACATAATTCATAAACTCGACCGTCAAACTTCGCAGGAACGTCATCGGAAGGCACAGTGGTTAGCCGACACAAAACTTATCTTCAGGCTGCTATTACTAAGCCTAGTCACATACTTGATCACCTACATACATAGATAATAGAGTGAGTGAGAGCCCAGTGAATAATAACAGAGTAAATGGTTTTAAATGAATGATGTCCCATATCAGATTCGGAAAGCAAATTCATGTTTATCTGAGAAACAGAAGCAGATCCATATTTACATTCTTATTCAAATCATATACAGAAATCAAAGTCCATGCTTGATCATACATGGTACATCCATTAGTGCTAACAGAACAGATACAGAACAGATATAGAACAGATGGTAGTTATAAGCAACTAGTTCCATGAAGAAACCTCCAGATCCGGGTAACAAATAACAGATATGCTGAGCTCCATGATAGAGCCTTCAGTACGGGTAACAGATAACAGATATACTAAGTTCCATGATGGAACCTCCGATAGCAGGTAACAGCTAACAGATATGCTAAGGATGCCACAAATACTTGTCAAAAATTGGACAATCATCCATTATACAAAACATAAACAGATCTTATTTCATCATACAAAAAATAAATAAAGTGGAACATAGCTTTACTAAGTTATTAATCACAGTTGGCTCCAGAAGTAGACTGACAGAGCAGACAGATCGAATAGCTTATGGCGTGTGACCTACACAAACAGATAATGGATACACACTGAAACACACTTGAAAAATACTTAACTCATTACGTTTCATTCTTAGTTTCTAAGTCTTATCCTCATTATTATGTCTTAATTAGGGCTTAAGAATGCCAAAGATGCAATGAGGATGCTAAAATGTGCTTTGGAACACTTAGCCAAATTTTCAAAAACAAGGCAGTCCACTCGAGTGCAACATCTGTTGCTCGAGCGGTTTGCAAACTCTGCAAAAGTACTAGTTGCATGATTTTTCCACTCGACGGACACTCGACAATCACTCGAGCGAAGGGTCGAAAATAAAGGTGGTCACTCGAGCGCAAGTTCTACCACTTGAGCCAATCCCCAAACTCTGCAAAAATATTGGGAGCTTGCATTCTCTGCTCGAGCGCAGACTCCACTGCTCGAGTAGAGGCTGCAAATTTTGGAATTTCCAGATTACAGTTCTAGGTTCAAAACTCAACTTCAAGACTTCAAAACACATCCTTTTGGACCCAAAACTTGAGGAAACATATGTAAACTTGTAAAACATTGTGAATTCGAAATCATTTCACAAAATCAAAGCCCAAAAGCATGCCAATTATGCAAAATCAAACTTGGAACTTGAAGAACATAACATGAAGACAACATGCATGAATTATCTTGGCTTCAAAGCTTTCAAAACATGATCAAATGAAGTGTTTAACTCAAATACATATTGAATTCTTAGAACAAAGCCAAAATGAGGACATGCAAGAGGAAATTCTTTGAAAACATCTCCGAAACACAATGAAATGAGCATGCATGCATGCATGTCCTATGCTTTGATCCTATAATATGAGCTCAATTCGTGCCTTAATCTTGAATTTCTTTTGAACTCATGTATTAGCTAAATTAATTGCATAATCAAAGGCTTGAATTCTAACCTAAACTTCCCAATTGAGCTTCAAGTAGTCAAATTCTTGAGTGTCCAAGCTAATTCTCCTTAGTTCCTCTCATGTTTCTTTCTTTTGATCTCAATTCTCTTTTCCTCTCTTTCTTCTCACATTTTGATGTCAACCGATGATAAAGTGTGTGTGTAGTGGTATGAGACAACATTAGGCTTATATAGGTGCCATTAATTAATCATTGCTTAGATTAAACAATTATATTCATTTTATTCTAATTATTTGGTTCCTAATCTAATTTCAATTAAACCTACAATAAAATTCTAAAAATTCCAAATGACACATAACCCTAGTCAATTTCACATTCTGTGGCCGATAAGGCCTTCAATTCGCATAATGAAACAAAAACACAGACAAATATTTCTATGACAGATAGATATAAATTCAAATAACACAATCCACATGCAATTAACTAAGAATTTCCTCTTAATTACTTATTAGGCATTCTTAATCACGCTTAATCAATTAATTACAGATCGGGGTTGTTACATCTACTGCAGAATCTGGGTTTAGTTGCTGAAATTTAGTGTTGACACCACTGATCCAAGGGTCGACACCTTGTCTGCTGCAAGCATTGTCAATTTTTGTCAATTCTTCCTGAAGTGTGAGAACCCGAATATACAAAATCAAGTAAATAATTAAATAATAATAATATTACAATCTCAAATATTTTGGTGGTGAATCCTAAAGTGCAAATTAAATATTTGGAAGGTCTTTTAATTAATTTTAAACTTAAAATAAATTTATGGTGAAAGTATTTAATTTAAAGGCAAGATTTATTATTTAAAAAAAATAGAGGGTAAGTGAGTAAGTATATTTTGTTATATTAATAGGTATATTTTATTTAAATTAATAGGTTAGAAAATAAAATAATATAAAGATATAATAATTTAGAGCCTTTTGTGTAGATACATAATGTAACCCTAGGTTGCCTAATACATTCTATAGCAGCAGCAGGAGGCAGCCACGGGAGAGAGAAAAGAAGAAGAAAAAGAAAAAAGGGGTTGCAAACAAGGAAGGATTTTTTGGTGTGTGGTAGGTCTTTATCTTTCTTCTTTCTTTTGGTTTTGTTCTTTATCCTTCCTCTATTATTATTTAGTTCATTGATGGAGAGGTTGTAGGTTTATGTATTTTGTATATAGATATCCTATCAAGAAACTTGAGGAATTAAATTTATGTATAAAGAATGGAAGAAATTCTTAGTTAAAAAATTCTGTACAGAACCATAAACTTTAAAAATCAAGAAACCATATCAAACGAATGAATTTTGAACTGAAATTTTTACAGTAGATCAATTACATATTGAGTTGCATATCTGAATTTGTTCATAATTTTTGGGAGTCAAAATCCATAAAAACTGATGCGTTCAAATCTGTCCAAAAAACTGGTTTTAAACAGTAAGTTCGGGAGTATTGTTCTCTTTGGGTATAAATCCGAAAATTATCAAATCAGCGTCATTAGAACCAGTTACAAGTCTAGTTTCGTACATTTTTGGCCTTGCATTGATTGCTCATGTATACTAAGAGAACCATTAATTTCTTTAAAGTGCTGCAGAAAACAACCTGTTTAGATATAATTAATTGTAGATAATTATTTTGATAAGCAAATCAAGTGAAACCAATTTGGTTTGAAACTTAGGATATATTAGTTGATATCTGGAGGGTTTTGGAATTTTTAGAATAGCATGGAATGGGTTTTTAATTTTCAAAGTTAGCGAATAGATTGGGAAAAACTTGTTTAAAACTCTGTTTTATCTTAAAGTCACTTTTAGTTAAGTTTCGATCGGAACCCATGTCTTGGGTGATTTTAGATCTTGAAGAACATGAATTTAGGTAATATTTAAGAGTAATGGTGAGTTGGGTTGAGCCGTGTTAGTGCGCTTTAGTTGAGGTTACTTAGTTCCTATTCTTTAGTATTTTTAAATTAGTAGTGACGTGTAGTTTTTATACTTGGTTCAGGGCACTAGTTGGACTTTTATACTCTATTCGAGGATTATATTATTTCGTTTCCAGGTGAGTAGTTTCATGCTATATATTTTTATAAATGTTCCCCTACCCTGAACTGTTGGAAAATTAAATTGTTGTTTCAGGACTAAACTGTTTTGATAAATTATTATATTATCAATGGAATCAAATTGTTTCTGAAACATGTGCGAACTTGGCATACTGTAAACTATTTGTTTTTGGTCTCATTTTTATAAGGATGAACTACCATGTTTTGCGAAACTGATGTGTATTGATTATTGGAACCATCTGTGTATTTTGTCCAGGGAAATTATTCCACTGTATGGTGACTTTGGCCACTAGGGAACAGATCCGGGTTGAGCCGTGATGACTCTAGTGCTCAACGATTGTAAGGAAAAGACCTAGGTTAAGCTAGGTGACCTTCAATCAGATCGTCTTAGAGAAAAGGCCAGGTTGCCACCCTAAGGATGACTCTTAGTTTGATATTGGATCCAACGGGGCTTATAGCCTTGAGAACTGTGTGGCATATTACTTGTTATTTTCTTGGTACCCAGAAAATTATTGGTGTTCATGTTGTAATATGTTTTCAGTGAAAAATGTCATTTATCATGTTCTTGAGAGACATGAGTATTTTAACTATTGAACTGTGGAACCTTCATTTTGAAACAAATTGTCTTTACCAAACTGTATGCCAATCTAGTTTCTGTGATATGTATCTTATTTTGGAATTGATCCTTGTTTTCAAAACTGTATATACTATCCATGTTGCTACTCACTGAGCTATTAGCTGGCTTAGTTATTTACCATTTCCAGGTGTTAGAAGGACTTAGAGTGGACTCATGGCATAACGGGGACTCGTTTGTATGGACCTCTAGGACATTCATTTATTTTGTTTTAGACTGTTATGTCAAGTTTGTGCATTTTAAATTTTTATTTTTTTTGAGGTTCATTTAGGATTATTTTGATATGTGGACTGTTTATATCCCATAAGTTTGGATGGTAGTGATTATGGTTGATTTTGCCGTTTATAATTGTGGCATGTCACTGGATTGAGTTTTGGTTATTTATTATTGGACTATTGTTTAGTTGTTCAATGTGATTATGGATTCGTATTTAGGCTTACGTGTTCCTTGGGCTAAGGCCCTGTGGGCCACAGCCGGTCATACCCGGGTTTGAGGTGTGACATGAAGGGTCGACACCACCAACACAAGGGTCGACCCTTGTGAGTTATTTTCCAGATAGTTCAATTTTGGGCTCTATTTCTTAGGAATTTTAACTTGTTCTTTCGGGTTGACTTTGTGACTTTATTTTACCTTAACCTAGCATTATAAATAGGGCCCTCACTTACCATTTTCTTCACTTTATCTTCTATTTCCCCTCTCTAAACCATGAGTCACTCTTCTCTCTCTCTAAACTCACTTTTTCGCTCAAAGATCTTCAAATCTACTCACTTAGAAGCATCTTCTCACATTGCTCCTTTGAGATTAAGTGTAGAGCTTGTCGAGGGCTTCATTTTGATGGAAGCAAATCGTTGTTTTGTCACCGTCAACTTTTGGGCTTTTCTTCCTCCTCCTTCGTCTTCTTCTTCTTCTTCTAAGTTTGAATTAGGGATTCTCCACACTCTTACATAAGTTTTACCTTAGTTATTTGCCATTTCAAAGGATTATAGTGGTTTGGGTTGTTTTGGTAAAACCTAGGGTTTAGAATCAAAATGAAAAGAGGGATTTTCAAAGGGTTTCTTAGAAAAGCTTGTGGGTATGAAATTGGGATTGATATATGTTGAAATGAGGTATTTCCTACATTGAAATTGATTTTCAAAGAGAAAAGGATTTTGCCCTAAAATGTAAATGTTGAGATTGCAAAGCGAAAATGAAATTGATATTGAGAATTATGAAATTGAAATGATGTTGATGATGATGACGGAGTTGGATATGTATTATCATTCCTATCTTAAGATTTTGGAAAAGTGTATCTTTAATGAAATTTATTTACCTGTTTAGAGATATCTGTTTTGGGCTATCGGCGGAGGATAGGTATGAATGTTGTAGAAATTTAATGAGAATTAGGTGAACTAAAATAATTTCTCATCTATGTGCATTGAACATTTTTCTTATTTAATACATTGAAAATGTATATGATTTTTTGGAAAGAGGTGTGCATCACCAAATCAAGTTAGCCTGTGTGTCTAGGGTGAAAGTCCCGAAAAATGCGCATATACATGGGTGCCAGTTCCCGCGGACGAAATATTCATAAAATAGAAATAGTAGTGCTTGTAAAGACTACGTTTACATGGGTGCCGTTAGACGGTTTCCCGCGGACAAGATATCCATTAAAGGTTGTACTGGTTTGAGATTTCCCCCTTTTTTTTATTATAAAGGGCATGATTTTGAGAATTGCGATACAAACTTGGTATAGCACTGTTTTTTAAGAAGGATATAAATGTTTTGGCATTGGCATTGCATATATAAAACCTTATGGCTTTGTTAAGATTTATACATTGTATTGTAACATTTCTTATGGGCTTTGGCTCACCCTATGTGGGAAAACCATTTTTAGATACTGGTGATATGCCTCCACCAAGGACTTAACTTGGGAGGACTATGGAGCTGAAGGCTCAGTATTGTATTTTGTATTTAATTTTGTACAAGCCTAGGGCTTTATCTATATTAAGCTTAAGACTCACTTTTGATGTACCCAAGCATTGACTTGGAAAGATATAAGCCTTTAAGGCATATGATTATCTGTTTAGCTTTCATTTCTTTTCACTCTCTTGTAATACATGTTGTGGATTCAGGATGTATTGTTTACGAATGTATATCGCATGTGTCACCTTTTGTATACCAAACTCTAATTAATGAAAGCTTATCAATTCATTTATGTTGCTATTTATTGGTTATTATGAGATGGGTATATTGTATTTATTTCAGGGTATTACAAGTTGGTATCAGAGCGTATCGGATTTGAATATTTTGGGTACGTGGGAAATGATTCTTACCACAATGGGTTTATCTCGTTTGATAGAGATGTTTCTATGTTTGTAATGCTTTGTGATAACACGCTTATATGATTATATAGATATGGGATTTAATTTCTAAGATATTGATTGGGTCTATGAGTTTCTAGAAGTCCTATTAGAAGAGCACTTGATCACTGTTGTTGCTAAGAAAAAGGATGGTGCCTTACAGCTTTATATTGATTACCGAAAGTTGAACCGAGTAACTATTAAGAACAAGTACCCAATGCCTCGTATAGATGATTTGTTTGATTAGTTGAAGGAGTCTTGTTGTTTCTCTAAGATAGACTTGAGATCAAGTTACTACCAGTTGAGGGTAAGGGAGGAAGATATCCAGAAGACGGCATTCCATACGCGGTATGGCCATTATGAGTTCCTAGTGATGCCTTTTGGGCTAACCAATGCACCCACCATATTTATGGATTTAATGAATCAAATCTTTTGTGAGTTCCTAAACCGTTTTGTAGTGGTCTTTGTTGATGACATCTAATTTACTCACCCTCTGAGGAGGAACACGAGGAACACTTACGAGCTGTGCTCAAGTTGCTTTGTGCCCACAAACTATATGCCAAGTTTGGAAAATATGAATTCTGGTTGAGTGAAGTAAAGTTCTTAGGCCACGTGGTATCCGGGGAAGGAGTAACTTTAGATTCATCCAAGATAGAAGCTGTACAAGATTGGGAACAAATCAAGAATTCCTTTGAGATCCTAGTTTCTTGGGGTTGGCCAGGTATTATTGTCGGTTTGTGAAAGATTTCTCTAGATTAGTTTCACCATTGACTAGACTAACGAGGAAAGAAATTAAGTTCATGTGGAGTGAGACTTGTGAGAAGTCATTTCAAGACCTTAAGGTTAGACTTACCACTGCTCCAGTATTGATTATTCCAGAGAGGGGTTTGGGCTATTCGGTGTATTGTGATACTTTACAAGAAGGTTTGAGTTGTGTATTGATGCAAGAGGGAAAAGTAGTAGCTTATGGCTCACAGTAGTTGAAAACACATGAGAGGAATTACCCTACTCATGACCTAGAGTTAGCAGTAGTGATCTTTGCCTTGAAAATTTGGAGACATTATTTGTATAGTGAGAAGTTTGAAGTATTTTCTAATCACAAGAGTCTGAAATATCTATTTACACAGAAAGACTTGAATTTGAGACAGAGGAGGTGGATGAAGTTTATAGAAGATTATGACTTCGAGTTGCATTATCATCCGGGGAAGGCCAATGTTGTGGCCGATGCCTTAAGTAGAAAATCCATTGGCAGTGTAGCTAGTATTGCTATTCAAAAATGGGAGATATTGGGTGCTATTGGTGAGTTTGACCTATATCTTGGTGAGTCAGTTAAGTCTGTAACCTTGTTTTCAGTAGCTGCATAACCTACACTTGTGAGCCGAGTTATAGAAGCACAGAGAGATGACCATGATGTAGAATCCCTCCGGGAGAGAATCTCTAGTGGGAAGGTAGAGAAGGGCTTAAATGTGTATTTTGACTCGAGTGTTAGATACATTGACCGTCTTTTCGTGGCAGAGTTTTGCCGAGATGAAGTACTCTGAGAGTTTCACCATTTACGCCTTGCGGTGCATCCAGGAGGCACAAAGATGTATCACGATCTTAGTCGTCATTTTTTGGTGGAAGGAGATGAAAAAGGATGTAGCCGTGTTTGTGTCGAAGTGTCTTACTTGTCAACAAGTGAAGGCCGAACATTAGAGACTAGCGGGTTTGTTGCAACCCTTGCCTATAGCCGAGTGGAAGTGGGAGCATGTCACGATAGATTTTGTGGTGGGTCTTCGAAGGACTCAACGGGGTAATGATGCCATTTAGGTGGTAGTTGACCGATTGACCAAGTCAGCGCACTTTGTACTTATGCGCACGAATGACTTGATAGATTTTCTAGCTGACCTTTACATTAGGGACATTGTTCGACTTTATGGGGTCCCTGTGACTATCATTTTTTATAGAGATCCGCATTTTACTGCTCGGCTGTGGCAAAGCCTACAGAATGTTGTAGGCACTAGGTTGACTTTTAGTACCGCCTATCATCCTCAGACTAACAGGCAGTCTGAGCATACTATTCAAATCCTTGAGGATATGCTTCGAGGTTGTGTTCTTGACTTTAAGGAGTCGTGAGAGAGGCACTTTCCCTTAGTGGAGTTTGCCTATAACAAAAGTTTCCAGTCAAGTATTGGTATGACACCATTTGAGGCCTTGTATGGCTGACCGTGTAGATCTCTTATGTGTTGGGATGAGGTGGATGATGCACCTATGTTGGGTCCAGAGTTAGTCCAGGAAACGACGGAGAAAGTTGCACTTATCCGTAAAAAGTTGGTCACGGCTCAGAGTTGTCAAAAGAGCTATGCCGACCATAGGAGGAGACTGTTATCCTCTGAGGTAGGAGATCATGTCTTCTTGAAGATATCACCTAAATGTGGTTTGATGAGGTTTGGAAAGAGTGGAAAGTTATCTCCTAGATTTATCAGGCCATTTAAGATCATAGAGTAGATTGGAGAGGTAGCTTATCACTTGGCCTTGTCGCGATAGATTTTCGGGGTTCATGACGTGTTTCATATCTGTATGCTCCAGAAGTATGAGCCGAATCCATCACACATTTTAGACTGGACCGAGTTAGAAGAACATAAGGATTCCTCGTATGAGGAGAGACTGGTGAGAGTCTTGGATACTTGAGATCAAGTCTTGCGAGGCAAGACAATTCCTTTGGTGAAAGTGCTATGGAAACATTACGAGGTTGAGGAAGAAACTTAGAAACATATGATGGAAGTCTGTGAGAAGTATCCGGACCTATTTATTGGTACTTAAACATGTTTTGAGAACTTTGTTGTGATAATGTAATGTGAACATTGTATATATTTTGGAAATGTGAATCGTATATTTAATATTGAGGATATGTCTATTATTGTAATGAGAATGAAGGACCGGTGGATGGGTTAAGATGATAAATTTGATTTACTATCATTGTTATAATTATTTTAAACATAGTTTTGTTGTTGAAAATTTCGGGGACGAAATTCCTTAAGGGGGAGGTTATAGCGTTCTTGATTTAGACCCAACCCATTTATTACTTTTGAATCCGGGAAACCATATTGGTGATGGTCGTTCCTTTCTCTTTATGTTTGGTTTTGGCTTTAGGGGTCAACACCATCCTTGTTGGTGTCGACACTGCTTCTTTTCTTTGTCTTGTTCTGCTCCTAAGGTCGACACCAACTTTGGAGGTGTCGACACCATCTTACTATTATGTTCTTGGAATAGCTATTAAAATTTAAGGTCGACACCAGCCTTGGTGGTGTTGACACTTGTCTTTTGTTGTTGGCCTCAAGAGTTGACACCAGTCTGGAAAGGGTCAACCCTTGTCAACTGCAGAATCTGGGTTTAGTTGCTGAAATTTAGTGTCAACACCTTGTCTGCTGCCAGCATTGTCAATTTTTGTCAATTCTTCCTAAAGGGTCGACACCATGGACACAAGGGTCGACCCCTATGAGTTTTTTTCCCAGATTTTAGTTCGGTTTTGGGCCCTACTTCTTGGGGATTTTGAGTTGTTCTTTTGGATTGTCTTTGTGACTTTATTTCACTTTAACCTAGCACTATAAATAAGGCCCTCAATTACCCTTTTCTTCCCTTTATCTTCTCTTTCCCCTCTCTAAACCGTGAGTCACTCTTCTCTCTCTCTAAACTCATTTTTTGCTCAAAGATCTTCAAATCTACTCATTTAGAAGCATCTCCTTACCTTGTTCCTTTGAGATTAAGTGTAGAGCTTGTCGAGGGCTTCATTTTGATCAGAGCAAATCATTATTTCGTCACCGTCAACTTTTGGGCTTTTCTTCCTTCTTCCTCTTCTAAGTTTGAGGTAGGGATTCTCCACACTTTTGTATAAATTTTACCTTAGTTATTTGTTATTTCAAAGGATTATAGGGGTTTGGGTTGTTTTGGTAAAACCTAGGGTTTGGAATCAAAATGAAAAAAGGGGTTTTCAAAGGGTTTCTTGAAAAACTTGTGGGTATGAAATTAGGGTTGATATATGTTGAAGTGAGGTATTTCCTACATTGAAATTGATTTTCAAAGAGAAAGGGATTTTGCCCTAAAATGTAAATGTTGAGATTGCAAAGAGAAAATGGAATTGATGTTAAGAATTATGAAATTGAAATGATGTTGATGATGATGGCGGAGTTGGATATGTATTATCATTCCTATCTTGAGATTTTGGAAAAGTGTATCTTTAATGAAATTTATTTACCTGTTTAGAAATATCTGTTTTGGCCTATCGGTGGAGGATAGATATGAGTGTTGTAGAAATTACATAAGAATTAGGTGAACTAAAACTAATTTCTCATCCATGTGCATTGAACATTTTTCTTATTTAATACATTGAAAATATATATGATTTTGGAAAAAATGGGTGAATGTTGGAAAGAGGTGTGTATCACCAAATAAAGTTGGCCTATGTGTCCAGAGTGAAAGTCCCGAAAAATGCGCGTATACATGGGTACCGATTCCTGCGGATGAAATATCCGTAAAATGACAATGGTAGTGCTTGTAAAGACTACGTTTACATGGGTGCCATTCGACGGTTTCCCGTGGATGAAATATCCTTGAAAGGTTGTACTGGTTTGAGATTTCCCCCTGTTTTTCTATTGTAAAGGGCATGATTTTGAGAATTGCGATATAAACCTGCATAGCACTGTTTTTTAAGAAGGACATAAATGCATTGGCATTGGCATTGGCATTGTATATGCATAAAACCTGTTAAGATTTATACATTGTGTTGTAGCATTTCTACTGGGCTTTGGCTCACCCTATGTGGGAAAATCATTTTCAAGTGCTGGTGATATGCCTCCACCAAGGACTTAACTTGGGAGTACTATGGAGCTGAAGGCTCGATGTTATATTTTGTATTTAATTTTGTACAAGCCTAGAGTTTTATCTGTATTGAGCTTAAGACTTACTTTTGATGTACCCAAGCATTGACTTGGAAAGATGTAAGCCTTTAAGGCATATGATTATCTATTTAGCTTTGATTTCTTTTCACTCTCTTGCAATGCATGCTGTGGATTCAAGATGTACTGTTTATGAATGTATATCGCATGTGTCACCTTTTATATATCAAACTCTGATTAATGAAAGCTTATCAATTCATTTATGTTGCTATTTATTGGTTATTATAAGATGGGTATATTGTATTTATTTCAGGGCGTTACATGGAGTATAGTGAAATAGCAAGTGGAAGCTCATTGAATAGTAAGTGAAACCAAAATTGAGTAATAAGTGAAGTCTAGTGAAGTAGTAAGTGGAAACCTATTAAGTACTAAGCGAAAGCTCAATGAGTATTTTTTAACTTTTTTGAGACAATGATAAATCTAATTGAGGATTCCTTTGGGAAGAATTTTTTTAGCTTGACTTTTTGGCTTTTTGACTAATTTAGCCTAACTAAATTAGCTCTGTTTGAGAATAACTTTTTGGCTTTTTTGTTTTTTTGTGAAATAAAAAGTGTAATGATTATGATTTGGATGTGACATTTTGTCTTATTAGCTTATTTAGTCTATTTTGTCTTTTTGTATTTTTTTAGTCTCAACCCAAACCCAACCCACTTGCCAAACGGCAGCTGAGTAGTAAGTGAGATTTAATTAAGTAGTAAGTCATGTTTGATTGAGTAATAAATGGAGTTTGATTGAGTAGTAGTGGTGATATGATGGTGATGGTGGTGGTGGTAATGATAGTGGTAGTGGTGGTAGTGGCATGGTGGTGGTGACGGTGGTGGTGGCATGGTGATGATGACATTAGTAGTGGTGGTAGCGGCATGGTAGTGGCAGTAGTGGCATGGTAGCATTGATAGTGGTAGTGTTGGCGACAATGGTGGTAGAGGTAGCGATGGTAGTGATAGTAAAATTTTAGTGATGTTTATGGAAACAATGACAATGTTGATGACGGTGGTGGTAGTAGTAATAGCATGGTGGTCATGGTGGTGGTAGTGGTCGTGGTAGCAATGGTGGTGGTGGTCGTCGTGGTAGTAGTAACGACAGTTGAGTAGTAAGTCATGTTAATTATTTTTATTTGTAAAATGATATCACATTACTTAATGTTTGAGTAAGTTATGAGTAATATTTTGTGATTATGTTATAAAATTACTTCTTTAATTTGATTTGGTTTTAAGATTATTATACTTACATTCTAAATTTTAAAAATCTGTAAGTGATCATTTAGCCTCCGTTTGGGAAATGGGTTGGCTTTTTGGCTTTTTGGCTTTTTTGGCTATATGAGCCTGGGCTCAAAAACCTGGTTTTGGAAGGACTTTTTGACTTTTTTGGCTTTTTGGCTTTTTGGTGAGGTGTCATCCTGATAAATTACCAAACTGCCATTTTTTGCTTTTGTTTTTTATTTTGATTTTTATTTTGGGTTTGGATTTCCCATATTTTGCTTAATTTTTTTATTTATTTATTTATTTTAATTTTGGGTTTGGATGTGGCGTTTTTTGCTTAATTTTTTTTTTAAATTTTTTTTTTGGTTTTGATTTGGCAAATTTACGTTTTTTGTATTTTGTTGAAATTTTATTATTTTTATTTTATTATTTTGGGTTTTATTTTGGCTTATTTTGGTAAAATAAATTTTTTTTTTTTTTTTGGATTTGGCGTATTTTTTAAAAATTTATTATTTTATTACTTTGGTTTTTATTTTGGCTTATTTTGGTAAAATATATATATTTTTTTTATTTTGGATTTGGCGTGTTTTGCTTAACTTTTTTTTAAAAAAAATTTATGTTTTTGTTTATTTAATTTTTTTATACTTTATTTTATTTTTTTATTTTGGCCGTTTTTATTAATTTAAAATGTTATTATTTTTTTTTGTAAATTATTTTAAAATGTTATTAATTTACGTTTTTTTATTTTAAATAATTTAATTTTAAATATTTATTTTTATGTTTATTTTAATTTGCGTTTTAATTTTTATATCTATTTTAATTTTAGTTTAAGTATTTAAATAATGTAAATAATCTAAAAATTCTTTCAATAGTAAAAAATTTAAATAAATATTCAAAAAATTTAAATCGTAAAAATTTAAATAATTTAAATATTAAAAAAATTATTTTAACAAAGAAATTTAAATAATTTAAATATTCAAACAATTTAAATAGTTTAAAATGTTAATATTTTAAATTTAAAAAGAACTCTACACTCAAATCGTAACCAAACACATAAAATAAAACTCAAGTAATAAATTATTTTTAAAACTCATAACCAAACACATAACTTGAAACTCCATACTACTTTCACAACTCTACACTCAAATCATAACCAAACACATAAAATAAAACTCACGTAATAAATTATTTTTAAAACTCATAACCAAACACATAACTTGAAACTCCATACTACTTTCACAACTCTACACTCAAATCATAACCACTCACGTAATAAATGTGTTTTTTGGGATTTTTTTTTTTTTTTTTTTTTGTGCTGCCGCATGCCCCTCTTTGATGAGGGGTAGTTCTGTAAATTGAGCTTGGCGTTGGAACTTGCCCAGCAAGATTTTGGCTTTTGTCTTTTAGTGGCTCTTTGAGCCTCTTTGGCATTTAGTGGCTCAAAGAGCCTGGGAGCCCTTCCCAAACACAGGCTTAGTCATTAGTTTATTCTTATACAAACCAAATTAAACATGCTCACCCCTAATAAAGAAGTTTACTAATATGACTCTAATTACCATTTGTTGCGAGTTAATTTACTACTAAGTATAATTAATCTTATGAGTTTGATATTATTATACTCTTAATCAATAACACCACGAGTTATAATCAAAAATCACAAAATTCATAACTACACATTAAAATCCGAGTAAGGGTTATTTATGTCAAGAAAAACTAATTTCTATTTCATATTTTTATTTTACTACTTACCGGTCATTGTGACTCTACTTGTCATTCATTCTAATTTTACATACCATTCAATAGTAAGTAGGGTCTTATTGAGTAGTAATAATAAGTAGGATCTTATTGAGTGGTAAGTCATATTTGATTAAGTAATAAGTCAAGTTTGATAGAGTAGTAGGTGAAGTATCGTTGAGCAGTAAACTAAGTCTCGTTGAATAGTAAGGCCCATTTTGGGAACTTGATAAAAACGCATGGTTTGCGTTTTTATCCAAAAATCAGATTTTTTCTTTTTTTCATTTGGCAAGAGTAGATAAAGTTGGTGGCTAAATTACATAATTACCCTTAATGTTTATATTTTGTGAGTTTGGGTTAAAAGTAATTTTTTAAGTTGGGTGAGGCTATTTTAGTCATTTTAGTGTACTAAAAATCAACTTTTTATCAACTTCCCAAATCACTTTAAAAAATCTTGATTAAAAGCAAAAAATCTGATTTTTACCATCTTCCCAAAACACCCCTAAGTGAGATTTAATTGAGTAGTAAGTCAATTCTCGTTAAATAGTAAGTAGAGTTTAATTTAATAATAAGTAAAGTCTAATGAAATAGTAAGTACAATCTTACTAAGTAGTAAGTGATATTTAATTAACTAATAAGTCAAGTCCAATTAAGTGGTGTCTTAGTAGGTAGTAAGTCATATTTGACTGAGTAGTAGGTAGAGTTTGATTGAGTAGTAAATACAGATTCATTGAATAGTAGGTGAGGTTTAATTGAGTAATAAGCGAAATCTAATAAAATATGAGCAGGCTTGTCTCTAATCCACAAAGTGGGTTGGACAATACTATTGGGCTCGTGGGGCCTACCACGAGTCTCATTTCGATAATCGGAATCATTCAATATGTTGCGTTCATCGAAATCAGATGTACAATATATTAAGTCTCGTACTTTGCTATAAAAAAATTTTAAAAAAAAAAAAAATTTGTTAATGGAGTGACATGTGGAATTATATTGGGAAAATTACATCACAGTGGTGGTTTTACAAAATAATTTCAAGTTAATGAAAAAATTTAACACTTTAATTATTAATGTAAATGTACATAAATTAGCACTGCTCTAAAATTATTTTTTTAAATTTACATTGAATAGTAATTGTCTCAATTATATTCACTAGTAAAATAACTTACTATGTATGACGTTACTTACTGCCTTTCTATGAATTTACTTATCATTAATTATGAAACGACTCACTACTCATTTTGAATTAACTTGAAATGACTTACTAGTCATTTTGAACTAACATACCACTTGTTCTAAACTAACTTAGTCAAGGCTAAAAAGTTCGTTTTGGTTAGTTTTTTTTATTTTTGTAAGAGAAAAAATGAAATAATTATGATTTAGATATACATTTTATTCTATTAATTTTTTAATCTTTTTTTTTTTTTGGGTGACTAATTTAACCAAAAAGTCAACCTAACCCAATTGCCAAATAACACCTTACCACTATTTATGAACTTGTTGCCACTTAACTATATTTAAGTCACATAACTCGTCAAGGGCAATTTTAGAACTTCATATATTTATTATATATATTTGAATAATAGGAGGCTCCATATATTTATTATATATACATAATAAATAAAAGTAACAATATATTAATTTTATTCTTTGTTTGTCATTGAAAAAATTCAAAGTAAAGATTTATTGAACGTGAATTATAAATATTGATAATTGTATGTTATTTTTTATTTTTTTGTATAATTTTAATTAAGTTTTTCAATAAATACATTGAATAATACTTTTGAATTCACTAATTTATTTACTTGTTATACGAACATAAAACGTCATCATATTTAAGATGAGACTGTATTATATAAAATTGACCCGTAAATGAGATGTTTTACTGCAATCATTCAAAATTTGCCACGTTAGTCATTAAATGGGTCCACAACAAATTTTTCTCAAGAACATTACACATTAGTGGACTTTTTATAAAATAGTCACAAATTAATGATTTTTTTTATCAGCAAAATAATGAAAATTGTTATGAATTTAATTATTAATATTTATAAATTTTATTATGAATATAATTTTTTTAAATATACTATCTGAGATTTAATTCCTCAAAACCTCCACCCTCACAGGGGGGGCTTTCATTTTTTTCCCCTTCTCTCCTCACAATCCTATTCCGATTAGCAAGCAATTACACACCCTAAAAATATTGCAAATTAGAAACTACCATTTTCACAAAGGTATTAATTTACAGCAGTGCTTGGTCCCCCGAAATGGGGGAACCCGAATCCCCCGAAACTGCCGTTTTCAGTAAAAAAAAAAAAAAAAAAAAAAATAAGAAAAGAAAAAGGAAACAACTTCCAAAAAAGGAAATTAGGGGGATTAGGGGGAGGGAAATTAGTGCTACCAAGTTTTATCCGTTAATTTATTAGGTTAAACACTAGCAAAAATATATATATATATTTAAACAACACCCAAAAGCACCACCAACAGGGGATGAGTGGAGCCACCTCTGTCGATGCCATTGAAACAAAGAGATTTGCGTCTCCAGCTGGTGCAAGATTTTTATCCTCCTAGGTCTCGCATTCAGTATCAACCACTGACTAGAAATCCAGTTCAAAGAAGCCCAAATGAGAATCTGTGTTGGGTATAAATAGAAATATTTTAAATATCAAGATGTAGCCATCAGTTATTATTCTAAACATCAAGCTGTGGCCATGAGTTATTCAACATGAAATTATACAAAGAGAGACAGAGAGGCAAGATGAGAGAACAGGAGAGAGAAGGAAAGAGAAAGACATTGGGTTTAGTTGTTTACTGGTTGTAACCGATTAACAAATCTTTTTGGTGGACAATCCAGATCAAAATGAAAGATCCAATGGCTGATATTAATTTATGTATGATACAAGAATACCACCATTTGCGTACTATAGTTGGACCCGACAAAGAGAGAGAGGGTCTGAAAAAATGGGTCAACGAATAGGTGCACGTCAATTTCAACACATCCGTATAAACATAGGGAAAAAGCCTTCATAGCTCAAAATTGCTGAGGCTCGAATGGTATAAAAAGGTACAAATTTTCTCTCTCTCCTCTCCTCCCCTCTCTATCTCTATCCTTCTCAAAAAAGCATTCAAAGTGAAATATAAATCAGGAATGAGCAAAATCTCTGTTCCCTTTCATCCCTCTCATCTCTGTTGGACCTCCCTTTTTCTCCTCTTTCTCTCACTTCCTCCCTCTCATATCCTCTCACTGCCACCGCACTCCCATCTTCCATCACCGCCTTGTAAACTTTGCTCGACCCACTCGAACCCAAAACTTACGCTGAAGCGTTCAACAATGTCTCCAATTCCAATCCCTTCTCTCCCTCCATCATCACCAATTCCCTCTCTCTCTCCTCCACCACCACCACACCACTACTACCACCACCATTGTTGTATTTTTCATGATCAGAATCAGACCCAGTTGTCTCCTCTTCCAAATTTGGAACGCTCACGCACGACCAAGTTGCATGAGTCTCTTCTTTTTCTTTGTTGTTGCTGTTGGGTTTACTTTTGTCGAAAAAGACTCTGTTTTCTGGTTCATCAACGCCATTGATTGAGGGATTTCACCACTGAGATTATTGAACGAGAGATCGATTGAAGAATTCGCCAGTCCATAAACATGGAGTGTCGTTGGTGTAGTCCCAGTTGTCAAGAACGGAGAGTGGGTCGCTGAGCACAAAGTACTTGAAAGAGAGCAAGAGAGACCCACCTGAGTTTAGAGCTAAAGAGTGACTCAAGAGAAGAAGAAACAGAGTAGTTGACCACCAAACGTGGAGACTTTCACTTGTGGTGGTGTTTAAGGCCATGATCATCTCTGCAACTGATTACTCATCTCTACCACAAATATTCAAAAATGTATAGAGAGAGGGAAAGGGAGAGAGAGGGTAAGCACTGTGGTGGTGTTTAAGGCCACGGCTCTTTCGAGCCATTCGAGCCCTCACTTTCGAGCTACCTAAAAGGGTTGAAACATAGGGATGAGTATTTTGATTATTTTGTAAAAATTTATCTTTATGGAGATAATATTTTAGCATGTGAACGTTTGGATAAAGAAAATTTAAAATTGAATTTATCATTCCAATGCTCATAGAATTATATAATTATAATTATCGAATTAATATAAATTTTTACGTGCATCATCTACACATATAATCTAATAAAATAAATTATTTAAATTATCAAAACTCACAACATGGTGGCCCCATGAATACTGACAACAATCTCCAGTACACCCAAACCTGACTCTATCTTCCGAAAAACAAAAACAAAAACAAAAAATAGGCTCTAGCCCTATTTGGAATGTTATTTTTTTGATTTTTGTTTTGGTTAAAATAGTCAATAAAAATTTTTAAAAAATTAAATACTTAACAAGATAAAATGATTCTGCTCATCAATCAATCACTTTTTTTCTTACAACTATCTATTCAACTGCAACTAAAATAGCCAAATCATCTAAAATACAACTTTTTTCCATCTCATAAAATAGTCAAAAGGACAACTAAAATAGTCAAATTTCCAAACAGGTACAAAGGAATACTGTTGTGCCTTCAAGGCACAACAAGCTGTTATGCCCCTTGTGGAGGCCGATATCGGGCCTATGTCGATGATCCAAACCGTTCATATTGTAAGATTCGTAAAATAAATCATTCATGAAAAAAATCAAGTCAATTAAACATTTGTAACCATATAACAATATCACATTTATTTTTATAAAAAAATAAACGATAAATATGATTTTGATAAGAAATTATATATTTTTAAGGCCTTGATCATGTGGTTACGTATGTCCGATTAACTTAACTTTTTGTATAAATATTTTACTCAACAAATCTTACAATATTAACGATTCAAATTATCAAAATAATATCGATATCGACCCTGAAAAAAGGGCACAACAACCTGCTGTAGCAGTACTCTCGTTCCCTCCAAACGGACTCTCAATATGTATATATCTATATAGTGCTTCAAGTTTGCTATGGTAACTTTTGTTTTTTTATTTTCTTTTGTTTCCTAGGACTGGACTTAGCTGAATTGGTTTGGACATGGGTGTTTTGGAAATTATGTAGCCTTGATGAGTATTTTAATGTCTACATGCTATGGGTATTTCAATGTCTACGTGATATGGTGATTCGATGCTAAAGTTAAATTATTATTCATATAAAAAATTATTATGTACGGATAGGTACCAAATTATAATGTCATATAGTGTTTGATTATGATTCATTGTGATATTGATCATAACATGATTACGTTGATTATGATTTAGTTATAACCTATTGTGGTGGTTATTTTGATTGTGATTTAATTGAGGCCGAATTGTATATCATTGAGACTGATAACTAGGATCCCTTAACCTTATTCTTCAGTCAATTTGTATATTTTATGTTTGTTTAATGCCAATTAGGTTAGATGCGGTAAAAACACAAAATGAGCAAAAATGCAGCATTTTAGTAAAAAAGTATTTCCCGCATGTGCAAAAGACTATTCCCGTATGTGCAGCTCATCGAAGAGTGCAAAAATCGCACATGCAGAGAATTTTTCCCGCATGTGCGGAACCCTCGCCGCACTTGCGGTAGCATTTCCTACAAGTGCGGCCGTACCTCAAAAACTTTGCCTAATGTTTTAAACTTGTTTTGAAAAGCTGGAAGTATAAAAGGCAGAAAGAAAGGCTAGATTAGGGTTTTGAAAATTTCCAAATGATAGGAGGGGTTAAGGTTTGAAGAAAAAGGTTCTTAGACTTCAAGAACATCTTCCATAGTGATTTCCTCTTCCTCTACCTCTTCCCACTCCTCCACGAGTGGTTAGTTCTTCTCTTTCTAGGGTTATGATGAAACTCTAACCATGTAAATAGGGTTTTCTCTTTGGTTTTTGATTATGTAATGGTTTGAACAAGTTGTACGATGTTTAAGAAGTTTTCAAATATATTTTTCATTATTTTCTTCAAGTATTCTACTTTATGTGATTGTTGAATGTTTTTCATGCAATGATTTCTATTATTTCATATTCAAGGCATGAGACGAGCCATACTACGAAGGACGAGTCGTATTGCTATCCTAACTTCGAGCAAACGACTCGTGCTACTTGAGATGGTTCGTATCTATACATTAAACGTCATAATTCTTGATCAATGCTTCAAACTTGTAGTTGTGAAATATTATTTGATTCGAACCATAACACAATTAATTTTTAATTTGAAATCTTATTTATGTAACTAATTGTGAATTCATTACCCTAGGATTTTCCTAAAATCAACAACTCCAATTTCAATTTTAATTGTCAATTTAATTTATTAGTTTATTTTAATTATTATTGGTATATGAACCATCATCTTTTTGATCAAAATTAATATAGTAATTTAACAATTAAATTAGTTTAATTTCACATTTATCCCTATAGATCGATACCTGAACTTACCGTTATTCTAAAGGATTTTGCTATAGTTTAGTGTTTATTTTTGGTGTGTAAAATGACCCATCATGATCCCTCAAGTGGTATTTGAGTATATTCCTATTGTAATTTTTTAATTATGACTGAAAGTGATTTGATTAAGATACAAAATGGTATGAACACCATAAAATGTCATTTAGTACACCATCTTTTGAAAATGTGTATTATAAAAAGACACATACCTAAATTGTCCATTTGAATACTTAGCAAATAAAATAAATAAACACATGTTGTCTTTTATTTATTATTTATCCAAATAAGATGATGAGAAACTTTTTTTTTCCTAATCTAGGCGAGAAACTACAATTTTTTTTTTTTTTTGAGCAAAGTGTCAAGTGAAAAAGAAAAAATATTTATCACCATATTTATTTTTGGGTTAATTACGTAAAAGTCTTATTAGTAAGGTTTGTGTTCCATTAAGTCCTGTTTCTTTTTTTTAACCTATAAAGTTCTATTTTTAAAATATTTATATACTTGACTGTTTTACCCTTACCAAAAGACAGAATGAATTAAGAAGTATCAATTCATTGAGTGCTAATAAAAATTTATTAGATGTTACAAGTACATCACATGACAATGCTATCCATCAATCACCAAGTATTATGCCTCATGCCCTAATACAAAATTGTGGGTGTCACCCTCTCCACCCATCACAAATCTTTTCGTAATCATCTAATCATGCCTTAAAAGTAGTAAATATTTTCTTGGGTAAATTACATTGACACCTCCTGAGGTTTATGTTTATTACAATTCCCCCCTCACCTTTTGGAAATTACATCCCCCTCCCTGAGATTTAAAGTTTCATTACAGATCACTCCCTCAGTTAGTCAACTAACAGATTTCGCTGATGTCAGCAATTTAATTTTTTTAAATACCAATTTTGCTCTCACTGGGTAAATTACATTGACACCCCTCACATTTTAGAAATTACAATCCCCTCCCCAAGGTTTAAAGTAGCATTACCAATTGCCCTCTCGGTTAGTTTTAACTGGAAAAAAAAATTCATTGAAAAAAATATTAATTGGAAAAAAAATTATTTGAAAAAAAAATTAATTGAAAAAATTTTTTGTTAGTCAAATTTTTGAATTTCTGTTTAAAAACTAACGTAAACTCATTTTTTTAATTTGCGTTTTTTCCTCAAATTTACAAACTGAGACAACCATTTATAAACCAAAAAAATTATCAAACAAATTTTTATGACAGTTTTTTAAATTTTTGTAAATATAAATTGAGAACTGAAAACGAAATAGTTACCAAACAGGCCTCAGATGATAAAAATGTTGTAAAATTAACTAATAATTAAATAAGTTACCAATGTAAGAAATGACTTATCAAAAAATTCTTAGGCTATATATGGTTTGATTTTTAGAAAAAAAAAATTAAAAATTAAAAATTAATTTGGTTAAGAAATAAAAAATAAAAAATAATTATCATTTTTATATAATTTTTATCTTTCGAGTGGTTAGAAATAATTTTTTACAAATTAAATATATTTCTTCATATTTATTTTTATTAAATTAATTTTTTTTTTTAAATGTCGGGGGGGATCCGTATTAAATTGAAACCTCAAGGGGTGTCAATGTAATTTACCCTTTAAAGTATATGTAAAAATTAAGGGTAAATATATCATTTTAACTTAAAAGTTAACACCATCAAATAATTACACTGATGCGAAGGGTTCAGTGTAATTTCCCAAATGTAAGGGAAAAAACTATAATAAATATAAACCTCATGGGGTGCCAGTGTAATTTACCTTATTTTCTTTTATTCAAGTCTTATTGCTGATGTTGCATTTTACTTTTGTTTTATTTTTTCAAAACTTAAAATTTTCGTAACTTTTATTTTGAATATAAAGTTATATTTTTTTAGCTATACAAAATTAACAATTTCCTAGTTTGCGAAACTATTCAGTAAAATTGAGAAATTTCTTAATTTTTTTCAGTATTAATTGAGAATATTCTTAATTTTTGAGAAATTTCTCAATTTTTTTTAATTTTAAAACTGAGTCAATTTTTTTAGTTTTAAACTGAGAATATTTGCAGGTTTAAATTTGAAAAAAAAAATGAAAAAATTAGACCAAAAAAATATTGTTAGTTAAGTAAGTTAAAAAAAAACTTACTATTAAAAATTATTTAAATTATAAATTTATAATAAAATATATATTTTTTATTTTTATATAATTTTGTATTTAATATTAATCTTATTTGATAGATTTCGTTGTGTTGCTTTTAGAAACATAAATTTTATAAAAAAAATATATATATATATATATATATATTGTAAAAATCATGATGATTTGAAATTTTAAAAATCAAAATTAATTTTACATCACCATACTTTTTTTTATAAACAATTACAAATAATGAACAACCATTTTTTTAAGGGTAATTTTGTCTATTAAAAATTAATGGGACTTAAAGGAATAAAAAATCTTATCTAAGATTTAATGGAATATAAGTTCACAAAATATGACTTGTGTGTAAATGCCCCTTATATTTTTATTTTATTATTATTATTATTATTTTGTGTTTTTATGCAATAAATATAATGTATATTTGAGATAATTGTTGAAAAGTCTAAGGAGGGTATAAGGCATTAGGTTCAGTAGATATTTTTTGTTGGTGAGAGATCCATTATTTGTGAAATAGTTTGGTAAGAAGTTCTTTTGTTTACTTTGAAGGACATTTTGTTTCCAATTTACCCCTTAATTTATTTGTTAACTTTTTTTTATCTATTAACTTTTGTTTGACTATTTGTTCAAATTTATATCTATTTGTTCAATTATTTTCTATCTTTTCAAATTTGTATCTATCTATTAAATTTTTTTGACTATCTATTCAATTTTTTCCCTATATGTTCAATTTTTTACTTTATCTGTTCAATTTATTCTCACAAATAGATAGATAGATAGATAGATAGATAGAGGGTCTACAATTTTATCTATTCAAATTCTTAACAATGGTTATCTATTTAATGTTTTAAATAGTATTTAACTAAAATCATGGCTATCTGTTCTCAAAAATGGCTAAAACAATCATGAACAACTACAACTATAATAAATATTAAAAAAAATAGATCTAGAGAGAGAGATAGAGGATTTGGGAGTTTAAACTATTAGATTTGTTTAACAATAACAACAATCAACAACTAAAATTAAAAAAATTAAAAAAACTCTACAATAACAATCAACACAGATCTGTTTATTCACACACAGATCATCACACCACATCTGTCATGACCCGAACCCCCCTAGAGGTTTAGACCGTAGTTGGCCAGTAATCCCAAATTACCTAGCCTCAAAGATGGAGTTTCAAAACATAATATTAAACATACGGGGCTTTAAGCAAAAGTAGACTAACAAATTTTATCCAATGGGCTTATGCATAAATGGCATAAACAAAAACTTCTTATATATTAATAACTCACACTCATACATACACAAAATGATTCCATATGTCCAAAATTATACATATGTCACTAACATACAAACACCAAAATTATATACAGATGCGATCAAGTATGACCAACAAAAAAAAAAAGATAAAAGACAAAAGCCTCGTACGTGAGGCATCCTAGGCTGACTCCACAAAACTTGGTAATCATTTCATAGGTTGACTGGAGCTGGACATCTCGCTGCTTACCTACATACATACAAATACAGAGTAAGCGAAAGCACAATGAATAATATCAGAGTAAAGAGGTTAATGAATAAAACTCATATTAGACAAAATCATACTTATAATTTAATCATTTGCAATACTCTTCCCATTCATATAAGATTCAAGTAGTATTCAACGCAAAATGACCTCGAGTCCAATATATCCATATACAAAATAACCTTAGGTCTATATATTTATATACAAAACGACCTCAGGTCCAATTCATATGCAAAACGACCTTGGGTCTATCATTTGCAAAACGACCTTGGGTCCATCATTACAAAACGACCTTGGGTCCATCATGCTTTAATCTTTATCTAGTCAAATTCAAGGTCATATTGAAACATTCGAAGTCTCATTTATATTTCAAAAATAATAAGTTTCAAGACTTACCATAAAAGCATTTAAGAAAATAGCATATAACAAAATATATTTACTAAGATATTACTCATTTTAAGTAGGTTGATGTTCTTCCACAACGTTCAAACCTACACATTACACATAAGCACACACATTGGAACACATAGTTCAAATCGAATAATTCATCTTTTCTCTCTCTCTAGAACTATACTTCAGTAGAATTTGAGCTCACCTAATGTGTATAGCCATTCACTTAACATATATATACATGTGAATTAGATTAGGAAGCTAATTAAGGTTTAAGCACTAATCAAAACTTAAGATTATTTAATTAAAACTTAATTTTTATGCACATCTGAATCAAATTTTAATCAAACTTTCCAATAGGCTCTAAAAATTATGCTGATCTCAATAAACTAACCAATTTTGATTTCTGACGCCATTAAGGCCTTCAATTTTCAAATTATAATAGAAATCACAACAGATATTCCTATAGTTAATAGATATGAAAATCACATTAAACATATAATTAGCATTCAAATTCACACTAAGCACATAAGCACATATAAAATTAAAGGATTAACAGCATAATACGTGACGGGATTGTCACAGTCTTCCCCCCTTTAAGAAGTTTGGTTCTTGAATCGGAAATAACTCGGGATATCCTTACTTCATTTCATCTTCTTTCTCCCTAGTCGCTTTCGTGCTATAATGTTGCTTCCACTCTACTTTAACCATAGGGATTGCACTATTCCACAACTATTTCACTTGTCAGTCAATAATCGATTTCTCTTTATACTCCATATTATCATTAAAAGCTAGTTGGTGATAATCAATAACGTGGAATGGATCTCGGAGGTAACCTCTCAACATTGATATGTGAAATGCTTTATGCATTTGTTCCAATCCTAGCAGTAGAGCAATTCGGTATCCAACTAGATCAAGATATTTCAAAATATGAAATGACCCAATATATCGAGGCGATAACTTGCTCCTCTTGCCGAACCTTGACTAGTTCTTCATCGGAATCACATGAATGAACACATGATCACCAACTTCATACTCAAGAGCCCTTCTTCTATGATCTGCATAACTCTTTTGTCGGCTTTGTGCAGTCTTAAGCCTTTGCTGAATAATTTTGATCTCTTCGATAGTTGTTTGTACAATCTCGAGACCAAGCAAAACTCTATTCCCGACTTCTGTTCAACAGACTGAAGATCTACATTTTCTGCCATACGAGGCTTCGTATGGTGTCATACCAATACTAGAATGGAAACTATTGTTGTAAGAAAACTTTTCCATATTTAATTATGTGGGGCAAAAAGGTAATCTCATGATTACTAGCTGGTTATGATCCTAACCTTTAGAGGCGAGTTCAGGTCATGACAACATCATATCATAGATTCATTATCATCAACAACAACAACAACTAAAAAAAAAAAAAAAAGCCTTTCAGATTTGATGAGTGATATATATATATATATACATATAGAGAGAGAATACAGAGAGAGAGAAAGAAGAGAGATGGATAAATATATACATTTTACAAATCAGTGTATATCGTCAAACTCCACATCTGTAAGATGATTCTTTAGGAAAAGGAAGTGGAACATTCACGGCACTCAAATTTAAACGATGAGACTCAACAGCAGCTTGGCTGAGGAGCATAACCAATTCGAGAAGATGAAGGGGCGGTAGAACTGCCAAAGAAGACCATGAATACAACTGATGGGGGCTACTCCACAATCGTGGAGGATCTCTGACTTCATCATCGCTAAAGTAGCAGACTTTCCTAGTGCAGGTGAGCTTTCACCACCGCGAACAAAAGTTGAGGCATCGAAAATAGAGGAGTAGGAAGAGATATCACTAGAAATGGAGAGGACGACAAGGGTGGAAGAGATAAAGATGACGTCATAGATCCATCCTCTTCGAGCTCATCACCCACCACCGCCCACTTGCCATCTCTGATCAGAAGAGAGAGAGAGAGAGAGAGAGAGAGAGATTTGAGGAGATAGGGAGACAAATGTGAGTGTGTATGAGAGAGAATTATAAATAAAACGAATGAGAGACAGAAGTAGTAGAGGAATATTTTGGTCATTTTGCGGGAGCTTGTTCTTATGGACATAATGTTTCAGAGTGTGGACTTTTGGGCAAAAAAATTTCAAATTTAGATTTATGACCAGTTTCAATCATAATGACTGACCACTTCACCATTGTAATCAAAGTCACAAACTGATAACAACCTTGAGACATATAATCAAACATAACAATAAAATGTTGGGTAAAGCACCAGTAAATCCCAAATCTAGGTCTTATTAGTCCTGCATTTTTTCTTGTAGACTAATAAATCTCATTTCAATGTTAAATACCCTTTTGTACATCCTTGCACCGTTTGTTTCTCAAAAATTGAGGGGTAAAAATGGGGTTTCTATAATGTTGATTTTATCAATTTGTCCAAAAAGGTACTATATAGTTTTTTGGTTTTCCCTCTCATTCGATCATTTCGGAAGAGATAAAGCTGGCAATGTTAGTGCGATGAATAATCTTCCATTTACACTATTTGTGGTTTTTAAATCATAATTCGTAGTTGTCCCAAATAACATTTGGTTTCTCTCCTAAAACCTAGAAATACAAAACTCCTCTTGATGTATTGTAACATTGAATCGTCAAAAGCGAGTGAAACTGTGTAATTTTACTGTCTTAGTTGTCGTTAGCAACGTCACTTTGGTGGCTTCAAGTTTACCTTTACCCATCATCGGCGTCTTTAATTGTGTTGGTGAACAAAGGTATCAAGAATGTGGCCTCCGATTTTTGATTTCCCTGGTTTTTATGGGTCATTCTCGTTAGGGTGTTTGAGTGTGTTTGGTTGATGTTAGAGCATTTGTCTATTTATGATAGGTATGTAGCGATGTTTGTTCTTTGTCTGTGATGTTGTTTGATGCTAATGGTTGGGTGAGTTTGGAATTGCATTAGGGATATAGTCATGTAATGTGTCATCTGTATTTTTGGTAATGTAACATTTAGGTGTGACATTCATTTGGTATTGCGGCGATTTGTGTGTGTTGATATAAATTTAATGGTGGTGCCATTGTAGTGTTGGTTGTGCTGATTTGTTGTAATGATGCAATGATTCCCCTATTTTTCCAATTGTATATGTGCCAGTAATGGTGTGGAATGTTTGGGATGTCCATGTTAGGGTAGTGGAATCTTTTCATGATGTATATGTTAATGATGACCAACGTCAATCATATAAGATTTATCCGTTTTGAGTAGGTTTTGTCGTAGTGTTGGTAAATGGTTGGGTTACCTTTTGTCGTGACTTTAGTTACGATTGTCTATGTAAATGCTTTCATTATGTCAAAATGTCCAATTGTAGGTGTGTTGCAGTTGGTTTGGAAATGTTAATGGCATCAGTGATATTGTGAATGTGTTATGGGTGTACATGTTAATGTAGTACAATATTAGTCACATTTACTAAGTGGGTTTGGTATTATGGATAGTGTTAAATTGTTGGGGTCATTTTTTTGGTGAAATTGGCCATATTAGTGTTGTTTTGTAGTGTGCAATGTGTAATGGCATTCATATCCGTGTTCATAAGTAATCAACGTGCGGTATGTTGTTTGTTAGACAGAAATAATGTACATACATGCTGAAATTTCTGTTGTCAATACGTCAGAGTACGCATTGGTTGCAAGGTGTGGGTATCGTTGATTGTTTTTGTGTTGTTGTTTTTTATTTTTGAATAATTCGATATGCATGAAAAGGTTTTTTTTTTTTTATTATTATTATTTTTATTTTTTTTGTGGGATGACTTGTTTAAAACTGCCAAACCATTGTCCATGTTAAGTGGTGGATGATTGGCGTGCTCATCATGTTTGTAAAGTCATGTCATTTTGTAGATATATATGGTAAAATGTGGCAATATGTTTTAAAAATTCTATGGATTGGTCCTGAACTCGATGGTGTTCCAAGTTGTTATGCCTCCGTGGTTGAGCTTTCACGTGTGAATGTAGTTGTTTCACATTTATAATGTGTATTGCATGATGCGGCTTTATCGGTAAGAACTTAAGCACATACGTGATTTGATGTGATATTCATGCTAATTTTTGTGTTGGGCTGTTCGTTTTTTTTTTTTTTTGCTGCCGTCAGTTGGGCTAATAATATGAAGTTAATGATATGGCAGGTAGTGCAGAGAGGCAAGGATATAAACATAGGATGGATGGGAGAATACCCTGCTCAAATTTGATTGTCCAAACGTCCACCCAGTTAGCTACTAAGAAACAAACTCAACTACCCTTCAAGAAACAGAAAGCTTGAACCGGCAGTGGTAGAAAACCTGTCGTCGACCCGTCGAGGCTAATGTATCAATCCAATGTCGTTGTTGTCAACCCAAAAAGAGGACTACAAGCGAGGACCACGTGATATGTTTTATCAGCCCCCCAATAGCCCCATCCCCTTGCAAGTTCGAATTGGTTGTTAAGTTTATTTTATTTTCAATGCATTTTTTTTTTTTTTTTGACATGGTTGAAAGAAAAGCAAGACAGTTTTTTGGGACGATTTTTGTGACTGTTTAATTAGGTGAATTGTTAACTTTTGTTTTTGTCATATGTCATTATGTCGTATTGGTCGGTAATGTTACGTTGCGAATAATAGAAATAATATTTCCGGTATGAAATTCTGACTTTAGGGACCACAATGATTTGTGATTTTGTTCTGTTTGTATGGCAAGTGAGTATTGTACGCCAAGTTGGTATGATTGAAAGTGTTTTAATTCCAGTTGACCTTTATCATTTTGGTGCATTACGATTTATGTAATGTGAATATGATCATTATGTAATGTCACGCCCCAAAATTTGGACCATTACATATTAAATTAAGACTAAGGCCTCATTTGGGAACCCTCCCTTTTAGCCAAAAAGTCAAAAAGTTATTAAATTAGTCAAAAAGCCAACAACTCATACCAAAAAGTCAAAGATTCTCTTTTCTCTCTACTTTTTGCACATTTTTTCGTAAAAAGCCAAAAAGTCATCCCAAACATACTAGTTTTTTTTTAGCTCATATTTTAGCCAAATAGCCAAAAAGTTACTAAATTAGTCTGCTTCCAAACAAGGCCTAAATCCCAATCAATATTCTGTCATCCAAATCTTAGGTAAAATCTAAATGTTCTTGTCACCATCAGGTTTAAGAAAATTTCAATGCTCAAAAAAAATACAAGAGATAAAAAAAAAATACAAACGCCAACTAAATCATCCACCGTAATTTCATAATTATCCAATATCTCCAACATTAAAGTAACAACAAATAGTCAAAACAACTTAAATAATGTAAAGTTACAAAATAACCCACCGTGTCAAATTATCAAAATACTAAGGTCATAAAAAAAATAATAAATACATAAACTAATATCAACCCTAAGCTCAAGAAAACAAAAAAAGTCCAAGAGCCATGTCCAACAACTATAGTTATTTCTTATCACCGCCGTAGTCCCAACTAATCCTAAAAAGGAAGCTCGGCTGCGCTCAAACAGAACGCACCTGAGATACCAAAAGACAAAATGAGTCAGTATACAAATATACTGATATGAGTACAAGATTTGACACCTACGTGTCTACTAGACACAAACAAAAGTACATTTAATTCTTGTTACGAGATAAGACAAGTAGTTCCACCCACACTGAGACAAAATGATAGTTTCTTGAGATATGGTGGCATTTAGTTTCTTACCTATACACAACTAAATATAAATTGAGTATAAAGTAAAAAAAATAAAAAATAAATGATGGATCAGCCCTGCATAAAAAGTTTGTAAAACCCATCATTCTGTAAAAAATAAAGTTAGTATAATTTAATCACAAGTAACTTGCTGAAGAAGTATGAAAATGTACCGTTTCATACTTAAATAATTCGAATTTACCAAAACTCAAAGAATAAAAGTTGTACATAATCAAATTTTATAAAAGATAAAGCAAATGAATTTAGTAAAAACTTAACAGGTTGAGAGAAAAACTTGATAGAAGAACCTAGACGGAATTCAACCGAAAAATCTGAAACTGAAAACGAAAAAAATTACCCTAAGATGATTTTTTTGGGAAAAGTTCAAAACACAAAAGGTGTTTAGAATAATGTTTTACTTCATTTTATGTGAAACCAATAAAAATGAGCTCGTTTCGTGGGTTAAAACAGCATCTAAAATCTGCATTGCTAAAATGAACAAAAACTGTTGTAACCAAGATCATCCAATTATAAGTTTTAATCGATCTTTTTAGCAAAAAGTTATCTAGAATTACGTATACATGCCTCTGCCCAAATTTCGTGATTTATTGAGGTCGCTTACTATTTTTTTATTGAGGTCGCTTACTATTTTTCAAAATGTACAAATCAATACAATTCAAACTATACCAATAAGTTCATATTTTATTATTTGTACCTTAACTCCACCACTTCGGCCTTTCACTTCCGGCCTACACATATATCTCATGTGCCTCCTGTATACCTAACACCGCTCCGAAGCCAAACTTGCACGAGGATATTGTCCCGAGTTTGACCCACACTCCTTGGATGGTTAGCATATATACATACGTGCGTAAATCAAAGCACTCGTCTACTCTTGAGAACGAGGCAACAATACATATGTACACAATCTCTCATCTACTCATGAAAACAAATATAACAATGCAAGTCTAAGGCATTCAAATAAATCTCATAATTCTCACCTTTTTTTTTATACACTCTTTCTCACTAATACTCAAATAAAATAACAATCCATGGAGTCGTAGTGGAGTGTAAGGAATTTATCTATGGGTTCCTAATTTATTTTAATTTCATATAACCATGAGTGTGATTATATCCACAAAATAAATATATATAAAAACCCTAAACATTACATACACAACTAATAAAAATAATTGAAATCAATCTACCATCTACATGCAAATACAAAATCAAACTAACATCAAATAAATAAGAATAAATAAATAAAAATAATGAATTAAACATAAATCAAGGGAAGTGGGCTTTGTACTCACAATTATTTTTGTAAATCAAATAAATATTTAAAGAACTAATAGAGCTACCAAAACAACCCTAACCCTTTTTTCTTCTCCACTCCTCTCTCTCTCTTCCTCTCCCCGCCACACAACACACAACCCTCTCTTTTTGTTTTGTTTACTAGATAACCTAATTGACATTATATTCTATTGTATTATATAAATACAACATATATAAATATACAATATAAGATATATATATATATATAACACCTTTTATATATATAAAAAATAGAAATATATATTATAATTCGAATTAATTATATATAATTAAATATCATATTAAATTAATTAAATACCATATTAAATTTTCATATATCTACACAATTAATAAAGCTAAAAAAATAAAGTAATAATAATAATAATAAATAATGATTTAAAAAAATTAAAATCGCTATATATAATCATTTAGAAATCTTTTTGTTATCAGATTATGTTATTGTAATGTGAATTTTTTATTTATTTTTTTCCGGGTGGTTGACCAATGTTGTGGAGAGATAAATCTAGTGCGACATGGTAGGTGGTACCATGCATTCAAGCTGGACAATTAGTTTACCGAAAATAATGTACGTTTCAATCCCCCCTCCCCAACACTCTTTTCATGTGTGGTTTTTAAAATTAAGAGGTTGTTTGGAGTGTCTTAAATAAGTGTATTTTTTGTCTTTTTAAATTAAAAAATTGAGAAAAAAATATGGATGTTTGAATTAACTTTTTGACTTTTTACGAAAAAATGTGTATTAAAAAATTATATAAATTAGTGTGTAGGGGAATATTAGGATTGGGAGTTGTGCGGCCATAATTTTTGATTTTTGGTGAATAATGATAATTTTTTAACTTTTTAACAACTTGCCAAACTTCATAACCCGTTATGTTGAAATTGGAATCTTCAGTTATTGGTGTCAACCCGCCCCTATCGCACCTGGGTTCTAACAAATTGATGTTATAAACAAATGAGTACCTAAAGAATAAGAGGTAAATAGATTTGAACAAAATAAAGTAATAAACATTGCAGATCTTGGTGACGGATGGTATGTTTTAATGTTCAGAACCCACCTCACATAAGATGAAGCTGAATAAAAATGGTGAGGTAAACATTGCAATAGCTTCTGAATGTGAGATCCATTAGCCGAAATGTTTGGTAACATTACTCAACAACAGAGCAGAAGAAAATGAATATTACACCTATTCATTCCCCAAATTCCATCAAACCCACTTATCCATATTGTAACATAACCCAACTTATCAAAACCAAGTACCTAGTAATTTGTTGTTTGGTAACATCATCCAACCCCACAAATCGGGGTTTTTTCCAAAATAAGCCAAAATATCAAGCTATTTCTCAAATTAGGCTTAGTTCGGACGGAATTCCCAAAATAGGCTAAAACGTGGTTACAAATCACGTTTTTACCCTTTTTGTGGTCCTCCTGTGAAAAATTTGTAAAATCGTAAAAGCGTGATTACAAACCACGCTTTTAATTAAGAAAGCATGGTTACAAACCACATTTTTAAGTAAATTTTTTTTTTCAGAAAACGTGGTTAGGAACCGAGCTTTTAATTAAAATGTAAAAACGTGTTTTGAAAACACGTTTTCAATAAAACACAAAACGCTGCACTCACTCTTCATTCTCACACTCTCTCTCTCTCTCTCTCATACACACACACACCCACCCACCACACTCACACACTCACATCTTTTTAATATATATAAATTTTATTTTATAAATTTGGGACCAATATTAAATATATATAATAATAATTTATAATAGCAAATAATAAAAATGATTTATATTTACAAAATTATAAAAATTATATAGTTGATTATTATTTGCTATTATAAATTATTATTATATATATTTAATATTGGTCCCAAATTTATAAAATAAAATTTATATATATTAAAAAGATGTGAGTGTGTGAGTGTGGTAGGTGTGTGTGTCACAGAAAGAGAGAGAGAGAGCAAGAGAGAGAGAGAGAATGAAGAGTAAGTGCAGCGTTTTGTGTTTTATTAAAAACGTGTTTTCAAAACAGGTTTTTACATTTTAATTAAACGGTTCCTAACCATGTTTTCTGGGGGGAAAAAAAATTTATTTAAAAACGTGATTTGTAACCACATTTTCTTAATTAAAAGCGTAGTTTGTAACCACGTTTTAGCCTATTTTGGGAATTCCATCCGAACTAAGCTTAGGTTGGGAAATAGCTTGGTATTTTGACTTTATTTTGGGAAAAGCTCCCACAAATCACTCCACACAATCTCAAAAAAAAATAATAATATTAATAAATGGAAACTAACACCATACCTCAACAAATCCACCCAAACATCTATGTATCTATTCTATTCTTTCTATACTATTATAAAGTGAACACCTCCTATGGTGTCTTGAAGCCTTTGTTTCTTATGCTGCCATGTGTCTACTTTTTTATTTGAAATTAAAAAAAAAAATTAGATAGATGAGAGGAGGAGATTTGAACCTTAAACTTATGTCAAATGAGTAAGACTTTTACCACTTAACTAGCACACAATATATGATAAATGTTTTATTTATTTTTATTTATTTGAATTGCACACGCATCGCGTGTGACAACCGCTAGTCATGAAAAAATTAAAAACAAAATCACATCTAAGGACAAACAAGTAAACTCCACAATGCCCAAATCATACAAATACAAGATACCAAAAATAAACAGAACCAAATGGTTTGAAAGAAAACTTCCAGAACTAAATGGAATAACATTTTTCCAAATGGGATTTTTGAGTAATTTTTCCTAAAATGTTGCCAATTTTGATATATTAATTTGATAGTAAAAAATTATTTACATAACATTTTTCTTATTAATTACAATAAGATTATATTATAGAAATATTTTAAATTTATAAATTCACTTATAATGGTGTGATAAAAAAAAATTGAGTCCTATATGATTGAATATGCAATAAATAAATAAAATTGACACTTATCATGTTAGATCAAATAAAAAAAAAGGATAAATTATAAATAACTCATTGAGTTTAATTTAAAATACAAATTACCTTCTTTGATTTAAAAAATTATAAATATCCCCTTATCAAAAAAATTTTATTTAACATAATTAATTAAAAAAATAAAATTCCTAATTGCTATTATATATAATAATAAATTGTCTAAATTATTAGTTAAAATAACTTTCTAACATCATTAAAATTGTTAATTAACTTAATAATTTATTAATAAAAGAAATTATTTATTATGAAATTAAAAATTTAAAAATAAAATGTAATTTTCAAATTATAAGAGATATTTTATATTTTAAATAAATTTTAAAATATGTATTTAGGCCTCGTTCGGGAACATGTTTTTTTAGTAACTTTTTGATTGGGATGACTTTTTGACTTTTTATGAAAAGATGTATAAAAAGTAGAGAAAAAAATTTTTTTTAGACTTTTTGATATAATTGTTGACTTTTAATTTTTTTAATAATTTTTTAACTTTTTAATTAAAAAAAGACAGTTGTCAAACGAGACATTATAATTTATACTAAAAAAAATAATAATTATTGATTTCGACGTATACCTCAAAGAGCCGTCTTTTGCACGGACATTTCTTACTAGTATATATATATATATATGGCACATATGTCAATATATTCATGTTAATTTGATATATTGAAACATACTGTTTGTGTGTTTCTCTGAGGAGGTGATCTCAAACGGAAGAAGAAAATGGCAAAGCCTTTTGTTACCATTTCCATGTCTTCCTCTTCTCCTTCACTTTTCAGGTACCCATCAACAAATTCCAAGTCAATGGTGGGTTTTCTTTCTCACTCTCCCAAAACCAACCTGGGTATCTCTCTTTGGGAATTCAAAACAAGCTTCAGCTCTAGCTTTCACTCTCTTTCCCTCACAAGAAAACACTGTAGAAAGTTATTTCAAGGTGAAATCTTTAATACCCATCTGTGTTCTCTCTTAATTTCTTTTGCTTGTTTTCTTGGGTTTTGTTTGGCTTTCATTGTCCCGATGATTATTTTGGTAATTCAGTTAATTACTTCCACTTTTGATTTGAAAAAATCTTTTGCTTCTTTATTTTGGTTAATTTACTGATAATTGCTTATATGGTTTTATAATAAATTTAGACAGCATCAATGGATATTTTTGTGACATGGTTCTATGGGAATTTTTAATATATTTTAATTGGTGAATCAAAGGAACAGGAGCTAAGAAGGAAAACCCAAAAAGATATATATGAGTGAGGAGAGAATCTTGATATTTTCTTATGTTGGTTGTGAATTTTTCTTCTATGGAGGCTTATAATAGGCATGATTGTCATCTTTGAACCTTCTCAATCAAGAAATTGTAGAAATAATCCTAGTTTCTTAAGTAGAGGAGAGATAATGAGAGGTAGTGGTTAATGCATTGTTCAGATTGATCAGAGAACCTTTGATCTCGAAGTTGGGGGTTCTGATTGACAGCCAGTGTTCGTTCTTATAGAGTGAGGCAGAGGTATTCGAAGGGTCGTTGAGCTCCAAGATAGAAAGCTCAGTTGGGTGTATGATCAGCTTGTGTGTGTCAAGGTCAGTGCTGGTCTCTGATCTCCTTCTTTTGCAGGTGATACAGTTGTATTTTGTGGGGCAACAGAAGTGAAGCTGCTGAGGCATTTGCAAGGTGTCTTAATTTGTTTTGGGACAGTGCTGAAGGTGAATATTGGGAAAAGTGAGATTATTCTAAGTAGGAGTTCAGGAATTGGCAAATTTCATGGGTTTAGAGTGCGGAACCTTCCCTCGTTGTACTTAGGCCTTTCTTTCTAGGGGCATCATTCAAATCTGTATCAGTTTGGGATGGTGTCATTGAACAGTTTGAGAAGAGACTTGTGACGGGAAAAAGAAATATCTTTCGAACGAGGTAAATTGATGTAGCAGAGAGAGGGAGAAGAAGAGACAAAAGGGAGAGAGGAGAACACAAGGCTATAGCCCTAGCCAACGTCACAACCTTAAAACAATTAATATTTTTCTAAAGCTGAATAATATAATGCTAAAAACCTAACTTAATATTTATAGATCACTAACCCTAATTAAATTGAAGGAAAGACTCTTAATAAGATTCGATTAAATTTATTATTATTTTGAAAGCAAAGACTCCTAATTAGACTCAATTAAAGTGGGAAACTAAATCCTAATAGAGGACTGCTATAAGGAGCAACTCCCCTCAAGACTACATTCTCTCCATACCTCCTCAAGACTCTATTTTGTGGGCTTCATGGGATCGATAAGTTAGTATGCTTATTGTAGAAAATTAATGTATAGATATTATTGATTGATTCAATATATATTTTTGTGTGTTTACAATGGAGAGAATGAACTCTCTTTTATAGAGAGAATTGGGGGATACAATGGATACCATAATGGTAATGGAGCACTAACTATGGTGCACTAGCTATAGTGGAGTAGGTATAATGGTAATGGAACACTAACTATGGTGCACTAACTATAGTGGAGTAGGTGTAATGGTAATGGAACACTAACTATGGTGCACTAACTATAGTGGAGTAGGTGTAGGAATTGTTACATTCAACAGCCCCCCTCAAACTCAAGGGGGTTAGGAACTAACCAACTTGAGTTTGGAGAGAGTAACAAAACAGGAAAAATAAGCTGACAAATAAAAGTAGATAGGAGACACTGTATGGTCGTGTCAGACCGTTGTAGAAGACAGTTTATGGGGTCATGTCGGACCGTTGTAGAAGATAGTTTATGGGGTCATATCGGACCGATGTAGAAAACAGTTTATGGGGTCATGTCGGACCGTTGTAGAAAACAGTTTACGGGGTCTTGTCGGACCCATATAGGAGCTAACCGGAATCAATATCGGGACAGTTTACCGAGTCTTGTCGGACCCATATAGAAGCTAACCGGAATCAATGTCGGGACAGTTTACCGAGTCTTGTCGGACCCATATAAGAGCTAACCGGAATCAATGTCGGGACAGTTTACAGAGTCTTGTCGGACCCTCAAAAGGCGTGCCTAATCTTATCAAAAGGCGTGCCATCAAAAGGCGTGCCATCAAAAGACGTGCCCGACAGCCATCAAAAGTCAAGCCATCAAAAGGCGTGCCATCAAAAGGCGTGCCCGACAGCCATCAAAAGGCGCGCTGATTTGTCGTCTAGCGCCGAGCGGCGCGCGATACGCGTGGCTGTTGTGGCTATTTAACAAAGACGGAGGCTGAGGCTTAGACAGAACAAAACACTTGCTGAAAACCTCTTCGTTTTTGCTGAGAGAGATTATCCCTGAAACACTCTACAACCAACCCTGAATATGGCCTCTTCTTCCGTTCAGCTACCCAGAACATAGCCTCTTCGTCCCGTGGTCTTACCCTCTTTCCCGACCTTAACGAGGCCACAACCCAGAATATGGCCTTTGAACCTCAACCAAGCGCCCCTGGACCAAGCGCCCCTGGTTTTGCACCGTTGAACTTTCCGATGCTGTCTGTGGAGCAAAGAATGGCTGCACAATCGGATATGGAGGCGAATTATTACACATTAAAGTCATGTGTTGAGACAATGAGGGCGGTCAACAACCTGTCGCACCGGCTTCAGAGTAGAACAAATGAGGTGCAGCAGGT